>OZ010788.1:164864156-165296960 GCA_963932465.1 Maratus speciosus
CTCAATAAAAAATAAAAAAATAAAACTTCTGCAATTCACTCTCAGACACAGTAATGCTTTTATGTATCCCTGTATATGAACTATAAAATTTATTCACACCACGTAGTATACAAATTTAGTTAAATTTAAAAACCCGTACTACAACTGAAAAATCACTTCCAGCATTTATTGCTCATAGAACCGAAATATTTTGTTTCTCTCTGTGCTATGCACATCATATTCTACAATAAGCATATACTAGTGTATCTCAATGATGTATGTAAATTTCATTATATTTGAAATATTGTTTACGTCCTATTTATTTATATAGGGGAGAGCGGAGTACAGTGGACCTAAGTACACAGTGGACCACCTTTATATTTTACTTATTTTTAAATTTTTAAAGCTTTTCTTTTAAGCTAATTGATAACAGCACTGGATTGATTACTTATAGCCTTGAGAACAAACACATCGTTAGCTCAGAATGAAACCTTTTATCCTGACTGGTTGTTTTGAACTCCAGTGAATTTTTTCATCATCATACTTTTCTTTATTGGGTAATTAAAGGTTATGGATAAATAAGATAAAATAAATTTTTTGAAAAGGTAAAACACTGGTCTTTATTTAATTTAAAAGTTTATATGCTTAAACGAAAACTTTAAATGATATTTTTATGAGTGTGTATTGAACTTCAACATGGGGCACAGTGGACTGCACACTGCTGGGATACAGTGGTCCACAATGAATACTGTTCCTATAATGAAGGATTTTCAAAGTATTTAATAATTGCTTATTCTCTATAAAGAAATATTGTTTTAAAATAGTTATTTGACCATAAAATAAAGTAAACAAAGAAAAATGACAATTTATTTAACCCTACAATGCATAGAGTAGCCATTTGGCACACTTTAAATTTCATGTTATATGTTGTTCAGATAATAATGTAGCCATCTGACACTTTAGTTTTCTCCTAAATTATGGATAACAGTTCACGTGTGATTTTAAAAATAAGTTTTCTTGTTCAATATAGCAGTTTTTTTGTTTTTTGTTGTTGTTTTTTTTTTTGGGGGGGGGGGGGCGGTTGGAGAGAAGGAGAGAAATTAAAATCATGCATTGTAGAGTTAACGTATTAAAAAAATATTTTGTTTTGTATTTACTGCCTTTGAAAACTATAACTGTAGCCTAATAAGTAATTGATGACCTCACTGGATTGATTATTTATAGCTTCAGAGCACATGGTTAGCTCATAATGAACTATTTTATCCTGACTATTTTGAGCTTCTAATAAATTTTTCATCATCATATTTGTCTTAATGTTTGCTGATTTTTTTGTACTTAATTAATAACTTATTTACAATCACTCCTGTATCTTATATTGTTATTTTCAAAATATAATAAATTTTTTGATAATTCTTTAGTTTTATGTTTTTTTGTTTCAAAATGCTACTTGCAAATTTGTATTATTATATTATTTTGGAGATAAATGGGAAATAAAAAATAATCAGATTAATTATAAATAGATTTATATTATATTTTAGACAATAACTAATAGTGTACCCCGCTTCCGGAGCACACTGGTCCCCTTTATGGGTGTATATATAAAAAAAAATTGAAAAATGTATTGGAAACTATGTTCTGCGAAAATTATGAGGCATGTAAAAAAGTTTAAAGAATATTCAAAAATATTTTCAGGTAGATTGGTCTCTCCGTTAACCTCTTGGGGACGAGCGACACGTATACGTGCCGCATGAAGCTCTCAGAATCCATGTTTTTCCTCACCAGTAAAATTTTACTGTAAAATGTGCCTTATTTAATCAGCGCATTATCTCGATTCAAGAAGATACAAATTTCTGTTTTTAAAAAACGGTGACAAAAGATTAAAAATTTCGCAAAAGGCTCCCGTCCCGAAGGGGTTAAAAAGAAAAAAAAAATGTTAACTGCAAAAGTGTGGAGCACTGTACTTCGGTCTCTCGTACTGTTCACACTCCCGCCCTCTGTCGCGCTTACCGGCGGGCTCAGCTTCGGCTGAATTTTGTTAAACCTCGGTCAAAGGGACCGGGAAGGACACCTATGATCGGCAGACTTGGTTTCCTAGTCTGAGCAGTACCTCTTAGGAAGTAACAGTAAAAAATACGCTGAAAACAATTTCCCCCTGCACACCATTATGTAATTGAATTCTTTTGTGTGACCCTGTTAATAAATTTTGAATGCTGTTTAATACGCATTCTACAGAAAACATGTATTAGTACGCTGCGTAAATATTGTCAATATATTTTTAAAAGTGTAACATCCTTAAAATGCACAGCAAACTATTTTCTCCCATTAGTCATGATGTAAAGGTATTCTTTGGAGTGTCACTGGAAACGAACTATAAATGCTACACACTCCATATTCAATAGTGAACTCGCCTAAACTTCAATAACATATATGTATTGCATGGCAATCAAAGTATATGTACGAGAGCATGGAACAGGCAGGCAAACGGAGGTCATAAACACTTTTCAACTATGTTGGAAAGTCTTAAACGTTTGAAGCATTTTTTTTAAAGATGTATAGACTAAAAACACATTTTTGAGAAAAAGGCGTTTGCAATAAATTATGATGTATTATTTTCATTAATTTTTAAAAAGCATGAAAATAAACTTTAAGTAAAAGGCAATATATTGATATATTTTCATTTTCAACAAGTTTTAACACTAATATAAAAATTTAATTTTGATCTATATTTCCTCATTTCAAATTGCACCGTCCCGTTAAATGTCATACAACTAATTAGTTTTACAATGGAACGTACAAATGACCTTTAAAGTTAGGACCCTTTTCATATAAATTCATGGGTGTGTTTTTTTGGTTACGTTGCAAAAACAATTCGAACAGATTTAATGGAAAAGAAAAGTACGTCGCACTTATTAGTAGAAACTTCGCTCTTAAGTATACTAAAAAAACATTTTCTTAATAAAACAAGATTGACTTGCATTGATCCAATTATTGGAATTTGATATTTCAGAGGATTAACTTGGATTCCGGGTTAAGCTGTAAAGATTCTGTAGCCCAGGTGAAAGAATGCTACTACAAAAGAATTTTGCTGTTAGTTTAGAAGAACTATGTACCAGGAATGAATTTATATCGCTAAATTCGCTTTGATGCGAGTTTTGTTTGTATTTTTTTTCTCTACGCTTACATATTTCTTTCTGTAGAAACTTTAATATTAAAATTACTGAATTTCTTTGATAGCAATTCGCTCTAAGTTTATAGATATGTGCAACGAAAAGTAAATTATTTTCTTAATGTTTCACGAAAAGTAAATTAAAAATTTTAACCCCGCGAACTCAATAAATCATGCCTCCAGTTTTAAAAGTGGTATAATAAAGAGCTGTTTGCACCAAAGTTAATTTTTCACTATTTTCTATATTTTCAGTTGACATTTTTTGCCATGAGGGACTGTCTAAATATTCATATTTGCTCGAATTTTGAAATTTTCAATACAAAATCCCCAGTTTTATTTTATTTTATTCAATTGACGACACTCTTCTGTTGTTCTAAATATAAATTAACTGTTAAAAGACATGATGAAATATTTTTTATTGTTTTGAGAATAATGCTGTTTACTTTTATCTACCCTATCTATATTATAAAGGACAAACATATTTGTGCGTAACGCATACGTCATTTTGCGAATGGCAACACTTTGAAATTTGAAATAAAATTTTGGTTTTGCAATTTACTCTACAGAAGATTTTTAAACTTCTAAACATCGCACATTTTAAATGTTTGCACCATCGTATGAGGAAAAAAATGCTCTTTTAAATGCAATTTGTTTGAAAGCTGTATCTCAATTTATTTTTGAGATATTAATATTTTTGTATTTTTAATACCATTTTTCTAATCGTAAGAACAAAAGTACCCCATTTCTATTGAAAGTAAAAAGAAAATAGTCAAAAATAGGAGATTACTGTATTTTTTTGTTGCCATTTGCTCATAAAACCTGAAAAAAAAGGTTGAAATTAAAATACGAGCTACGTCAAGAATATTGTCTATTATTCCGCGATAATGCCGTCATATGCATACTTTTCTAATAGACAAAGTTTAAGATTGGATTGTAAAAGTGGATTGCTTTAGCGGATACAAGTGACGTCATTTTATAAAAAAGCATGTATTTTAATTCTTAAAACTGAATCATGGTTTGTAGGAGTGCGTCATTTTTACTGCCGAGCTGCTTTGAAATTCTTCACAGGTGAAAATGCTCCACTTTTGAAAATAATGTAATCGAAATCCCACACTGATAAAACGCAATGTTTTACAAAAAATTAGAGTGTCTTTATAAAAGAGAGGTGGCATGCAAATAATAGCGATTTATATTACAGAAATTGATGATTCTCGCCTGGATGGATTTGCTTCGCCGAGTTAGACAAGCAAACAAATAATTCGTGGTTTAAAATAATATCATGTTCCTGAAGTTTTGTCCAAATTTCTCTCGAACAACAAAATTTTAATGCTTTTCTTTAGGACATTCTACTATATTTTTATCAAAAGAACATAATTTTCTTAATTTAATTTTTCATAATCTTATATAATCTATATATTTAAAACACAAGTGCGTTTTTTAGTCATCCGACCTGATCTTTCTGCTGAACCAATTTTACTATTTTTTTTTTTTTTTTTTTTTTTTTTTTTTAACTGAAAGCTGTTCATTTGTAGATGTGATTGCACAATGTGTTTTTTTTTTTAATATCTCCACTTTTACATTTTAATTTTAAAAGCATTTTATGAAATTTCTTCAAAATGGTGAAATTTAGATAGCTTTCATTATTGAAGACAAGAGTGAAATAATGAGGTATTTTTATCTTTATTCATGCCATTTTCTGATAAAAATTCTAAATTTTTGATAAAAATGGTTGTATAGGGTTTAGTGGCGCAAAATTCTATTAGGAGCATAAAATATTAGGGGAATAATAACGGAAAATGACATACTGCTTTTGAAAACACGTATTTTTCCTCATAAATTTTCTATATTGTTTTTCCTTCTGTGTACTGATACTAAGTTTCAGACAACAGGCGAAATGCTTATTTAAGTGAAACTCAAGTCATATTTAAAAGAAAACGATAATTTTCTTAGATAAAACTAAACATTTTAACACAAATGCGTCTAAAAAACATAAATTACGGAAATTTTTACTATCCTGAATTGAGATTAGAATCTCAAGAAAAAAAGTACGTCTGTTCACATAAAAGGTGTTGCTGACAATCGTGACTTCAAGTTTTGAGTTAAAATGATTTTAAAATGGTCAAACAAAATACAATTTAAAAAAAAACGATGAATATGGATATGAAAAGTGCGTATGCAAATTTTGAAAAGATGAAAATTGCTGTTTTTTATTCCGGAATACCAAGCATTAGAGTCTCAATTGATAACAACATCCTTATAACTGATCTTTATTATATTTTACTGATTACGTATCTATATTATAAAGAACAAACGTATCTGTGCATAACGCTGACATCATTTTGCGAATAGCAACGCTTCACGGTCAAATTTCGCTCTTGAAATTTTCGCTACTGCAATTTTTTAATTTTCTGACCATCGTACATTTTGAATTTTCGTCGCATAGGGAAAAAATTTTCTTTCAAATTCAATTTGTTTAAAAACTTAATTTTCTGACCATCGTACATTTTGAATTTTCGTCGCATAGGGAAAAAATTTTCTTTCAAATTCAATTTGTTTAAAAACTGTATCTTAATTGACAGATGTATTATGTTTCTTAAAAATAATTTTTAAGCATGATTTTTTTAAGTTTATTTTATCACGTGCCGGTTTCAATACATAATAATAATAAACATTTTGCTCATAAAGCAACAAACATTGGTCAGCATTTGTTTCTGACTATTTTTGCATAACGAAATTAATACTTCCTTTATAAACAAATAAAATAATAATATTAAAAGAAACACCAATCTAACATATTTGTGAAAAACAAATTAACAAAATTAATACTTCCTTTATAAACAAATGAATGAATAACATTAAAAAAACACAAATCTAACATATTTGTAACCGTACAATTTAAATTTTTAGATCACCAAATAGGATTTTTTTTTCTTTCAAATGGAATTTGTTTGTAAAGTTCATCTCTGTTTACTGATTGTCTGTGGTTTTAAAAACAATTTTAAAGCATGAAATACTTTTTAATTTATCCATATCGCGCGGAGCTCGATTACGAAAGATTAATCCGTTTGCCTTTAAAACAAAATAAAGAGTTCATCGTTTTCTTACGGCTAATATCCATTAAAAAAAAACCCTTCCCTATTAATAAATACATAAAATAATATAAATAAAACACAAATTTAACAGACATGTATAAGCTTTGAAATTATCAGAATATAAAAGGATGCCGTAAGTAGTAAAATCTTGGTTAAATAACTCTTAGCATGCGGCTAATAAGAAAATATCTCTTTTGATAAATTTCAAAAATTTATTTGATTGTGAAATTCGTATTTTTCATATGAAAAATGCTTATTTAATGTAAGTGGGCAATCTAAAAAAATTATTGCATATAAAAAATTATTAATTTTCAATCTAAAAAAAGTTTCACCTATATTCTGTAACCCGGGAAGCCCGGGTACGATCCCCTAGTATATATAAAATCCGAATGAAACGAACATATAAAACGATTCTATGAAACGACTGATTAAACAACTCATTATGTTTCACAGCGATTTCTCTTAAAATATGAAATACTTTGCGATGAAATGAACAACAAAAATCAGTGTTGATCTACAGATTTCAAAACTGGTATTAGAATTTTTAAATTCGACTTAGTTTTCGAGATATTAATTTTTTTTTCTTTTTTTAAATACTTTTCTCTAATGATGGCAACTCAAATTTTGATCATAACAGATATTTTTTTTTCATACTTTAGAAAAGGTTATTATTTTAAACTAATTTGGCGACCAGTTTGGCCTCCCTTAAATGTATGCCAAGAAATGTATCATGTTACTTTTATTCATAATTCAAATTAGTTGAACAATCTTTCACCAAATCGAAAAATTCTGATGGAGAAATCAAGAACTCGATACTTTTATGTTAGCGGGACGCAGGTGATAAATCGCCAAACATTTTTCCCGTCGCATTTTTTTTTGCATTTCATTAACTTCATTTAAAATATAATCCTTTCATTCATTTTATTTAAAATACAAAACTTTCATTTAAAACTGAAACATTTAAAATTGATGGCTTTCACTTCTTTTTTTTTTTTTTTTTTAACAAAACGAAAAGAAAAATATTAGGCACAGATGTCATATACGCACCGGGGTACCTAATTGGCGAAAAATAGCATTATTTTGATTGACATGGTAACCCTGCTATTGTTTATTTAATAATGTTAATTTACTTTTATTTCCTTTTTCAAAATTATATAAATTGTTTTGTTCTAAAGTTATTTATTATTTTTTTTATTATTTTCTTTTAAAAATAATTAAAAAATACTGTCCTACTTAGATATTCCGTCGACCAATTTCGCCAAATTATATAATTTGTCAAATTATACAAATTGACATAATTTTTATTTTAAAAAATAACGAAAGAACAAATAAAATAGTATAACATTAATAAATATATAAATACAACATCGAAATAAAACTCACTTGATGACGTAAGCACGTGTAACTTGCTTAAAGTCAAGTGAATGTGACATTTACGATCAACCATTATTGGCATTTAATCTTATAGTTTGGTGATAGATTTTTTGGGCACAGATGTATATTGGCGCGATTTTTTTCCGACGCCAATTTGGCGAAAACATCTACAGCATAAACAACAACATCCGGGTTAACATATCACATATATCTTTGGCGTCAGAAAAAATCGCGCAAATATATTACATCTGTCATCCATCCGATTTTTGGTCGATGTGATAACTAAGTAGTACCAAAAATACATATGAAACTGGTTTTCGAAAACGAGGTTTTCGCCAAATTTCCGTAAAAAAAAAAAAAAAAAAAAAAAAAAATGTCACGCCAAACTCGGTGCGTATATGACATCTGACCAAATATTAAATAATGCAACAAACCATGATTTTCAATTTCAAAGCAATGTTTTAATTTACCACTCGAAAAAAAAAAAAATGCTAACTGGCGAGTTGAAAATTAGCTATTGGCGAGATTTGCACCCGGCTAGCGTAACAGTACCAAGAATTCTTTGTGACCATGGCAACTTTTATGTAGTTTTATTCGAAAAAAAAAATGATTTTTTAATCAAAATGGGAAACTTTCGGCACAGATGTCATATACTGCCACATATTGACGCGATTTTTTTCTGACACCAATGTCATATACGTAACGGGTACTTAACTGGGGCCAAAGTATCGTTATTTTGCTTGATATGGTAAGCCGGGTGTTGTTGTTTATGCTGTTGTTTTCCCCAAACTGGCGTCGGAAAAAAAATCGCGCTAATATGGGCCGTATATGGGCCAAACTTTCATATAAAAAGCGAAGGGATCAGACCGTATTTCTTTATGGCAGTTACATGATTTGGACTATTATAATATAGATGAAATGATGGCTATAGAATAAAATTTGGCGACTTATCACCTGTGCCTGGTTAACATTAAAGTACCAAAATGGCACCCGGAATATAAAAAGCGAAGTGGTCCTCCCGGAACTGTTGATAATAGTCACATGACTTAGGCTATTGTTATAGAATTTGTTTTAAAATACCGAGAGACAAAAACTCTGTGCACTTAATTCATTTTATTTCAGCTTCTTTTCAAATGTTTAACTGATCCTCTTTAATCAAACACGAAAACAACCATTGGATGTCTTAACAGCAACTGATTCGGCCTTAAATTTTTGAAATCAAAGGAAATTGAATGGAAACCCATTTACAGGGAGATATGTAGCTTTTTTCAGTATAATTCAATCTTCTCTAATATTTTTAAAACCTTTCAGATTAGCGTGTTTTTAGATTCTGCGGTATCTGAACGGGGGGTTGGCGAGCGTAGCTTGCAGGGGGCAGAGCCCCCTAGTATATATATATATAAATATCATTGTTATCTAATACTTAGCAAAAAGCATACTTGAAATAGAAGAAAACGGATTTTTATTTTAAACTATACTAGCTGATCCTCCCGTCGTCGTCACCTGCGTCAGCATGGTAATATTTTTTGGCAATTTAGGTTACTTAGGGGGTTACCTAATTTAGGCAATTAAAATTTATAACCAAATTTTGGCAATTTAGGTTACTTAAGTTATTTTGGTTTACTTTGGGGTGGGGGAAACGCTGGAATATTTTTCCTTTTTCTTCACTATGTTTCAGAGAAAAAAATCGATGCCCTACAGCATAATATAAAAATCTCTACAGCATTATATAGTGTTTAATAATTAAAAAAAAAAAAAACTTGTTTTACTTTCATTTGAAATTTTTTTTAAATGGATTCCCGAAAGTCTGCTCCATCCAGGGGTGTAAGATATATGACTGGATGTAGACGGTAGAGGTCTGCACGGGCCGGAATTTTCAGGCCCGGGCACGGCCCGGTGTAAAAATTGGAAGTTCGGCCCGAGCCCAGCCCGGACCGTTTGCATTTTTACAGTTCTCGGCCCGAACCGGCCCGTACAAAAAACAGTGAAAACAGGCCCGGCCCGCCTGACCCGACACAATTTCTACAAAAAAAAAAAATCCGTTTTTTCTCAACATACAATTAAGATTCTTTTAATGAATACTACATACATATTTATGGGAACATTTTACAGTACTAGGGGGCTCGGCCCCCTACGAGCTACGCTCGCCAACCCCCGTCCAGACACCGCAGACTCTAAATGCACGCTAATTTGATCGGCTTTAAAAAGATTTCGAAAGATTGAATTATAATTTAAAAAACAGTGGCGATTTCCCTATAAACGGATTTCTATTCATTTCTCTTTGATTGGGGAATTTTAACGCCAAATCCGCTGCGGTACTACTTGATTATCCAGTCGACCAATTTCGCCAAATTATACAAATTGACATAATTTTTATTTTACATAACGAAAGAACAAATAAATTAATGCAACATTAATAAAAGTACAAATAAAACGTCGAAATCAAAATAACTTGATGACGTAGACACGTGTAACAACATTTCAAAATAATCTAATATAAAAGGAATTAAGTAAACAGAGTCTTTGTGTCCTGGTATTTTTTAACAAAGCGAAAAGAAAGTTCTTTTAAATGAGACATTTTAAATTAATCGTTTTTAATCTGACGTAATTTTGACCAAGCTATTCTTTCTCTTTTAAATATTCACGTAATAAATACTTTTGTTAGAAATGAAATATTATTTGCGCTTTCCTAACAAAAATAGTTGAAAAGATCTGTTTTGCAATATTATTTTGTGTTCATTTTATGCAATAACTGTAATGTGACGTAAATATGACGTAATTTCTCCTATTTAAGACTTCTAACGCATGTTAATGAATTTATTATTTTACAATATCCTTCCTCTTTAATATTCACGTGTGTACTTTTTATGACGTAATTTTCAATAAGTTCCTGCTTTTAATACGCAATTATTTAATTTTAATTTGACAGTATCTTTTCTATTTATAATTGTCACGTGTAAATAAATTTTTAATTTGAAGCAAACATAATTGTTTCCGTTGTTTATACAGTTGGCAACAGGTTAAATTAGTACAGTTTTCTAAAATAAGTAAAAAATATCTCTCGAAATGCTGAAAATTTGAATTTAAAATAGAAATAAAACCTCGAAAAGTGAGTCAAATTAAAAAACAAAATGAATTCTGCACACCGGGAAATTATAACGTATAAAATGATCTAAAAATTATTAAATTCCGATGTATAGTTTTTGTTCCTATAAAACTTTTTTAGTGGAACGATTTTGTCCAACTTTAGCATTAAATATCTCTTAAAATAATTCTTCGATTTGAAAATTGCCTGCATCAGCGTGTTTATCAAACATTTCTGTATAATACTACCGATTTTCATATTTTTGTATGCATTATTTTTCTTAACTAGGGGGCTCGGCCCCCTACGAGCTACGCTCGCCAACCCCCGTCCAGACACCACAGACTCTAAATGCACGCTAATTTGATCGGCTTTTAAAAGATTTCGAAAGATTGAATTATAATTTAAAAAACAGTGGCGATCTCCCTATAAACAAATTTCTATTCATTTATCTTTGATTGGGGAATTTTAACGCCAAATCTGCTGCGGTACTACTTGATTCGACCAATTTGGCCAAATTATATAAATCGCCAAACCACTCGCCAAATTATACAAATTGATATAATTTTTATTTTAAATAACGAAAGAACAAATAAATTCGTACAACATTAATAAAAACACAAATAAAACGTCGAAATAAACATAACTTGATGACGTATACACGTGTAACAACATTTCAAAATAAGCTAATATAAAAGGAATTAAGTAAAGAGTCTTTGTCTCCTGGTATTTTTTAACAAAGCGAAAAGAAAGTTCTTTTAAATGAGACATTTTAAATTAATTCTCAAAATATCAAATAAATGTCTAGTGCAATTTCTAAATTTAAACTTTTTGCGATATTATTTTGTGTTCATTTTATGTAATAACTATAATGTGACGTAAATATGACGTAATTTCTCCTAAGACTTCTAACGCATGTTAATGAATTTATTATTTTACAATATCCTTTCTCTTTTAAAATTCACGTGTATACTTTTTATGACGTAATTTTTAATAAGTTCCTGCTTTTTATACGTAATTATTTAATTCTAATTTGAAAGTTTTTTTCCTGTTTATAATAGTCACGTGTAAATAAATTTTTAATTTGAAGCAAACATTATTGCTTGCGCTTTTTATACAGTTGGTAACAGTTTAAATTAGTACAATTTTCTGAAATCTGTAAAAAATATCTCTAGAAATGCTGAAAATTTGAATTTAAAATAGAAATAAAACCTGAAAAAATGAGTCAAAATAAAACTAGTATGTTGTGGCCATCACAAAACTTTCTTCTATATAAATCACGTCAATTAAATCATTTAAATAGTAAAATAAATTACATCAATTTATTCATATAAAAGTATACATGAATTTGAAATTTGATGAAAATTCGTGCATTAGTTATTGAAATAGAGCTGTAGGAGAAATTTTGTAAAATGTAGCATAGCAATGCCACCTGTTGAGCGATTTGCACCAAAACACAAACAGTACTAATTCATATACCGGAATCGTAAACCGGAATCGCCAAAACACAAACAGTACTAATTCGTATACCGGAATCTGAAGTTGGATGAAAATCCGTGTATTAGTTCTGGACCTAAAGCTACTGTGGAAATCACAAAAAATGCAGCACAGCAGCGCCACCTGTTGAGCGATTTACACCAAAAGGTACAAAACATCAATTCATGTCAAGAACTAACTGAATCTGAAATTTGATGAAAATCCGTGCATTAGTTCTGGACATTGAGCTATTGTGGAAGTCGAGAAAAACGCTGCATAGCAGCGCCACCTGTTGAGCGATTTACAGCAAAACATAAACAGCACTAATTCATATCCAGGTATACCTGAATCTGAAGTTTGTTGAAAACCCAAGCATAAGTTCTTGAGATAGAGCTATCGCGGAAATCACAAAAATGCAGCATATCAGTGCCACCTGTTGAGCGATTTACACCACAAGGTGCAAAACGTCAACTCATGTCAAGCACTAACAGAATCTGAAGTTTGATGAAAATCCGTGCATTGTTTCTTGAGATAGAGCTATTACGAAAATCGTGTAAATGGTGCAAAATGCAGCATAGCAGCGCCATCTGTTGGGCGATTTGCACCAAAACGTTACCAGCACCAATTCATATCAAGGATTAACTAAATCTGAAGTTTGATGAAAATCCGTGCATTAGTTCTTGAGATAGAGCTAGTGCAGAAATCGCGGGAAATGCAGCATAGCAGCGCCACCTGTTGAGCGATTTACCCCAAAAACTAATCAGCATCAATTTGTATTAGGGAATAACTTAATATAAGTTTTTATTAAATTCCGTGCATTAGTTCTTGAGATAGAGCGCCCACAAAATTTGTGTCACATACACACAGACAGACAGACAGACAGACAGACAGACTCACAGAGTCACAGACAGACATTTTGTAAAAACATGTTTTTTGAATCTCTGACCCCTAAAACGTGTAAATCCGTCGAAAACCGAAAGTCGAAAATTTTCATGAATCCAATACTTTCTTCTTGTAAAGATAGAAGAAAGTAAAAATTAATGCAATCTGCACTCCGGCAAATTCTAACGCATAAAATGATCTAAAAATGATTACACTGCCATGTATAGTTTTTGCTGCTATAAAACTTTTTTAGTGGAACGATTTTGTCCAACTTTAGCATTAAATATATCTTAAAATAATTCTTCGATTTGAAAACTGTCTACATCAGCGTGTTTATCAAACATTTCTGTATAAAACCACCGATTTTCCTATTTTTGTATGCATTATTTTTGTTAATATTAACGAAGAAAGGCCTCCGGTCACAAAAAAATCAAAACCGGCGGCGGCGGTGACAGCGGTAGTTACTTTTTTTTAGAATAGAGAGATATTTTACATTACTATGATGTTCGCAAAACAGAAAACACACAATAGTAAATATTAACGATTACTTATAGTGTTTTAGTCATCGTATCTACAGACATTTCAAAATGGAAATAAGGATTCATTAAAAGATTAATGTAGTTCAGAATAAAGGATTAAAAACATGATAACTTTTGAAGCTGTATAATAAAAAGTAGATTTGTGAAAATATTTCTCTCATTTTTAAGGCTTTTCTCAAATCCAAAGGAGCTACATTTCGACACATTTATGAATGCTTTTCTTTTCGGAAACGCGTAAGATTGGCAGGTATTCTTATTCAGAAGCTACGTAAATGTCGGTTTTTTTCATAGATAAAAGCAATATATCTTTCTGAAAATACTGTCAAAGTTAGCGTTTTGAATCGAATTTCCGGAAGCGATAGCACAGGAAAAGAGAACAGTCACGTGACATGAATCTCTGTTATCTATGTAATTTATCAAATATGGAAAAAGCTATTCGTTTCCAAATGCCTTCAATAGGCAGGCCTGTCAATTTTATGTCTTTATAGTTAAAATTTTGTCAGAAAATGTGTCTGAAAGCTTCGCATTGTTGAGCAGTGAATATGAGAACCACCTTAAGTTATATTTCCAAAGATACTGTTAAAATAAGTTCATTATCACTATTAATACTACAAAACACAATGACTAAATTATTATTAAATGTCCCCAAAATAGCAATAATCAAAATCTGTGTCATCTGAGTCTTCTGCAAGGTGATCAAAGTTTTCAAAATCCATGTATTCTCATAATTTTGTACTCATAAAACCATTCATTACTTTGTATTCATAAAACCTTCCGTAACTGGCGGATGGTCATTCGATTCGGAAAATACCTTACTTGACCTATTTAAGAAAGTAGTCCCCCTCGCCAAACCACCTTATTTTAGGGTTGGACTCATCGGATCTTCATTTCCAGTTACCAAAACGAAGTTCTTCCCAAATTTTCGGGAATGGCCACCTGTTGTCGTATGTTATTCAATTTTTGTTTAATTTTACCTGTACTAGAGTTTTGACCCAACCCGAACCCGCAATGAAAGAAAAGTAAATCATGTTTCAATTCCATTATGAAAAAAAAATTCTACAATTGTATCTAATACCATATTATTTATATTTTCCATAGAAGAATTAACAAATCTATATTCTTTAATATTCAAATATAGTAAAACCTCTGAATAGTGGACCCCTCGGGATCGATGAATAGAGTCAAACATCGGGTCGGGTTATCCCGAATTGAATTTTGTTTTTTCGGCTCGGAATGAATCAAATTTTCTTTCTGCAGGTCGGGTTCACACTAGAAAAATTCTTGCGGTCGAGTTTTTTGCCACTCAAATTATTGGAATTTTCACAAAGTTTGGGCACAAATATGTTTCAGATGAAAAGAAATACGTATTTGAATTAGTCCTGCACGAGTCAGGTTGTACCCAAGCCGTATTGTAGGCGTGTATTGTAGCTCCGTATACTACTCAATTAAATGAATATCAAAGGTATGATAAATTATACCCGAACTTTGATACAATGAAAACAAAGAAAGTATAAAAATAATGTTTCAATCTGCATGTAACAGTATAAAATTAAAAATCTAATCTTTAAATGTGCTTTAAAATTTGTTGCGGTTTCAAAAGTTCCTCTTATAACGGTACACCTAGTATTACACAATTAGCATTCTGTCTTATTGTACTTTAAAAATATAATACTCAACAAAACGCTAAATGATTCTTCCTATCTATCACACAGATTTTTCTGCAACAACGTTAGACGTATCAAGACTAGAACATTAAAATTGTAACTATTCAGCAAAAATGCTTTAGCAATGCAGATGGCATTTGTTATAATCCTTATCGTACCATTAGTTGAAAAATTATGTTTATAGTAACTTCCAGAAACTAATTCTAGGACTAGACGCATTTTGCTTTCATGAAACTTTGATCTGCGGTTAATTAGACTTTTAATGTGAAAAAGTATTTTGGACATTCTTTTAAAAAATCGGGTCAACCCGAAACCGACCTGCAAGAGCCAAAAAACCAACCCGAAACGATGAAAGCGAACCCGACCCGCAACTGGGAAATATAGCGCCGGTCGGGTCGGGTTCGGGCAGGGCTGGCTATTTGCCGGCAAAAAAGGGTTTCTGCCTTGCCAGTGGCAGAAAGTGGTTATAACCGGTTTTAACAGGCAGAAACTGGCAACAACTGTCAAACACATTTCGTGACATAATCTGAGACTTTTTTACTAGTATTAAATTCCTTAAGTGCATTTTATTCCATTTAAATAACAAATGAAATATTGTGGATAGTTTTAATTAAAAAATAAATAGATTTGTATTTGAAAAAATGAGTAATGTAACAGATAAAATTTCAGTTTAAAAATCAAATACAAAACTATATCCAATACTTATTTTAAATGAAACAATGAAAAGAAAAGAAAAATATTCAGTACTTGCTCAAAATGCTTTTCTGTAATTTAACGTAATAATTTAATAATAACTAGGGGGCTCGGCCCCCTACGAGCTACGCTCGCCAACCCCCTTCCAGACACCGCAGACTCTAAATGCACGCTAATTTGACCGGCTTTAAAAAGATTTCGAAAGATTGAATTATAATTTAAAAAACAGTGGCGATCTCCCTATAAACGAATTTCTATTCATTTCTCTTTGATTGGGGAATTTTAACGCCAAATCCGCTGCGGTACTACTTGATTATCCTGTCGACCAATTTCGCCAAATTATATAAATCGCCAAACCACTCGCCAAATTATACAAATTGATATAATTTTTATTTTAAATAACGAAAGAACAAATAAATTCGTACAACATTAATAAAAACACAAATAAAACGTCGAAATAAAAATAACTTGATGACGTATACACGTGTAACAACATTTCAAAATAAGCTAATATAAAAGGAATTAAGTAAAGAGAGTCTTTGTCTCCCGGTATTTTTTAACAAAGCGAAAAGAAAGTCCTTTTAAATGAGACATTTTAAATTAATTCTCAAAATATCAAATAAATGTCTAGCGCAATTTCTAAATTTAAACTTTTTTGCAATATTATTTTGTGTTCATTTTATGTAATAACTATAATGTGACGTAAAAATGACGTAATTTCTCCTAAGACTTCTAACGCATGTTAATGAACTTATTATTTTACAATATCCTTTCTCCTTTTAAAATTCACGTGTATACTTTTTATGACGTAATTTTTAATAAGTTCCTGCTTTTTATACTTAATTATTTAATTCTAATTTGAAAGTTTTTTTCCTGTTAATAATAGTCACGTGTAAATAAATTTTTAATTTGAAGCAAACATTATTGCTTGCGCTTTTTATATTGTTGGCAACAGTTTAAATTAGTACAATTTTCTGAAATCTGTAAAAAATATCTCTAGAAATGCTGAAAATTTGAATTTAAAATAGATATAAAACCTCGAAAAATGAGTCAAATTAAAAAAATAAACCAATTCTGCACACCGGTAAATTATAACGTATAAAATGAACTAAAAATTATTAAATTCCGATGTATAGTTTTTGCTACTATAAAACTTTTTTAGTGGAACGATTTCCTCTAACTTTAGCATTAAATATCTCTTAAAATAATTCTTCGATTTGAAAACTGTCTGCATCAGTGTGTTTACCAAACATTTCTGTATAATACTACTGATTTTCATATTTTTGTATGCATTATTTTTCTTAATATTAACGAAGAAAGACCTCCGGTCACAAAAAAATCAAAACCGGCGGCGGCGGCGGCGGCGGCGGTGACAGCGGTAGTTACTTTTTTTTAGAATAGAGAGACACTATAAATTATTTCTCATAGAAATGTTATAGTTATATGTGGATCTTGTAATTCTATTTAAAAAACATTTCATTTAAATACAGTATTCAAAGGAACAAATCTGACTTTTCTTTGTTTTTAATCTAAGACCATAAGCATAGATCAAACTTTGTGCGAATTTTAGTAGAAAAGCTAAAATCTTTAACAATGATTTTATGCACAAATAACGTACAGACATGACAAAAAACGATCATATGGGATTTTTTTTTGTCGTGTCTGTATGTTATTTGTGCTTAAAACCGTTGTTAAAGGTTATAGCTTTTTTATTAAGACTGTTAGATGAAAATGTTCCAACCACATTTTGCACTTAGAAAACTAACAACTACAAAGGTTCAAAGCAGATTTAATACAGTAATAACCGACTACCCTATGCTAGCTTATTTACTTCATCCTAAGTATATGGGATCAAAATTGACATATGAGCATAAAGAAAAGGCAACGAAATTGCTTTCTGATATTAATCCCAATTTTGTGCCATATATAATATCCATTGAAGCAAAATCAACTCCTGTCCCAGAAACATTTCTCCAAGGAAGACCTAGAAAATGTTTTGCCCTTACCTGTGTGGTGGTTGTTTTTAAAAATGAGTACTGGTGAAAATGAGGATTTTTCAAATTTTGCATCCTCAAAAATGACATTACCAGCAAGTAATGATAGTCTTGAAAGAATATTTTCAAACTTTTCTTTCATTCAAAACAAATTAAGAAACATTGTGTTCAGGAAGATTAGCAAAATTTTGTCCTATGCTATGGAATGTTCTGTGGAAAAAGTAATAATAGTATATTTGAGTGGCAATTTTGTTCTTTCAATATTGTAAAACAATTGTACAAGATATTTCATTAATTTTTTTTTCTGTTATTTATTGTGTTTCAATTATTTACTTATATATTTTCACAAGAATCATAATCTCTAAGTTATTGCATTGCATTATTTATTTAAAAACACTCTGAAAAATACATTTGTTAAAATATCAGATTTTTTTGTAAATTTCATTTTACTTTTAAATAAAAATTCAACTCTAAACAACTATATAAAAGTTAGACTTGTACAGCATCAGGCTGCCATTGAAAATTTCTGTTTTTCAAGTGAAAGAAAATTAGTACCTATTGTTATATAAACAAAGTATATTTATATGATCATTTTGAAACTTTTTACAACTTTGAATAACATTCATAATCTTTAATTTTAATTTTTAACTTAATTGTTTACATATCAAATACATGTGTGAATTATGAATCATTGCACATTAAAGTTCTTATTAATGTTATTTCTTAGTTTCTTCCAGTTTTTGCCACTTACTGGCAGAAACTAGTTTCTGCCATGCCGGTTTTAACCGGTTATAACCGCTGGTTTTAACCACTCTGGCAGAAACTTGCCAACCCTGGGTTCGGGTAAAAGCGGGTAACCCAACCCGATGCAGGACACTAGTCTGTACTATATAAAATTAGAAGCATGTTTTCATTTTTAACCTGAGAAGTTACGGGGAATTGAGAATGATTGTCGAAAATCATGGTTTTACTTTTTTAAGGAAACTAATCTTTCTTTGTGTGAAATACAATATAATTGATATTTTTTTTAAGTAAAGGGAGGAGGTGGATTTTGAAGATCATTTTGAAGTTAAATACACGTTTTTTAAACCTAGCGAGAAATGTTAATAATGTGACCAATGATGGGTTAATAATTACATTATAAATAATAGATTAATATTTCAAAACAATTTATTTGAAAATATGCATGTGCATTATGCTTAGACTATCATAAAGTGTCATATGAAACAAATTTGATATGGTGGAAAAAATTACGTTTCGTGCATTTTTGGCTATCTCTGTGAGACATCTCATTTTTTTTAGCAATTAAACACGGAAGTCACCGAATAGAAACTAGTTCACGGTCGCAATAGTTTGCTCTTTTCATTGTTAATTATATAATGCATGGTAGTAGTGCTCTTTGGCATGTATTCAGAGACTCGAGACGGTGAAATTCTTTAAAATGCGAAACAAAACTTTTGTTTACGATTTTTCAGAGGTTTCATTGTTTGAGCTCGTTTATTTAACCGAAATAAAAGCAAAATTATTTTATATATAGAAGCTAATAAAAAGGTCTGTAAATTGAAAGGAACTTCTATCCGTTATACAAAGATTCATATACAGGATGGATGAATTGTGAACATGAGACATTTAGAGGGTGTTCATTAGACATTTAAGATCCAGATAGGCGTATTGAACTACTTTCAGTGTCGACGTCTTTTCTTGAAGTCACGCTGTGTTTTTCATATTTAATGGCCTTATAAGGAAATTACTGGTCATCCTGCAGAAGGGAGAAGTTTATTTAAAGTTCGATCTAATCTTCTTATCTCCTTTTCATTGTTGAATCCGTTATTGAATCTCCCGTCCTTTTGTTAAAAACCATTTTATTGCTTTAGAATGAAAGGGGACAACTTTTTCTTTCTAAACGCAGCCTAGAGGAGGCAGGGGGTTGTTTTTATTTTATTTTATAGCTACTGTTGTTATTGTCTCGAATGATCTTTTATTACATTATTAATTTTTGAACGCACGCACGTTTTGTTTGCAAATTTCTTTTCTTTACGTATATCTTCTTAATATTTATTCCGAACTCCATGCACAAGATGACAGTCTTGTTACCTGTTTTGCGCGCCACACACAAAGGAGACATGCGGCAAAAAGCATGAGACAGGAGGAAAATTTCAAACCGTTTTTTTTTCTTTAACAGGGTGGAATTGTATGACGTCAAAATTAGATGTTCCTTTTAAAAATCTCAAAGTTTTACATAATGTCACCATGAAGACGACCCCCTAAGCCTTTTTTTTAACATAAATTTAAAGAAGACATAAATCCCTATCGAATAATTATTTTCGTTTTTCTCTGCGACTATTTTAGCGGTGAAATTGTTGGGAGAAGGGGTGGGGAGATGGTCATTTTTTTTAGTTCTTTTTACCGATTCTACTTTTATTGAAACTGGTAAATCTCTGATAAACAACATTATCTATGTCCAAAAGCGTGAAAAATTAAACTAGTATGTAAATAGAGAGCGAGACACTAATACTGAATAAAAAAAATCATAAATTAAAATATGTGCATTTTTTATACATGTTTTACATCATAATATGTCAAAATTACAATAAGTGTTTCTACCTATGAAAGAAATCTTGTTATATATGACTTTAGTCTTTTAATACTTGAGCCATCGAATAATTTTTTTTCCCGTGTTTCGTTAAAATGATATTGAAGACAGTGCTTTCTTGACGGTTTCAAGTTACCTGTTGCCACTCGAGAGCTCAAATTTTTGAAATATGTTTTTAAATTAATATTTCTCTTGCTGCTGATATGCATATGGGCTAAAAATAAATGTGATAGAGTAATAAACAGCTAAATCTGATCATTACACCAAGGTAGTTTACTAGTGTGACACAGTGTAAAACGTGAATAAATTTAAATATTGAAACCTTGACCAAAATTTTACATCCTGGAAGAAGACAACATTTTTTTTTTTTTTTTTTTTTTCGGCTCGTATTCCGAGAAAACTTTTTTTCCACTAACCGTGCCTAGTCTTACAACAAGTGTTAATAAGGCAGTCTAAATCTTATTTTTCTCTTCATTCTCTTTCTCACTAACTGTGATTTCATTCTAAACCGATGGCGTCATTTAAAGTGTTTCGAATGCATTTTACACACGTTTGCAAACATTCTTGATGAATGAAAAGGGAGAAAAAGAAATTATCTACAAAACTGTCGTTTGCTACTAAACGGGCTATGATGCAGTTCTTCAATGAATTCAAGCACTTGACGTGAACGCCTACTTGCTCGGATTTTGCCCAACTTCTTTTCTCAGCGCCCTCTTTTTCTCTTAACTTTCAAATTCTCTCCGAGAGGTAGAAAACTGTTCATTGGGAATCGGGAGTAAGTAGGAAGTATATAGGTAACCATGGTTACAGCAACATTAGCAACTACATCTGCTTTAAGTAAGTTCTTTATAAATTTTGCGTCATCATTTAGTTGATATCAAATGTAATTAGCTATTTTGAAAATTTCATATTTCAAGTCTTTTAAGAAAAAAAAAATTAAATAAAATTTCTAAGTTGCCCATAATAATTTAAAAAAGAATATACAATATATTATTTGTCATTAATTATTATTTATTGGAAATATTATTTACTGTCAAATTTTGTTTCCATTTTTAAATATCTAACATTTGAAAATACTAAATGTCTTAATCGATTTTTAATTTATTAAATGTCATGAAGTTTTGATGTAAATTTAGAATTTTTTCCCCCTCTCATGTAAAATAGTTGCACTGTTAAGATTGTCTTCTTCCAACAAATATTATGAATGCTCATGTACGTTATTAATTCATACATTTCATTTTCTTCGATACTTGTCTCTCTTTAAATAAAGCAATTTGAATATTTCTCCAAAGAAGTTTGATAACATTTCATAAATTTATTTCAATGAATATTCAAAATGAAATTTTATACTATCCTCTTATCAAGCACTTGGATATGACTGATATTAAATCAGTTACTTAAGATACAGCTTCCAGTCACTCTGAGTGTCGTGATAAGTGGTTAGAATTTTCCTTTTTCTATTTTTGATTTCAATAATAATGTAAAAATGATTCCACAGTTTGTTTGTTTTTTATGTTTCTTCAAAGAATAAAGCACAGTGATTCTTGTGTATCGGGAAAGTATTCTGGCGAATGCTTATTCATAAATTGCCATACATATTATTTCTGAAGACAATTTTTTTATGCACATACAAAACTCACAATTATGAATGATGTATCATATGAAAAATTTTTGGTCAAGTCTTTTGACATAATGCGTTCGCATTTCCTTAAAACACTTTGTTTGATTAAAAACTGCAGTTAATTGAAAATTAATGAAAAAACGTATAATAAAATAACCGCAAAGGTTATAGCGGGAAGTAGTGATGCAGCGAACAATGGTTTGGCCGAATAACCGAATACCAAATATTCGGCCAAGTTATAGCCGAATAATGAACTCATTTTTGTCTAGAAACAAAATATAGTATGCACTATATGCACAAATCTTGTATTTTTCAGAATTAAAATGTATTATTTTCTTTTTTTTTTTTAATTATTTATATTCAAATTTTTGATTTTTTAAAGCATTGTGTTCTGAAAAAATATTCGGCGTCTTGTATTCTACGTTCATCTTAAAAATTGCTTCAATAATATAATTCGGCTTAAAAAAAAAAAAAAAAAAAAAAAAAAAAAAAAACTTAGCAAAAGCTTCTCCTCATCAGCTACTGTCTAGTTACATTTTGATAGATACATATGTTGTTGCTACATTTTAAAATAATGACAAATTTTTAAAAGTACTGAAAAACATAAATTTCAACTTTCGGATGAAAGAAAATAAAAAATAAGAAATCTTGATATCTTAAGAAAAACCACTACCTAATAGAAAGGAATATCCTTTAAAATAGAAGAAATCAGTGTAGACTTTATAAAGCTCACAATTTTTTTTAAAAAAAGCCCTGTATTTTATTGTTATTATTTATTTCATCTTTTGCTCTGTTATCAGACAGCACTATTAAGAAGTGTATAGTGAATGTTTTCAGACTCAGAGGAAGGAAATATCTGTAAGGAAAAGCGAAATAGATATAAATTTCAAAATATTGAATATGTAGTATCTTAGGTACTGTATTGTTGTATGTTGTTGCTGTTATATTTTAAAAGTACTAGACAACATAAGTTTCAAGTTTCAGATGAAAGAAAATATAAATTAAATAGTGATAGTTTTTCATTTTAACCTTCATTTTAGTAACAAGGGATAAATATTAAACTCCCCATTATACTTTTAAAAAAATAGTATTTGCTTGTATTATATATTTGCTATTAGGACTATTTTGAATAGATTGATTTTAAATTTAACTGATTGCGTTAGCTTATTACAGATCCTTTTTGTACTTATTGATACAGCATGAAAGTTTTAACATGATTCCTAAGTTACTCTCTTATATAAAAGTGGGTATATAAAACCCATTTAGGGTATGAAAGTTAAGGGGGGAGGGGGGTAGCATTGGTTAATTTCAAATAAAATTTTCATTACATGATGAATATAAATTGTCAAATTAATAAGTTTTACTCTATAAATATTAAAACGTTTCTTACAGTATTATTCGGTTTCGGCCGAATAATCGTTGCATCTCGTGGGAAGCATCGCACGAGTTTACTAGTTTTTATATAATTAAATATTATACATATCTTAAGTGCAAACAAAGTACGTATGGGTTTTTTGAAACTGTAATTTGTCATAACATTAAAACCACGTAACATCAAATAAAAAAAAATAATTTCATATTGTGTATTTTGTGATTGAATCAATGTGAAATATTTCCTTTCGTCTTATGATTTTACTATTTAAAAAATTTCTTTTAATTCCTTTTTAGGCTATATGCTTTCATTTTTGTCTTCTAATGCTTATTTATATATTTGAATACTAATATTTTAGCAGTTGTAACTAAATAAGTCTATTTTTGATAACAATGTTAACTTCCAACATACTGATAATTTAAAGTATTATTTCATTAGGGGGGTTGAGGGGTAAATGTGCCAGTAATGGACACTCTTAAGAAATTTCTTTAAAAAAATTTTTTTGATTATATTATTGTGTCGTCAATATTTAACCAATCTCCTAGTCATAATCCCCATTGTGAATCAAAATTTAATTGTAATAATAGAAATAAATCAAAACACCCACTATTCCGGTAATGGACAGCTACTATCCCAGTTATGGACATCCTACAAAAAGTAATAGATAATTTTTTTTATGATTGTATTTAGAACCGAAATTTAAAAAAAAAGCATACTAATAAAGCAAAATAGCCGTTTTCAAATAAATTTAACAGTTGGTATATCAATAACCATTAAAATATTTAATGAGAATAATCAGTTGTTCTAATTTTCATTAATCACAATATTTATATTTTAATTATTTTGTATAGAAAAGTTAATATAATGATTTTCAAAGAATTTATTATCAAATTATTGAGTCTGGAGGGAGGAGGGGCTTAGGAAATAATATTTTAAAAAATCTCAAAAAGATATCTTGGAGTATCAGTGCATGCAATCGTATTTCCCAATACAATTCTTAAGAGTTATATTTCCTGAAATTACTTGATACAGTACTTGTATTAATTATTATTATTATAAATATGAAAGAAATGAAACTACACGTTGAAATTTTTAAATACTAACTAAAATGATTTTTAAATAAAACTGCTAAATGTTTGAGGCCCATGATCTGCAGATTTACTAGTTTCATTATTACGATTAAATGTAATTAATATTTGTAGTATTTTTTATGTACAGAGTTATTTTGTCAGACAGGAATAATCAAACATTTAGTCAGAAATTAATAGATTTTTAACAACTCCAAGCCTTATTTGAACGGGGAGGGCTTGAACCCAAGTAGTCTCACCTTTTCCTACACCCTTGAACATTATTCTGTGCTTCTTTGTTAATTTGATTGATTGCAAGATAAAATATGCAAACAGAGTTATAAGAAAATTAATCTCACTTAATATTAAAAATTTTATTAAGCAGCGAAAATTAATTAAGCAGCTGTTTTTAAAAAAATGTTCTTATTACATTCCGTTAAGTGCAATTTTAAAAAACTTGCTTGCTTAGCTTTCTAGTTGGTTAAAAAGTTTTTTTTTTTTTTTTGTACTTTGACTATTACTGAAATCCCACTTTTAGTAATGGCCACTTGGAATTACTTTGGCATAACTGGAAATTGACTAATTAAGCATTCCAGTAATGCACGCTGGTCCTAAAACCTTAAAAATAAATCATATTTTTTAAATGGTCGTTAGTATAAAAATTTCAAAGTTTTATATTACTGTCAAAACAAAAACGTCCATTTTTTGCAAGAACATACAAAATGTATAAATTAAGTAAAACTAGTTCTTAACTTGCTCAATAAAATTTTCACTGAAAAACAGGGTAACTGTAAAAAAATATTTTCTACTTCCTGACATGTATAAGATTTGTATATTTTATAATCTGTGTTATTGTTGACAGAGAGAGAGTTAACCCATTAACCGCCGAAACTATAATATAGAAATCTTCAACTTTTTTTTTTTTTTTTTTCTTTAACCATTTGGAAAAATGGTTATTGTTCTCGTCAGGGTAGGAAATGAAAAGCATATCTGAAGGTTTTTATTGGTTTAATCCGCATTTTATTCGTTTTGTGATTGGTCTATGCAGTAATTTGTATTTCCCTTTAGTTTCAACAGAGATGGAGAACAGAGTGTTGCCACTATGACAAAAAAGTAATAAAAACTACAAAAAAATTAATAACTCAGAAACAAATTGAAATACAGCTTTCAAGCAAATTGCATTTAAAAGTACATTTTTTTCTCTACACGACGGTGTAAAAAGTAATATTGTGCGATGTGTAAAAGTTTAAGAATGAAATTTCATTTAAAATGCGTCATCAGATTTCTTGGAAATCTGACGACGGAAAAGCCTTTTCCCGAACAGCCAATGAAATGCTTGGATAATACGCAAGTTTCAGGTGGATAATAACTAATGAAAATGAAAGAAAATGAATAACAGTTTCTGCCAAAGAGTTAATTTTAATTTGTAAGATTTTCACGTGCAAAAGAAAAATGGAATAAGCCAATTAAAAATAACAAAAAAGATAAAATAGGACAGGAATGAATACATATAAATATTTCACACCAAATACGAGTCGCAGACGATTTCTGTCGCTTGGAATTTTTACGTGTAATAACACTATTAATGTTTAATTCATGGCGTACGTAATGTATGATCAACTCCGTGCGATTTTTTTAGGTATTAAATTTTAGTCTTTGAAAAAATCATTTTCCAAATGGTCGTTGTAATTTGTTAAATTGCTTTTATTTATTTATTTATTTATTTATTTATTTGCAGAAAAACCTTTGTTACCACAAATTTTGATATATAAACTTCGCTTTATTTAATGATTAACGTTTCTGTTATTAAATAAGGCAAATTTCTTAATTTAAAAATAGTGGTAGCTTGATAGTTGATTGGCATGCGCATTTATTTTTGCCGTTGCGTCAATGCAATACCAGCTGATAACTGGTTAAGAAAATATAAATATTAGAGAATAGGAATTTTGCTTTTTCAGAATTTAGTGTCGCCACCGATGAAAAGAAAATATATGCATATAAATTTGTATTAAATTTTAAAGGTAACAAAACCGTACAAATTGGCAGCTATACGATTCTATTAGTGTCATGAAAATTGCAGGTGTAGCCTCTTCTTTTTGTTCAAAGTATTAAATATTTTTTCAATCGAACTTAACCTTTGGAATAACCTAACATAACCTTTGGAATGGATGATTTTATTCTGATGGACTGATCGCTTCTATTATTATAGAACAGCCATTATAAATGAAGTGCTAGGTGAAGATGAAAGAGCAGTCGTAAAAAGTTAGATCTCTGATTTTCATGGCCATTTTTTTTTCCATTCTGACCAAAAAATCAGAGTTCTAACTTTTTACGACTGCTCTGCCATCTTCACCTAACACTTTATTTATAATGGCTGTTTCATAATAATAGAAACCACCAGTCCATCAGAAGAAAATACCTCGGTTAAAGCGGAAACTCGGTTAAGCGGGACTGGAATAATCGGGACTCTATTGTAATTCAGTTTTAAGATTAAAACACGCGATTTTATTTTATATAAAACGACGTCATACGAATCCGCTGAAGAATTCCTCATTTACGATCCAGTCATAAACAACATCTACAATAAAGCATGCATAGGACATCACTATCTCAGAATAATACATAAATCCAGAAAAAAGAAATCAGCAAGAAACTCGGAAAAAAAATCGGTTATCTAATGGTTCATATGCCATGTATTTGTAATAATAATATAGATACTTAAAATTAAATTTAGTTTATAATAGCTCCATGTTTTATCAGAAATCATTCATTTACATTTTTTCAAAATAGCATGTATTTTAATTACATTTTTTTTTTTTTTCAGTTTTTATGGGAAAATGGCAATAAAAAGATATAATTGCTATTTTTCAACTATTTTTCCTTTACTTTCTAGAAAAATGGAGTACTTGAGTTGCCAAAATTAAACAAACTTCGCTAAAAACTACAAAAAAGTTAATATCTCAAAAATAAATGGAGGTGCAGTTTTCAAAAAAATTGCATTTAAAAGTACTTTTTTTTCCCCAATACGACTGTATAAAAATTGAAAATGTGCGATGCTTAGAAGTTTTAAAAACTGCAGTAGTGTATTTAACAGTACAATGATACATCTGTTTTGTTTTACGGCTGACTTATACAACACAACGTTATTTTTTGGAGACGACATATTATTTGCTGGGAGAAAGAAATAGCATACCGGGAATTAAAATACTGGATTCTCATTGGTTATTTTTTATGAACCAAAACTTTAGAGTGTCCCTCCCATTACTGGCACATCATGCATCAGACATAGATTATGAAACACTTTCTAACACTATCCAGAATAGATCTATATTATTTTATACACGCTACGGAATGAACAAAAATTAGTTATATTTCAAAATGCACACCACCGCTCAAAACGCGCTTCCCGTGCGCAAGATTAATGGCCTGCGCAAGATTAATGGGAAAGAGCATAAAAATTAAATTATTAATTAAGTTCTAAAATTATTAAAATGTTGTTTTGTCATCGAAAACAGACCTGTGAACTTTTTTATTCCAGCATATCTGGAAGTGGGTGAAAATTCGATTATAAAATTAAATCTTTAAAAAATAAATACAGTGGAACCCGGTTAAGACGCGTTTCAAGGGAGTGAACAAAATTCGCGTATTAAGCGGGATCGCGTATTAAACGTGATTTGTATAATGTTGCAGGAACTGAACTTATTTACATATCTAATAGTCTAAATAAACTTTAGAGCTTTCATATAAATGTTAATGGTCAGTCATTGTGTCTTTTACGTACATTTAAATTAACATTTAATTGTATTCCACTTTAACTCATTGTTTGTTTTTATAGGACCGACTGAAATCATAATGGAAAATAAATATGGATCCCAACGTGGCTTTATTTTCGATTAATACGTTGCAACCAAAAATTAAACAACAACAATAATTTTTCTACTAGAGTAATTTTTTAAAAACAAAGATCGGAATGTTCAATTTTTTTTCACTTTTTAAAATTATCAGTTTTTAAAATCATATTTAGTACTTTTAATAATGAGTACCGTTATAATCTAACCATCTTTTTAATATAGGAAAGACAATCCTTATTAATTTTTGTGTAAAAAAATATTGTTAGCATAGCAAACAGTAAAGAAAACATAAAAAAATTATCCAACCGCAGTCGTATGAGTTTAATCTTTACGAGATTCATTTTTGTTGCCCATAATATGTATTATAAAATATAGTACTAATATAACGTACGTTTAAAACCTCACTAACAACATGCATGGTCATCTCTAACCATAATAATTTTTATGACGTAACTGCGTAAGACTGAATTCATCTCCTGAATCTATCTACTACCGTAAAAATATGCACGAAGCTAGAGACAAAAAATGTGAGGAGGCGGAATCAAAGAAGTATTGCAGTTTTTCTAATTTAGCAGGTTTTTGTTTTATTGAAATATCTTCCACTATTTCCGATTAGTAATTTTCTACTTCATTAATTTGTTGTTAAATAAAGTAAATAATATTATTCGGAAACAGTGCTTTTTTCTGAATAATAAAAAAAAATCCACTAAATTTGCAAAACTCGAGAAGAGAGATGGAATTTGTATCTTGACCAATGAATTCGCGTCTTAAGCGTGATTTTTTTCTCTTAAAGGACCGAAAATTTATCGCGTATTAAGCGGGATCGCGTAATAACCGTTCGCGTATTAAACGTGATATTTTTGCATTAGCCTTATAGGCGATGTTCAAGGGATCGGAAAAAATCCGCGTATTAAGCGGGATCGCGTATTAACCGAGAGCGTCTTAACCGGGTTCGACTGTAGTAAGATAAACTAGTATGTTCTGGCCATCACAACACTTTCTTCTATATAAATCCAGCCAATTAAATCATTTAAATAATACAAGAAATTGCATCAATTTAGCACCAATTCATATCAAAGTATATCTGAATTTGAAGTTTATTTATTTAAAGTTTTGTTTGTTTTTTTTAAGTTTATTTAGTTATTGAGAGTTTGAGTTTGAAGTTTATTTAGTTATTGAGATAGAGGTATAGTGTAAATTCTGAAAAATGCAGCATAGCGGCGCCACCTGTTGAGCGATTTGCACTTATATTTACATTGGTTCTTGAGATAGAACGTCCACAAAATTTGTGTCACACACAGACAAACATTTTGTAAAAACATGTTTTTCTGGTTCTCTGACCCCTAAAACGTGTAAATCCGTCAAAAACCGGAATTCGAAAATTTTCATGAATCCAAATCTTTTTTCTTGTAAAGATAGAAAAAAGTAAAAATTTAAAAATAAGATTAAATTCAATCTTTATATAAATGAACCAAGTTGAGTTAAATAAGAGTTTTTTTAAATAAAAACAAAAGAAAAAGTATTTAAATAAGGGCAAATTGTAAATTATGATTTTATGTCTTTACTAGGGGGTTCTGCTTCTTACGAGCTACGCTCGTCAACCCTCGTTCAGATACCGCAAACTCTAAAAACACGCTGATTTGAAAGATTACGGAAGATTGAATTATAATTATTAAAAAAAAAAAAAAAAAAAAAAAAAAAAAACAGTGGCGGTAAACCTGTAAACGGGTTTCCATTCATTTCACTTTTACTGGGGAGTTTTAAGACCGAATCAGCAGCTGGTAAGACATCTAATGGCTGTTTTGGTATTTGATTAAATAAAGTTAGAAAATCATTTGACATTCAAATCAGACATTTGAAAATCAGCTAATAAAAAATAAGCTATGTCAACAAAGTCTTTGCCCTCTTCTATTTTTTAACAACGCTATAAAAAAAAAAAAATTGTTTTAAATAAGCCATTTAATTGTATTGCTATGTACATCTGACGTGATTTTCACCAAAGTTTTCTTTCTCTTTTTTAAAATTCACGTGTGTAAATGCAGTTTTTATGACGTAATTTTCAATATTTTCCTGCTTTTAACATGTAATCATTTAATTTTAATTTGAAAGGGATTTTTTTTTCTGTTTATAATAGTCACGTGTAAATATTTTTTTTTTTTTTAATTTGAAGGAAATATTTTTCTCTGCGCTGTTTTTACAATTGGCAGCAATTTAAAATAACCTTTTCTAAAGTGAAACAAATATCTCTTGGAACGCTGAAAATTTAAATATGAACACCGTGAGCTTCTAATGTATATCCTTGGGGAAAATGATTAAATTCCTATGCATATTTTTTGCTCCTATAAAACTTTTTTAATGAACTATTTTGACCAAATTTAATATTAAATAGCTCTTAAAACAATTATTCGATTTAAAAACTGTCTACTTTTTATATTTTTATATGCAGTAGTTTTCTTAATAATTAGCGAAGAAAGACGACCAGTCACAAAAAATTCATTTACAGCAACGGCGGTGGCAGCGTTAGTTACTTTTTTTTTTTAGAATAGAGACGAATGTTTTTTATATTTTAGATGGAAATTATATTGGGCTAAATACATACGTATAAGGGTCCCCTGTGTGTGTGTGGGGGGGAGAAAAATTTTGGAAATAAGTGCAGAACTTACAAAGCAGTCTGAAGTTTAGAAAAACTTATATATTTTTTTTAATTCAGAATGCTTAATACGTTTTGCAAATTCCTTCCTTTTTTTTTTCTGCCGAACATTCGTATGCTTGTATTTTGCGCTATATAATTTACAGCTAATATGCGAAAAACATTTAGACATAAAATCGTAATTTACAATTCGTCCGTACTAACTTACAATAACGCCACAGAGTTTTTGAGTTTATAATTGAAATGGAAACACGAGTAAAAACTAAAGAAAAAGTCAATACAAAAATTAAAACCAGAAAATTGAAGATGAGAAACTATGAATATCTTTTGGATTCTTCAGAGCAGCTTTATGAAAGTGCTATTATACGGGGGGACAAAGTCTCTTCAAATTCCAAGCGTCTCCATGTTATCCTATGACTCCAGGGGAGTCGCTTCGAAAGCAAGCAACTTTCTTCTGTCGGCGCGTCTTTGACTCCTGAAACGAAGCGAGTCGCCAGTAACAGCCAATCAAATGCTTGGAAATCTGACGATGGAAAAGCCTTTTCCCGAACAACCAATGAAATGTTTGGAAAACGAAATAAGTGGATTTCAAAAGCGGGAAATCAGACGAGTCGCAGGCGATTTTTGTCGTTTGGAATTTTTACGTGTAATAACACTTTAAGAATAATTCATAGTAAAGATATGTTATTTCGTCAAATATTGTCTGTAGTAAAACTAAAAAATATACTTGGTGTCTTAAAATGGACTGACTGGTTTTGAAATTCAATAACATGGAAATGGTGACAGATATTAAAAAAATTTCTGCAGGAAGGTTATGTATACATAACAACATTTTATAAAATGTCAGGAGTTTTTTTACTGCGATTTCCGATTTTAGTTCAAAATAAGATCGCGCTGCAAGCGATAGGCGCTGCTAAAACTAGGTCCGATTTTTTGGCCTTTCTCTTTTCCCGGTATTGATGCGAAAGAAGGGGGTTAAATATATGGATTGAGTCCTTGGGTATTGGCAGTTAAGAACCACTCGATATATTTAACCTCCTTCTTTTGCATGAATATTGAGAGAAACATAAAATCTGGCCTGAATTTGCCGCTTATTGCTTACAGCGCCATCTATTGCTGCTAAACTAAAATCGGGAATTGCAGTTTAAAGAAAAAATCCTGGCATCTTACATAACTCTCCTGCAAGAATTTCATTAATACCTGTCACAATTTGTAAATTATTGAATTTCAAAATCAGTCAATCCATTTTAGGACACCCGGTATAGACGGCTTTCATTGAAATCACGTTGCTATTATCAACGACTGATATTGCATCTGGAGCCCACACGGAACGTCAGAACACCCCGTTTGCAGTTAAAAGCACGTGTTGTCTTTATGTTTAATTTTATTATTTTTATTATTATAATGCTAATAATTCAAACGGAGAGCACCACATTCGCCTTATATTTGGGCGCCATATGAAGCGATGCCAGATTCTTCTGAACGTGTGACGTGATGTGCAAACCGTCTATGTATATTGTAAAATGAATTAATTGGAGAAAATGTCTTACTTTATCCTTTCGTGTATATTTCTAATCTAAATAAAACACGAACAATCTTTCAAAAGATATTATAATTATAGATTTTCTTACGAACATGTTTTTTTTTTTTTTTTTTTTTTTTTTTTGAAAATGCAGTTTCAAAGAGCATTATAAAAGGTTGGAGGTTGCATTGATTTTTGATATCGTAAAAACTGTATGCAAATAGTCATGTTAGGTTTAAAATATATGTATTCATACATTACAAAAGAGAGGTCTGTTATTGCTGATATAAGCATTCACAGACTTGATGACATTGCAACACTATTCGGATATTTACCTTAAAATAATGATGACTTTGCCTTGTTTTTCTCTGTTCTTTCTTTTGCTTGTTTTGCTTAGATAAACGGCTTGGATGGAGAAGTTTTTAATTTAGAAAGATGTAGCACTGTTTATTCTTTAAAGAATAATAAAAGTTTATTTTCTAAATTTTAATTTAAAAAAGTTTATTGCAAATTTTTTTTAAAAAGTACATCATTTAAAAAAAATACACGGAGTTAAAAAAAAAAAAATAAATAAAATAAGAATTTAAAATCCTGTATTGGGCATAGATTATAAAACACCTTCTAACCCTAACAGAATTATTAAGAACTTTAATTTTGTTCGTAGAATGAAAAGATATCTAAATAAAACATTTTAAAAATCACGTAACTCAGCAAAAATCCATGTTCACCAATTTCTGTACATATCTGGTAATGTGTGTGAATTCTTTCGTGTGGCTCTGTATATAAGGTAAACGCACCAGTAGTGGGCCACTTAAGAACATTTATCTAATTATTATTAAAGTGTTAGTGAGTTTCAAAAGATATTTTTTTCCTAGCACAGTCCTAACCTTCATGCATCAGAATAAATATTCAAAGTTTCAAAATATATTCTTCGGTAAAAATGAAAAATAAAATATCTTACCTTCCTCTATGCTCCAGAAGTGGGCATAGCAAATTTCTGATGAATTAATTTTTAAGTTTACGGCTTATTAAAAAAATTATTTATAATGTAATAGAGTATATCAACAGCAGTTTAATTGAAAATAAAACATAATATTAAAGAAACAATGTTTTAAATAGAAACTTACTCTTAATGAAATCTCTATGAATTTACCAAAAAATTGGTTTTTGAAGACACACTAGAAATTAAATAAATGTTTCAGCAGGGGAAAAAAAAAACAATTATTCCAAACAGTTTATAGAAAGTTCACATTTAAGGAATCAATGTATAAGAAGTCAATCAGATTTATTTCAGTCGTTTTTAAGAAATGCATTTTGGGCTTGTTTTTAAATTTTAAAAATTAATGGCCCACTACTGGTATATTGCCTACTATAGGTGCATTTACCTTATGATCTTCAGAATTTATACACACCACGTAATATCAGGTTGTAACGAAAGTTTCCCGCCACAGCTAATAACGGTGTGTGCAAACAGTTCTTGTTGATGTGTTTCCTCATATTTTGTCAAACGATTTTTGGCATTTGAAAGAAAGAGACTTGCTTTATAACACTGTGTTGTGAAATTTGTAAAAAAAAATATCGTTATCATTAAGCACAAGGTGTCTGAAATGGAATTATCACGCTATCAGATTAGAACTATCATTTACTTCCAGTTCAGTTGCAAAAAGTCAGTTACAGAATGTCACCAAACAAAGTGCACAACTTTAGGTACTAGTGTTGTATCATATGACACTGTTAAAGTTTGGCGGAATGGTGGTTATATATAAAATTACAGTTAATTATATATATTATAATTAGTATTATGTAATGGTGATTTGGCGGAAAACTTTCGTTACAACCTAATATACTGAAAATTAGATAAGTTTAAAAATGCATACCACGGAGAAAATAAAATGAGCTCATTACTTTTACTTCTTAACAGTAATAATTTAAAAAAAAAATAACAGGTATAAAGACCAAACATTGAGTAAAATACAAGTGATGGCCATTAACGAAAATTTAGGGGAATCTTCGTTTTAGCACTAGAAATGAAGATCCGACGAGTCCCCCCCAAAATAATTGTTTTACCCTGTTTTGCTGGGGCAAAAGGGGGAGGGAATTTTAACTGAGGGAGGGAGGAAATCAATTTAAGTGTTGCGCGGCAGCGCAATACTTATTTATTTCCAGTGTCACTTCTCAATGTTAATTTAACATAGAAAAGCCTATGGAGATCATAACTTTTTCATTTTTTCTTCCCACCTTTTTGTCCCTGATGCCACTCATTTTTTATTCTTAACTAATGATATTATAAATTTAAAGTGTAAAAACGTTTGCCTGACTTCAGGGTCAAAACTAATGGTAAAATACCTTTGCATATGGGTGAATTATATGCCAGAGAGAAACGTGGGCCATTTTTTTTTTTTTTTTTTACATTATTCAAATATTTTTCTTAATAATTCCAAATTTCGCTTTTTTCATTGAGAATCGACGGACATTTTTCATAGAAAATGTGACATTTTTTCTTCATTGTTGCAAAAAATTTCAAAAGCCGTAATAATAATTTATTTCTTTTTAGTTAAAAGATTTTCACGTGAAATATTAAATTGAACTAGTTTTTTTTTTTTTTTTTTTTTTTTCCAAGAATTAAAAATGTTAATATGGCGTCATAGTGAAATAAAAAGGATATTTTCAGAATAAGTTTTCACTTTGGTCAAGTTTGTGTTTTAGTGAAAAGTCTATTTTTACGCAGGTAGCGAACTTACAAGGAAGGTCTCCATACTGGGCATACTCAGAATAGTTTGAAAAAAATACTAATTAAACTACTTATGTAATAAAGGATCAGTCAAATTTAGCGGCGGAATTACAGTAGAAAGTCTGTAAAAAAATAAAATACTTTCGAGTATTTGGCGCGAAAAGGCGAAAGCGTCACGCTATTTGGCGAGCAATACTTTTCCTTGCCAAAAGCAAACGATTTTAGTGCACCTGAAAATTGATTGTTAATTGGTTTTTAGAATGCGTGTAAATAGTATTTAATTTAAACTTAAACAATGAGAGAGTTTTATAAATACATTTTTTCGTATTACATATTTATGTTGCTTGTTATTTAATTTTATTACTTTAAAAACAATTTCATGTATAAAAAATACTTTCATATATTTAAGCGTATTCCAAAATAAAGGCAAGATTCATTTACCAGTTATTCATTTTAAAGAATCCGTCGTTTCCATAGCAACAGAATTGAATCTACAATGCTCAATTGGACTTAATTTTGAGACATTGAAACAAATTTAATTTATTTTAATTTTGTTTTAATTCATAAAATTTGATATTTAACTTTCATTATAAATATATATATGACAAAACTATTGTTAAATGAATCTAAAACTGGCAAAACTAAAGTCATATACATTAAATTTATTTAAACAAGTTCAACATGAAACATTTTTATCTTAAATAGTATTCTGCATAAAAAAGTATTTTTTGAAATTTCATTTCATCGCCAACCGATGATAAATCGCCAAATAAACGAAATTTTCATAATTTTTTTACGAACGTTCTATCGCGGTTCCGCCAAAAAAAATTTTATAAACATATATATCATCATGAGAAGAACACTCTGTAATTTTTTCAGATTTTTCTGAATATGCCCGTATGGAGACCTTCCTTGTTAGTGAGGAATTTCATAACTTAAATTTTAAAATGTATTTTTTTTTCCGAGATGAGAACTATTTATACCCAAAGTTAAACTTAGGTAATAATTTTCTGATATGTTTACATCACCCCTTGGGAGAGATTAAGGTAACAAAATTTAAGTAAAACTTTTATTTTTTATTTTTTACTGTATCACAGCTATAATATTGTTAAATATTAGATGTAAGGATTCAACACAATTTATTTTTGCAGTCATAGCGTTCCTGAGTGGGAAATAGGGTATCCAAATTTAAGTTAAGTTAATGTTTTATGTTTTGATTATAGATTTTTTACGTTCAGATTGGAAGTTTTTGTCCAAACTACAGCAACCTGCATTACTACAGTGGTGAAATATTTTGACTTATAGTGATGCAATACCGCATACATGAAAGCCTGATGATGATACCCTCTATTAATTTTGAAATGAGTTCGGCTGAATGCAGTAGTTATTAAAAAACTTGACATATTAAACAAAAGCATAATTTGAAGAACAAATTAAAAAAAAAAAAAAAAAAATTATTTCCTACATTGTTTAAGCCACAGAAGGGACAGATATTATGATATTTCATTCAATTAGTTCTACATTTAATGTTAATTTTTTGTAACAAATTAGTTAAGTAATTTGAAGAATAAAAATAAAATTCATAAAATATGATACTTAAAACACCCTAAAAAATTAGATTCCGTTCAAATGAAATCGAAATGAATCTTGGACTTTTTGTTTTAGTTCTGTATTTTGCATGCATCATATCATTTTATGTACAGTTGTCATAAACATAATACAAAATCTGCAATACAAATATTTTAAATTAAAAATGGAAGAAGTCTAAGATTTATTTCGATTTCATTTGAACGGAATCTAATTTTTTAGGGTGTTTTAAGTATCCTATTGTATGAATTTTATTTTTATTTTTTAATCTTCAATTGACTTAACTAATTTGTTACAAAATATTAACATTAAATGTAGAACTAATTGAATGAAATATCTTAATATCTGTCCCTTCTCGGGTTTAAATAATGTAGGAAATATTTTTTTTTTTAAGTAGGACATGTGGGTATCGTTTATTATGTATTTTTTAATTCTAAATCGAATGACACCATCCTTAAGTCAATACGATCAGTTGTTACAAAGTTGCGGTAGGTTTTATGAATACAAAGTCGAAAGTTATGTTTCAATGCAAGTAAAATAGGTTTTTACAGCAGCAACTGATGGCCCACCCCCTTTTACACCCCTTCCCCTCTAAAAAAATGGTAAAACATCTTAGGTTTTTGAGGACTCATCGTATCTTCATTTCTAGTGCCAAAACGAAGTTCTTCCCAAATTCTGGTGAATGGCCATCAGTCGTTTCTGAAAAAGCCTATTTTACTTGTACTAATATGTTTTAACGAAATGAGGATATTTTTTAATATTGAAATTTATCTGTTTAATTAATTAATTTTATTTTTTTTTTTTTTGGGGGGGGGGGGGAATTAATACATTTTGTAATGTTTACAAAACTGAAAAGTGAAGAAAAATTCCAAAATATATAAATTACTGTATTTTACAAAACAAAATATTTTGCACTATTTATAAACAGTGAAAAATGCATTCATTATTCATAAATTATAAAATAACACTAATTTATTTTTAGGTGCGTTCGTAATTATATAAATAGTCGTCGTTCAGCCCGTCTGTCTGCATATAACAGAGCAAAAACTACCCAACCGAATGGTCTGAAATTTTAAATATATAATTATTGTAAAATTTTGTCGGGTCATTTCAAATTTTATGAAAATCGGATGTGTAGTTTAATTACAGGGACAGTCAAAAGTTTTACGTGACATTACGGCCAATGGGAATGAATTATTGCAAGTGCATTTTAATGATGAATGCCTTCCGAATGGTCTAAAATTTTAAATATATAATTGTTGCAAAATTTTGTCGAGTCATTTAAAGTTTTATGAAAATTGGATCTATAGTTTAATTACAGGGATAGTCAAAATTTTCCCGCTCCATTACGATCAATGGGAATAAATTATTGCAAGTGCATTTTAATGATGTTACAGCCTTCCGTATGGCCTGAAATTTTAAATATATAATTGCTGCAAAATTTTGTAATTTCAAGTTTTATGAAAATCGGATGTATAGTTTAATTACAGGGACAGTCAAAAGTTTTCCGTTACATGACGGCCAATGGGGAAAAAATTATTTCAAGTGCATTTTAATGATGTTACAACTTTTCGAACAGAATGGAGTGGATATGCACTTATTGAAGTGCATTAAAATATACAGTCGTTACAATATACGGTGCAAAAAATATTTATAAAACTAGTTATAGTACGAACGCACCTCATTTGCCAAGTTTTACGAGCAATTTTCAAATTGTTTATATGTAGTTTCACTTAATCTAATTATATTCAATTATAAATATACTATAAAAACAGGCAATTATAATATTGAACATTACTATAAAGTTATTTAAAGTGCCAGTAACGGTGCAGGTAACGGGACCCGCTGGTGTGATCTTCTCGAAGAAAAACGGACCGACGATAAACGCTGCCGTTATTTCGCACCACGCAGTGACCTTTTCAGACTGAATAGGTAATGGCTGTAGCTGGGACGGATTCTCGGTTGCCCATATCCTGCAATTTTGCGTATTTACAGAACCTTGCAAATGAAAATGGGCTTCGTCAGACCACAGAATTTTCCATGGCCATTTTTCCAATGTAGAATTTTCCGTTGTCCAGTTCCATCTGGGCAAGAAATTGTAGTGCAAAAGATTGAAGTGCTTCCAGGTCAGCAGGTAGGAACTCCTGCACATGAGTTATCTTGTACGGATAACAGCGCAAGATGTTCTGTAGGACTTTACGCACCGTGCTGTTCGGCATACCCAGTATTCGGCCAATTCCCCATTCACTGCTGATTCCAGCCTCACTGTTAGTCTGTTTTTGTAATGCTGCAGCCACATCTTCCACTGCCGCAGCCGAAACTGGTTTCCTTCCTCTACCCCGTTTAACCTCAAATGAACAGGTCTCATCGAATTTAGCAATCATTTTTCGCAGACCATTTGTGGTTATTGGACCCATGTTTATAGATTTTAATGTCCGAAGCATCCTAATAGCTGTAAGTGCACAGTCATCGTTCTTATAAAAAAGCTTCAAGAGCAGAGCGCGATCCTTCATAGTCAGAGTCATGATGAAGCATTCAGGCAAAGAGTTGGTGCTCTGCATTTTTATAGAAGCTATGTCTGCGGTGTGCATGTCACGTATTAGTAATTTGCATATCACTAGACAATGTGAACCCTAACAGCGCCATCTATCGACACATTTTGGAACTGATTTTTTTTCCTTCGCCAAACAAAATTTCATTGCCTCACTATTGTTCTGCTCAAATATCAAGTCATTCTGATCAGTAGTTTTAAAATTATCGATTTTTGAAATCGTAACTTTAATTATAATCACCCGGTATAATAATTCAGAAAAATAATTGTTCGTAGTTATAGTACGGCATGTTTTTTTATTGAAATACTTTCAGAATAATTCCTTATAGTCATGAAAAACAAAAATGTCAATACGGGGTTAGTTGGCCCATTTGGCACGCCCCGTAGGAATTTGGCTCTGGGCTATTGGAATTTTGACATATTTAATGAATTATTTTAATAAACACTTATTATTTTTAATTGATTTATTATTAATTAATAGTAAGGAATTATTTTATTAATTGAATTCCTGGTTATTTCAGTCAATCTTTTTAAAAAATGAAGTTATAACGTTGTTTACCTCCTCCCCAAATTAAATCAGCTGCTCCTGTTGTACAAAAACATTTATAACTTTCATAATTATAGAAAAATCTCTGTGGGCTTGGCTTACAAGCGCAGATAGATTTCGAAGTTAAGTACCAATTTCACGAAGAATTTAACGGATTACGGGAAATGTGATTTTTTTTCTTATACAACCTCTACCCCCTCCCCCCCTCCCCCCCCCACACACACACACACTTTTTTTTTAGTTTTTAATTTCTTTTTGCTATAAGAGTTGCTCTTATCAAAAGCTTGTCGATACAAAAATTGTTGATAATATTAAGATGATTTGTGATAAATTTAAGTGAATTTGATATCTTGTGAATTGACGAAGTTAGGAATTTTTTTTTCTTCTGAAAGCCTATTTTTTGCACTCCTTGAAGCCATTTTTAATTATATCAAAAATCTGTCATGCATAATTTTTTAGCCCTTTTCCTAGAAGTTTTGAAAACTTTAAACTGATTGGATATGTTATCGTGTCCATAGAAAAGTAATATATATATATAAAGTTTCGAAATGGGGGTGATTTTGGGATCTAGGGGTCATGATCGGTGTAGATCTGCAAAAGTTTTTCAAAAATTCCAACATATGGGAGATTGCAATGGGCAGTATTTCTTACGAAATCTACTTAAAAGTTCGGCCTCCTAGTGTTACATACTGCCGCTAAAAGTAACAAATCTAACAATCAAAATCTACCCGACTCTGATATTTCTCAATTATTAATAAAATCCGTTTGTTGCCCTGTCCAGAGAAGAGTTTGCCACAAATAATCCTTTAATAACATCACATTTTATGAAGTGAAAACCTCTTACCTGGGTACTTATTCGTTGAAACTAAATCATCCTTTCTCTCTTCATAATCCAAAAAAAAAAAAAAAAGGGCAGTTTCAGGAAAAAATAATTTAATTATCAAAAGCTATATTTTCCTTTAAGAGACATGTTGTCCCTTCCACAGATAGAATAGAACTACACTTCCCTATCCGTTGATAAAGATCAGTAGTTCAAACAAAAAATATTAAAAAAAAGGATATCATCCAACATAATTATATCAAGCACATTGCTATATACTAACTTATTAGATTATCTAAATCTCATTATACCAATAATAAATCATGAATGTAATCAATAATATATATATTTCATGATAAACAAACTGTGTTTTTTAATACTTAATTAGGAATTAAAATTTTATGTAAACGAAAATTATCATTATTTCACCGAAGCTGGCATTAGCCAAAGCATCATCAAGAAATATTACATTTTACTGACAGACATTTGAAGGGCATGATGCGCTAGAGAAACATGCGTTAGAGAAACATAACAAACGAAAGAAAAGAATTATTGCACTTAACAGATGTACAGAGGCCTTGATACAATTTATTTATCATCTAGTGTTTATAATAAATCACCTAATTAAGGATAAATGATTTTTTTAATTAATGTACTCTAAGATTTACGGTGTTTTAACACCTAGCATGCCTTTATTAAAATTTATTACTGTTACGTAATGTATTAAAGACATTTTTTATGAGAAAATAAATTCAAATTTTAAAGCAATTTTTCGTCGAAGTTAATAATTTGAAAAAGTCACAGTTTTAATATTTAAAATTTTTATTTTAATTTTGGAGGCTATATTGTGTTTTCGTTCGCAAGAAATAAAAATTAACATTTGGTAAAATTTTGATCATTTCTTAAACTTCTACACTATCAGAACATTAAAATGTGTCGTCAAAAGTGGCGGGCCAACTTACTCCGCAATCGGGGCAGGTTGGCCCAAGCGACTTGGTGTCAGTTTGAGCTTCTTAACCAATACTTATTGTTAATATTTTCAAGTTTTATTATTGTGACTTCTTCCTGAAAGTACACTAATAGTGGTAACATAAAAAGAAATTTAAAATGTTGAATTGTAATTTTTTTTTGTTTATTAGAAGAAAAAGCTGGCCAACTAGCCCCGGTCTACCCTACTAATAAGTAAGAAAAGAATATATAATACATTTACATTTGCTAAAAAGGGAAATTGTCTATAACGCATTTTTTTTTCTTTTCTATGTAATTGAGTCTTAGAAGATTTAACTGTATAGCATTTTTCACATTTTTAACAATTCAGGCATAGAATATGGATTAATAATATTAATAACTGAAACATTTACATAGAAGAAATAGCGATTCATTAAAAAAATAAATATCGCAGCCTGCGGCACTTATATAAAAGTGAAGTTTAGAAACATGAAAATAAAAAGTTAAGATAAATATTTTTTGTCAGAACTCCTCGTAAGAGTCAAATTTTTAACCAAATCGACGTAAACATCAATGTTTCGTAGCAATTCACTCAGGCCGGGCCCGGGCCGAACTTTTAGCTGTTATGCCGGGCCGGGCCAATAATATTTTTTCTACTGGCCAGGCCGGGCCAAATTTTTTTTCTATGAGTAGAGCTGGGTCCGGGCCTGGAAATTTCGGCCCGTGTAGACCTCTACCTTGCGGGCCTAGACAAAATCGGACCCTGATTGTCGTATATCTTTAGCTTACACTACGCTACATACACTACGTAAATAAATAAAAGTTATAGCTACTTTCTTTGTCTACTATAACTTAAAATTTGTTTTATTTTTTATTTATTTATTTATTTTTACAAACATACGTTTCTGAACTTCCTTTTGAAATAGTTTAAAATTAACTGGAAAAATATACTCATATAAGTTCTACTTTCTTTTGAAAAGTAAAAGTTTTTTTCCTCGTCATCGTACAGTTAAGAAGGCAAAAGTAGTATTACAGGAAAGAAGATTATCTGGAAGAGATTGAAATATAAACCTCTCATCTTTTTTACTGAAGTGCTTTCGGAAGTAGTGGACAAAATCGGAAGGAGAGATTTATTCACATTGATTAAAAAATGTGTGCGGCTGTGTAATAATAACCTCAAACTTCAACAAAATTTTATATTTTGGAGTGGGTGGGGTAACGTAAGAGCAGCTATTTTTGGTTGTTGAAAAAAAATTAAAAAAGCTAAGGACATTTCGATTATGAAAGATTCCCGAATTTAAATCATATTTATTTAGCTGTATTTGAACCAGAATTACATTGCGGAATATATGGCATTACCGATCTCAGAGTAGTATCAGTTTTACTTGCGTAAAGTGCACTGTATTCGTTATGCGTGTTGTGAATAAGTTATATTTGTAGTAAGTTGCATCTATGTGTTATAAGATGTGTTACCTTGTAAAATGGGGTGCATATTGTAAAATGCATGTAAAAGTGATTTATGTAGGTATTGAGATGATGCATTAAGTTTAAAGGTGTTGGTCACCGAGATCTCAAATTCCTCTCTCTATTATTAAATCTATGGGTCGTGTAATGCATTCGCATTTTTAAAATATCTCTTCAGGAAATAAATACATTTAACTTTTTCTTTTTCTGTGTACTGTTCTTAAAGAATGCCTCTTAATTTAGTTTTCAAAATATTTCTAAAAGATGTACTTAATTTATAATTTTATTTGTAATCTTAGAGAAACTGAGTAAGATTTTAACATTTCACATAAATTTAAATCAACATTTTAGAAGTATTTTGAAACTAACAAACAAAATTGACAACCTTTAAGAAAAATACACACAAACTAGAAGTTAAAAATATTAATTTCTTGAAGAAATATTTAAAAAATAAGAATGCGTTATACGCCGATAGGTTTAGTATTGGGAAGGATAATTTTACATCTCTCTGGCCCTTAAGGCTGTTCTCAACTGCTCTGCTCAACAAGCGCAAAAAGTTTTGACACATTTACAAATTCATTTTTTAACGGAAAGAGATTTTGGATCTTCTGCTGCTCACTCCATCCACCACAGCTTTCCTTACCGGTCATGGTCCTTTTGGAGCATACCTCTTCAAGTTCAAAAGAGCCCTTTCTCCTCTATGTGAGTGCGGTGATGATGCTGTTGCCTCTCATTATTTCTATAATTGTCCTTTAACAGCTCGCTGGCATATCCGCCGTCCTCCTGTTCTTCCAGTTGGTTGATTAGCAAATATTTTATCGCGCCCGATTTTGCTCTCAAAGCTTAAAAACATCTTCAACTTCTTATGTAACCTTTCAGTTTTACTCCATCACTGAGACAGAGACTTGGATTATCCCTTATTCAGCACCCAATGTTGGGTCGCAGCAACTTGTATAATATTGTCTAACTTTGTATAACACTGCATTATTTAATGTCCTTATGTTTGTTTCACAAAGCTTGCTAATGTAACATTTTTTTTATATCTTATATATACCACTCCGCCCTCTGTCGCGCGTATTGGCGGGCTCAGCCTCGGCTGAAATTTGTAACCTTTTTTTTTTTTTTTTTTTTTTTTGACCTCAATAAAGGGGACCGGGAGGGACAATCTATGCTCTACAGACTCACTTCCTAGTCTGAGCAGTCTCTCTCGGGCAGTAAAAGTAAAAGTAAAAGTAAAAGCCTGACCATGGAAGCGATTTAGAATCGAACTGTGTTTTCCATTTTTTGATCAATCAATTACCTATTGACTTATAAGCGATTTTGATCACTTGACTCGGCATTTTTCTCCCCTTATTGACTGGATTTTCTTCTTTCGTTCGGAAGTTCAGTTCAAAATGCCAATTTTGAGAGTATTTTCTGAAAGATCTATTGCGTTTACAAGAAAACGGAAAAAAAACAGCTCGATGACATAGTTTCTGAATAACAATACCTTCTGGTTTCATGCGTTTCCGAACAAAAATGAATTAAAACTTATGTCAGAAAGTTGACCCTTTGGATTTGAGAACAGCCTTAAGGGGCTATTTCACTCACGCGAAAACACTCGCTCGTTAATGTTAATCCTATGATAGAAAATTTTAAAAATATCTCATTTACACTTCAATATTTTTTTTTTTTTTTTTTTTTTTTTTTTTTTTTTTTTTTTTTTTTTTTGCATTGGATAGCTGAGGTCGATCTCTACAAAGGCCGTTGTCTGACTTTTTCGATTTTATTTACAAGTCTTTTCTTTATTAGAATAGTTACACTTTCGGAACTGGTTTCGAAGGTGAAACTATCCTCATAAAAAAAAAATCTGTATAAACATAACAAAATCGAAAAAGTAAAAAACGTCCTTTACAAAGATCGACCTCATCTATCTAATGAAAAAAAAAATTTTTTTTAATATTGAAATGCAAACGAGATACCTTTACAAATTTCTCTCATAGGATTAACATTAGCGAGCGGCTGCTTTCGCGTGAGATGGCTCTTATTATTATTATTATTATTATTATTATTATTATTATTATTATTATTATTAAAGGATCCGCTTCACTGAAACTCCCAGAATGCGAAATCCACTTTGCAAAACGTTACGAAGTGGAATCGTTTTCACACGGTAGTTTATGTGGCTTCAATATTTGGCATTATTTATTTATATTTATTACGCCTGTTGGTTCTGTCTATTATTAAATATTGGGTATGCCATGCATCATATAGTTTGCTTTAGCTTAATTTTGTCTCATATTTCAAAAGTTAGGATAAAATTAAATAAAACGATTATCGTTATAAATATTTTCCGCTGATTTTATTTGAAGTTAACGTACTGTTCAGGTGGGTTTAGGTTCGATGTTCTTCACGGGTGTTTCTGAAAAATATTTGTGGACTGCTTAAAAACCAGATAAACCACAAAATTATTCTTTCATATCGTGTGGTTCATTCATTCCCTTCTTTATATATTTGCATAAAATATTTACATATCTTTTTTTTTATTATTATTATTCCAGTTTTTTGAAATCTTATTTAAATATTGGGATTCTGTCGCGCTGGAAGACTTCGTAAGTGTGCGATATTTTTAAAATACCGATAAAGGAGCTGCTTAAAACATTTCTTTTCTTGCCCCAGTTTTTCTTTTCTCTGTTTCGCTCAAGTGGTGATAAAAATTGAAAACATTTTTCTCCTATCAATCTTATGTGCTTAAGATTTTCCTCTGTCAATAAGTATTGTAAACTTTCTAAAGAGTTGCCCTGAATATGAAAGTTGACATTTTATCAAGAATATTTGAAAGTAATAAAAAAAAAAATGTTTGCATATTATTTAAAATGGAAAATGTTGGAAGTGATATATATGTCTACCTATCTATATTATAAAGGAAAGGACAAACATATCTGTGCGTAACGCATACGTCATTTTGCGAATGGCAACATTTTGAAATTTGAAATAAAATTTTGGTTTTGTAATTTTCTCTATTGCAAATTTTTATACTTCTAAACATCGCACATTTTAAATTTTTACACCGCCGTATAATGAAAAAAATGCTCTTTTAAATGCAATTTGTTTGAAAGCTGTATCTCATTTTAATTTTAATATATTAATTTTTTTGTAGTTTTTATTACTTTTTTTGTAATCGTGGCAGCTGAAGTACTCCATTTCTAGTGAAACTAAAGGGGGGGGAAATGAAAATAGTAGATTGCTGTATCTTTTTGTTGCCATTTTCTCATAAAAACCGAAAAAAAAATTGAAATTAAAATACGTGCTACGTCAAGAATATCGTCTGTTATAAAACCCAGTGAGTTTTGGCTTTATTTCGTTGTTATTTATCAATTAAATGATTTTGCCGTGCCGGCTCCATTGCAAAATATTAATAAACAATTTGAACATAAAAAAAAAGTTCAGAATTTCTCTCCCGCTAATTTTCTACAACGAAATTAAAGCTTCATCAATAAATTAATAAAAGAATAATATATAAAAAAGCACGAATTTAACATATATGTAGTCGAACAATTTAAATTTTTAGAGCCGAATTGGGAAAAATATGTGCTCTTAAATGTAATTTGTATGAAATAGAGTTGCTAGGTAACTGTTAAAGTAAAAGAGAAAAAATAATCTATATATTGAAAACACAAGATAGTTTTTTTAGACATCTTCCTTGAACTTTCTACTGTACCAATTTTGCTAATAATTCTTTTTTTAAATGAAAGCTGTTCATTTGTAGATGTCCTCGCACTAGCTATTTTTCTAAATATTTTCACTTTTATATTTTTAATTTAATTTGAAAAGGTTTTTTGAAATTTCATCAAAATGGTAGCAATCGCATTATTTCCACTGTTGCAGAAAAAAAGAAATATTGGGGTTTATTTATCCTTATTGATACCATTTACTCATTACAATTAAAAATAACTTTATTTTAAGTCTGAACAGAAAATGACGTCACTATTTAAAAACATTTTCGCTCATAAGGCTAATGTTACAATATATTTTCATTCGGCTGATACCGAATTTGAGACACTTGGCGTAATGCTTCAGTAAGTGCCATATTTAAAAGAAAACAATCCTTTTCTTTGATAAAACTATATAATTTTACACGAATACATCTAAAAGTCATCAGTTTCTGGAATTTGTACTTCGCAATACTGAAATTAGACCCTCAAGCCAAAAGATTACATTTTCACATGCAAAGTTTTAGCTGACAAACGGAACTTCACGTTTGAAAATCTATCTATATTATAAAGGAAAAATATGTCCCTGCGTACGGCTGACGTCCTTTTGAGAATGGCAACGCTTGACGATTAAATGTCGTATTTGCAATCTTTGCTACTGCAATTTTTTGAATTTCTAAACATCTCGCATCTTCAATTTTTACACTCGTTATATAGGGGGAAAAATCTACTTTCAAATGTAATTTTCTTGAAAACTTTATTTTAATTGATTTATTTATTATGTCTTTTAAATAATTTTCAAGAATAATGTTTTTTAATCTATATCCATTGCGTACAGGCTCCATTACGAAATAAGCCATTTGCACTTAAAATAATATAAATAATTCAGCATTTGTTCGTGATTAATTTTTTATAGCGAAATTAAAACTTCATCGATCTATTATATTAAAAATTGACTGTCCATTTGTATTTCACAGCTGTTCTTCCTAGAATATGGAATGTTGGGTGATCAAATTAACGCCAGTTATCGGCATGGGTCCGAGGATGTTAAACGTGGTCGTAGAATTTAAAAATTTGTTTAGTTTTCGAGATATAAATTTTTACGTTATTTTTGATGACATTTCTGTAATGATGGAAACTAAAATTGCTCCATTTTTGTGGATAAAAGAGAGAAAAGGGAAAATGACAAGGATTATTAGGTATCATTGTTTGAAATCATTTTTAAATTGAAATTAACGTATATTTGAATAAATAGTGGAAAAATGATTGTAGTTTTCAAGAAAATTTCACGAAATACGAACTCACACATATTCAAGCTTCAGGAATCCGTTTATTTTAGAAACACAAATTCGACACTTACTGGAGCATTGAGATAAATTCTGTTGACGTCAAAAGAAAAAAAACATCGTACGCTATTTTCATTTAATTTAAAGTCGTAAAGTAGATTTTCAACCATTGCCTTAAGATGGCTAATAAAACATTTCAGAAGCGAACATTAAAAATGCGAAAAAGCGAGAAAAAAAAGAAAAAAGTTTTAGCGAGAAAAAAAAATAACTCTTTAAATATTTATTTTAATTCGTAAATATAAAATGCTTCTGAATAAATTCGTCCAAACAAATTCGTTTTTGCATAAGTTGACCCAAATGACATCATTTCTACGAACTCCGAAATTCGAAGCAAAATCTTGGAAGAGCGAAAAGCTCTAGGCAAATAAAGTTATAGAATATGTGCATTTTTATTGGGAAAGTTTTGACTTAAATTATTAAATATTATTATTTGAAATATTGTATTTAATAAAATTAATATTGTAATGGTTTTCTAAATGTACAATAAAGTTAAGATTTCATTTTTCGCAAAAAGGTCGATTGTCTCATGCAATTCAAAAGAACACAACGGGTTGCTACGCAACTAGTCTATATTATAAAGGACAAACATATCTGTGCGTAACGCATACGTCATTTTGCGAATGGCAACACTTTGAAATTTGAAATAAAATTTTGGTTTTGCAATTATCTCTACTGCAAATTTTTAAACTTCTAAGCATCGCACATTTTAAATTTTTGCACCGTCGTATAAGGAAAAAAATGCTCTTTTAAATGTAATTTATTGTTTGAAAGCTGTATCTCAATTTATTTTTGAGATATTAATTTTTTTGTAGTTTTTAATACCATTTTTCTTATAGTGGCAACAAAAGTACCCCATTTCTATTAAAAGTCAACGGAAAATAGTCGAAAATAGGAGATACTGTATCTTTTTGTAGCCATTTTCTCATAAGACCTGAAAAAGAAGTTTAAATTGAAATATGGGCTATGTCAAGAACATTGTCTGTTATTCCGTGATAATGACGTCATATGCATACTTTTCTATAGACGAAGTTTAAGACTGGATTGTGAAAGTGGATTGCTTTAGCGAATGCAAATGACGTCATTTTATAAAAAATCATGTATTTTAATTCTTAAATTTGAATTACGTTTTGTAGAAGTGCGTCATTTTCACAGCCCAGCTGCTTTGAAATTCTTCACAGGTGAAAATGCTTCGCGTTCGAAAATAATGTAATCGAAATCACACACTGATAGAAGCAATGTTTTACAAAAATATAGTGTCTTTATAAAAGAGAGGTGATATGCAAATAATAGCGATTTATATTACAGAAATTGATGATTCTCGCCTGGATGAATTTGCTTCGCCGAGTTAGACAAGCAAACAAATAATTCGTGGTTTAAAATAATATGTTCCTGAAGTTTTTGTCCAAAATTCTCTCGAATAATAAAATTTAAATGCTATTCTTTAGGACATTCAACTATAATTTTATCAAAATAACATAATTTGCTTAATTTAATTTTTCCTAATTTTATATAATCTATATATTTAAAACACAAGTGTGTTTTTTAGTCATCTGCCCTGATCTTTCTGCTGAACCAATTTTATCAATATATTTTTTTTAACTGAAAGCTCTTCATTTGTAGATGTGATCGCACTATCTGTTTTTTTTTTTTTTTTTTTTTTTTTAATATCCCCACTTTTATATTTTAATTTTAAAAGCATTTTATGAAATTTCTTCAAAATGGTGAAAATTAGATACCTTTCATTATTGCAGACAAGAGAGAAATAATGAGGTATTTTCATCTTTATTCATGCTATTTTCTGATAAAAATTCAAAATTGTTGATAAATATTGTTGTATAGGGTTTAGTGTCGCAAAATCCCATTAGGAGCAGAATATTATATTACGGGCATAATAACGGAAAATAACATACTGCTTTTGAAAACACGCATTTTTCCTCATAAATTTTCTATATTGTTTTTCCTTCTGCATGTGTACTAAGTTTCAGACACTAATCAAAATGCTTATTTAAGTGAAAATGAAGTCATATTTAAAAGAAAGCGGTCATTTTCTTCGATAAAACTAAAAATTTTAACTCAAATGATAATATAAATTACGGAAATTTTTACTCTCCGGAATTGAGATTAGAATCTCAAGTAAAGAGTGCGTCTGTTCACATAAAAGATGTTGCTGAGAATCGTCACTTCAAGTTTTGAGTTAAAATGATTTTTAAATGATCAAACAAAATACAAATTTTTTAAAAATGATGAATATGGATATGAGAAGTGCACATGCAAATTTTGAGAAGGTGAAAATTGCTGTTTTTCATTCCGGAATACCAAGCATAAGAGCCTCAATTATAACCAAACCACATCCTAATAACTGATCTTAATCATATTTTACTGATTAAGTATCTATATTATAAAGAACAAACGTATCTGTGCGTATCGCTGACGTCATTTTGCGAATGGCAACACTTCACGATCAAATCTGACCATCGTACGTTTTCAATTTTCGTTGCATAGGGAGAAAAATTTACTTTCAAATGCAATTTGTTTAAAAACTGTATCTTAATTGATTGATGTATTATACTTTCTAAAATAATTTTTAAGCATGATTTTTTTTAAGTTTATTTTATCACGTGCCGGTTTCAATGCATAATAATAATAAACATTTTGCACATAAAGCAACAAACATTTTTCAGCATTTGTTTCTGACTATTTTTGCATAACGAAATTAATACTTCCTTTATAAACAAATAAAATAATAATATTAAAAAACCACCAGTCTAACACATTTGTGAAAGACAAATTAACGAAATTAATACTTCTTTTATAAACAAATAAAAGAATAATATTGAAAAAACACAAATCTAACATATTTGTAATCGTCCAGTTTAAATTTTTAGATCACCAAATACGATTTTTCTTTCAAATGGAATTTGTTTGCAAAGTTCATCTCAGTTTACTGATTGTCTATGGTTTTAAAAACAATTTTAAAGCATGAAATATTTTTTAATTTATCTATATCGCGCGGAGCTCGATTACGAAAGATTAATCCATTTGCCCTTAAAACAAAATAAAGAGTTCATCATTTTCTTACGGCTAATATCCATTTAAAAAAACTTCCCTATGAATAAAATAATATAAATAAAACACAAATTTAACAGACATGTATAAGCTCTGAAATTATCAGAATATAAAAGGATGCCATAAGTAGCAAAATCTTGGTCAAATAACTCTTAGTATGCGGCTAATAAGAAAATATCGCTTTTGATAAATTTCAAAAATTTATTTGATTGTATAATTCGTATTTTCCAGATGAAAAATGCTTTTTTAATGTAAGCGGGCAATCTAAAAAATTTATTGCATATAAAAAAATTATTAGTTTTCAATTAAAAAATTGTTTTCACCTATATTCTTTAAGAGAACCTATATTCTTCAGTCAAGTGAAAAGACCCGTTCGCTAATGCTAATCCTATGGGAGAAATTTATAAAGATATCTCGGTCACATTTCAATATTTTTAAATGATTTTTTGCATTAGACAGCTGAGATCGATCTGTACAAAGGTTGTTTTTTACTTTTTCGATTTTGTTTACAGATATTTTTTATTGGGACACTTTCATTTTTGGAACCGGTTTCGAAAATGAAAACATCCTCATAAAAAAAATCTGCAATGAAAATCGGAAAAGTAAAAAACGGCCTGCATACAGATCGATCTCAGCTATCCAATGCAAAAGAAATCATTTAAAAATATTGAAATGCGACCGAGATATCTTTATAAATTTCTTCCATAGGATTAGCATTAACGAACGGATCTTTTCGCCTGACTGAAGTAGCCTCTTAACCCGGGAAGCCCGGGTACGAACCCCTAGTATATATAAAATCCTAATGAAACGAATTTATGAAACGACTGATTATGTTTCACGGCGATTTCTACTAAAATATGGAATACTTTGCGATGAAATTAACACCAAAAATCCGTATTGATCCGCAGATCACAAAACTGGTATTAGAATTTTTAAATTAGAATTAGTTTTTGAAATATTAATTTTTTTCTAATTTTAAATACTTTACTCTAATGATGGCAACTCAAATTTTAAACATACCAGATTTTCTTTTCATATTTTAGAAACGGTTATTATTTTAAATTAATTTAGCGACCAGTTTGGCCTCCCTTAAATGTATGCTAAGAAATGTATCATGTTAATTTTATTAATAATTCAATTTACTTGAACAATCTTTCGCCAAATCAGAAGATACTGATAGAGAAATCAAGAACTCGGTATTTTTATGTTAGAGCGACGCAGGTGATAAATCGCCAAACATTTCTCCCGTCGCATTGTTTTTTTTTTTTTTTTTTTTTTTTTTTTTTTTTTTTTTTTTTTTTTTTCCAATTATCATTTTATTTAATACAAAACTTTCCTTTAAAACTGAAACATTTAAAATTAATGGCTTTCACTTCCTTCTTTTTTTTTAAACGAAACGAAAAGAAAATTTTTAGGCGCAGATGTCATGTACGTACCGGGGTACCTAATTGGTGCCATGCTATAAAAATAAGGGAAGGCAGTCATTTTGTTACAAAATGTTTATTTACATTTATTTTCTTTTTATTTAAAAAAAATGTTAGAAATTATTTTGCTCTATAGTTATTAATTAAACTTTTTGTATTTGTTATTTCATTTTAAAAATAATAGAAAAAAATTAAAAATACATATGTAACTGGTATTCGAAAACGAGGTTTTCGCCAAACTGTCGTAAGAAAAAAAATCACGCCAAGCCCGATTAAATATTGCAACAAATCCTGACATTTATTTTCAAATTCAAAGCAAAGATTTAATGGTACTACTCAGTTATCCTATCGACTAATTTCGCCAAATTATATAAATCGCCAATGCGCTCCCCAAATTATACAAATTGACATAATTTTTATTTTAAATAACGAAAGAACAAATAAAGGCACAGATGTCATATACTGGCGCGATTTTTTTCTGATGCCAATGTCGTATACGCAACGGGTACTTAACTGGCGCCTAAAGACTTATGAGAGAAAAATAAATTATAAATAAGAAATGAAGAGTGTAATATTAAAAAAGTAGGCTTTTATCAATTAATAGTTAAATATTAATTTATGATTATGCGTTGAGAAATCAGTTTAGAAATCCTAAAAAGATAGCTTAAATAATGTTTCACTTTTTCTTTCCTGTTCCCTTTTTTAAAAATAAACAGAGCAAAATATATATATTTTTTAATAAATTCCTTTGCTTAAGCTTTCTACCAAGCATAAAACTAGTCGGATGTAGCAATCCCAAAACTTTCTTCTATCTCATACATGTTAATAGTTGAAAATTCTCTATCACACTGCCAAAAATAAACGGCAATCTATGCCCATCATGAGGAATCTAAAGATATGAAATTCCGTGCATTGGTTCTTGAGATATGGCTATCTCTGAAATCGTGTAAATCCATCATAATTCAGCCTAGCAGCGCCACCTATTGGGTGTTTTACAGCAAAACCACCAAACAACCACTTATGTCAAAGTCTAACTGAATCTGAAGTTTGCGAAAAATCCGTACATTAGTTTTCGAGATAGAGCTATTGCGAAAATCATGAAAATTCCAGCATAGCAGCGCCACCTATTGGACGATTAACACCAAAACCTAATCAGCAACACTTGTATTAACATCTAACTAAATCTGAAGTTAGATGAAAATTCGTGCATTAGTTTTTGAGATAGAGTTATTGCGAGAATCGCACAAAATGCAGCACAGCAGCGTCACCTGTTGAACGATTTACACCAACACGTAATCAGCATCAAGTCATATCAAGGAATAACTGAATCTGAAGTTTCATGAAAATCCGAGCATTAGTTCTTGAGATAGAGCCATTGCGGAAATCGTAAATAATGCAGCGTAGCAGCGCCACCTGTTGAGTGATTTGCACCAAAAACTAATCAGCATCAATTTGTATCAGGGACTAACTGAATATCAATTTTTATCAAATTCCGTGCATTAGTTCTTGAGATAGAGCGCCCACAAAATTTGTGTCACACGCAGTCAGACATTTTGTAAAAACATGTTTTTGGGGTTCTCTGACCCCTAAAACGTGTAAATCCGTCGAAAACCGGAATTCGGAAATTTCCATGAATCCAGTACTTTCTTCTTGTAAGGATAGAAGAAAGTAAAAAATCACGCCAAACCCGGTGCGTATATGATATCTCTACCAAATTTTAAATAATGCAGCAAATCGTGAGATTTAATTTCCGCCATTTTATTCAAAATCAATTTTTTTAAGCTAAATGTTACTATAAGCTCCAGAGAATTTAATGTCCTTTTATAATATGGTGACCACATTTGTTTGAGATGCTTGTGACCGGAGAAAAACGACCGCCCGATTGGAAGTCCATGTCGCACATATGCAGTCGCACAAGATGTAATATTCTGCGTTTTACACAAAAAATTAAATATTGAAATCTCAATAAATACAATGCAAAAAGTCCGAAGGTGATCTGTTTTCATTGTAACCGAAAACAAATCGTAAAATTCACGTAAATTTTAGGCCAAAGAAGTATAACGTCCCCTTCAAAGCTTTCTCAAATTTGGTCGTATTGAGTTTATATCGAGAACGAAAAATCATGCGTCTAACATAGATTACATAATACTTTCCAACACATTCAGAATACTATAATAAAACTTCAGTTTATTATTAACCCATTTGTGCCTAGCGTCCCATTTTTGGGACGTTTCAAATTTTCATGAATAAGTATATTTTTCTTCTCCTTTATAGCATGATAATTGTATTAAATAATTATTTATAAATGTCTCTATTACCGAGACATGACAGCATAAGGTGGATATTTATTTGTTTAAATGAAGGCTTTTTTCGGTGTTTATAAATTTTTAATCTTTCAAGATGGCGAAATGTAAAAAGTAAGTTTATTTGTATTTTTTCTATGAAGGATCTCAAATCGCAAGTTATAATCTTAGCTTGTAGACTTTTTTTAAATTGCGAAATTAAATGTTGAAGCATATTTTTTATGCATGTTTGTAACGTCCAAAATATAGGGTTCTAGGCACAAATTGGCACATATTTTTGTTGGACATTTAAGAAAGTTATTTATGTAATCATCTTTTGAAGATATTTATGAAATAAATTGTTTTTAAGTCAGCAATACGATTATTCTTATTTTATTATTAATAATAGTTATAACGTTATTAGTCTCTGTAAAGAAATAAATATATATTTTTGTTTTTTATAGTTCATAAAAATACTAATTATAGTACATAATATACAATTTAAAAACTTTTTAAATATAAATATAGACAAAACATAATTATGCATATTATTCTACTAGGAATACTCATATGTAGTTTTTTTTACATTTTATTAAATAAATACAAAAAACTTTAAGTGTAATTTTTTTTAGTATTTTTCCAGTTCATTTTGCAATATTTTAATGCGATTTCACCAAAACATTTGAGAAAAACAAAATTCAGGCATAAATGGGTTAAGGTGAAAGTAAATGTCTAAATGAAGAATTTGGAAAACTCATAACGCATTTGAAAATTCAATTCCTGCTATTAGGGGCTGTGCATACATAACGTTATTAACTTTTTGAAAATTTTGGACCCCCTCCCTCCCTTACGATATCATACGTTATCATTCCTCGAACACCCCCCCCCCCCCTAGTAATGATATCGTTATCAATGTATAACAATTCTTTAGATTTTTGGAATTATTTTTCTTTTGCTTCGTGTGTTATACAAATATAATTGCATTTATGCATACTTTATTGATTCAAATGAAGAGAAGTCAATAAAATATCACTTTATTTATGAAATAACTTTATATCAAATAACACTTAAACGAAACAGTTACTATTTAAAAGCATTCAATAATATATTTTTGTTACACAATGCATTCTACGTAATAATGTCTTCTTGCAACTTTCCCGGAGGAGATGGGGGCAGACAGAAATTTTTATCAACAAAACAGGTGAACAACATTTTTTCTATTTTATTTAGTAGTAAACACAAGTACCATTTCAAACATACTTCGCATATGGTTTGTAGAACAGCGTATTATGTGCATACAGAAGAATAGGAATTTCAAAGTTTGGAGTTTTCCATCTTTTGGAATCAAATAATTTTATAACCGTTTAATAATTTTAGTAATTTTGTACTTTCATAAAAGTAGATGATAGACTAAAAAAAGATAATTGTAACCTGTGTTTATGATAATTGTAAAAGATAATCGTAATGAACATACCATTTTGATGTAAAGACCTAAGTTACAAATACAAAGAGAAAATTTTGGTTGGATCAGAAATTATAACGATATCAAAAGTCAAACCCCCCTCCCCCTAGAGATATCTTACGATATCATGTATCAAACATCCCCTCCTCCCTAAAATGATAACGTTATATATGCAGAGGCCCTTACCAACAATAGTCGGGAAAATATTCGATTTTTTTTTGTGCAGCCCTTATATGATCTATATATTTCTATGTTTACTACATAGTATGCTAAAAGTTAGTTCATTTAAACGCGTAGCACAGTTGAAAATACCGATTCAGCAATTTCCGTCAATAAACGGAAATGAACTTGGGGACTTTAGCGCAGCCCTTATAGAATTTATACTCACAAATATGAAAAAAAAAAGTTGAATTTAAAAACGCGTACCGCAACTGAAAACGCAATTACTGTTCGTAGGCTTCAGTAGTTCAATTATTGTTCATTTTCTTCTGTAGCCAAATTATTTTGTGTGTCCCTGTAAGCGAACGATAAATTCTATGCGCATCATATTCTACAGTAATCGTCTTGTGGTATACCTCAATGATATATATAAATTTCAATATGTTTAAAATAGTGTAATATCATTAAAATACATTGAAAACTATTTTTCCCCATAGATCGTAATGTAACTGAATGCTTTTGAGGTGTCCTAGTAAATGAACCGTAAATGCTATACACACTTAATTTTCAATACCGAACACGCCACAGTAATCCACAATAATCTATATATCAAATTTCATGGCAATCTGACTATATTTACGCAAGTTAGAGCACTGACAGACTACAGACAAACAAACCGAATTTATAAACACTTTTCAACTATGTTGGAAAGTGTTAAAAACAACACACTTGTGGTAGTACCACTGATTTGTTTTGTGAACCATTTTTTATTTCGTAGTGTCGTGAAGCATGAGAGGTGTAGTTTTCATTTGAACTACTTATCTTGGCCTAATAATCCTAGTGACACATCTGGCCATCTTCTAAAAAGTAAGAAACTACAATTATTGCTTTGTCTGGCCACTTCAAGTATTACTGTTGAAATCTCTTTGCTAGAATCCCATGTTTGAAAATGATGCTCAAGTACCTATAAAGCTATACGTGGGTGAGGATAAACTTTATCAAAGACTTAGCAACGATGGTAAACTAAATAAATAAACGATTAGTTTTGACCTCATATATCCATTCGCGCTGCCATTATTTCTGTTTTTTTGTTTTTTTTTTAATCAAAGATATACTGCGGTTTACGTTACATGACAATGTTTGTCAGATTGAAATTTGGCGCGACAATTTTAAATATCCCGTAGATGGAAACATTTTGACAATTTTGTTACTTTTATTTAATCGGGATTTGCCTATCATTTGCTATTAAACGTAGCATCATATTATCTACTAAGATAAAATTTCAAACGTTTGTCGATCAGTATTTGTATTGCGTTTATTTGAAATGATAGCATTGATACAAATTTAGGCTGATGGACTAATTTCGATAGATATTTTTAGAAGAATGTGTACCAGTCTTTTCCTAGGCTATGAAATATGGTTATTTATTACAATAAAAGGATAAATTTGTGATAAACATTTATCTCCCTTTTTTTCAATCCATGTGTAGACTGATACCATAGGGTAAGCGATCGTGTCCCTAGTTGGAAGGAAGCCCCCAAATTAGCTGAACTAATTAAATAAAGTTTCAATTATAATGTAGATATTTAAATTTCAATTTAATTTCGGATGTTTTTTTCCTGTATATAAACATAAATAAAACTTCGTTTAGAAACACTTTCATTCAATGCACGCCTCTGAGATTTAGTTGAAAGATAACCTTTAATCAAAATCTTTAATACCACTTTAAATTTTGATAGATTAAATTTAAAAAAGAAAATTTATATTATGTTTAAAAATATGAGAACAGACAACTTGCAATTTTTTTATTATTATTATTATTATTATTATTTTTTTTTTTTTATGTGCGAGCGGTAAGAACAGTGGCGTAATATGCACTTATGACTTTCGAAACAGATATTCAAACTCCTTTGTCCATACTTTTATATTTGAAAAAATTATGTTTAGAAATAAGTGTGAAATGATACAAATATCAATAGTCAAAAATATTACTTTTTTTTTCAAATTATAAATCTAATTTTTCAATTCGGAAATATTTCTATATTTCTATTGTAAGAACATTATATTCGTACATTTCCTAATTCTACGAAATAAGAAAAGTATTTAAAATAAAATATTTGAGTAGGGTTATAAATATTGCACAAAATCCCTATAAATTCAAATTTAATGAATCCTTCTAAATCCTCCAATCCTTCTAAAATTTATTAAATGATTATGTAAATCTTCTAATGTAGTGTAACCAATTCACGAAAAATGTTTTAGAAGATAAAATTTTCATGAATTCATAATTCAGTACATAAAGGGTTAAAGAAAAATTAAATTATATACAAAATAAATTTCCCTGATTATTCATTTTTTAAACATTGATACAACGCGGTGGTAGTTTAAGTTTTGGTTTGTTGTCAATATATATATATATATATATATGGAATTATCCTTTTAATCAGAATAAAATGCAGACTTGACACAAGAAAAAAATTACGACTCTCTCTTAAAAAAATAGTTATATTGAGAAAAATATATTTACAGGACAAATACATGACGACAGCACTCACAAAAAACATTTAATGCGTCTTAATTTGATTCGAACATCAACGTCTTTTTTACTACCTTCTTGCGTCCACCACCTCATATCAGCACCAACACTCGAATAATGTTTTCAAGTTCCTCGAGTTACTTCAGTTTCTTCCTCGGAGCACGTCTGCCACCGACAGTCACTTGTTCCGCGCATGCGTCAGCTGTCAGCATCAGAGTGACTTTGTTGCGGGTTGTGATAACGACTCCTGGCGGTGCTTTTAGAAAACTAGCTTTGTCGGGTTTTGGGAAATGGGATCCCACAGCTCGGCCGTCCTTCTATTCATTCGTCTTCGAATGCATCCTGGACCGCTGGGAACAGCAACTGGATCACCTGGAAAGATAAAGAAAAAAAAACAGCAGCATCCGAAAAAAAAGTCATCATTATTATATTATTTCTTGAAAAAATTCTTCTTATTCTTTTTTTTTTTACGTCTCTTTGTCGTTCTTTCTTCTTACGTCTTATCGTCTTCCTTTTTCTTACGTCTTTCCGTCTTCTTTTTATTTACATCTTTTCGTCTTCTTTCACCTTACGTCTTTCCGTCTTCTTTTTCTTTACATCTTTTCGTCTTCTTTTACCTTACATCTTTTCGTCTTTCCTTTTTTTACGTTTTCCTTTTTCTTACGTCTTTTTTTTTTTTTTTCGTTCCTTCGGGATTAATTTTCTCAAAATCGTTTAAAGTCAGTCCGGCGGTGTGTCATAGTCGGGGTAGTGTCGTAATCGGTGAAATTCTTCATCTTTTTTTTTATGTCAAGCTTCATCCGTCCACGGTTTCATGTACTCGGCGCAAGTACTAAGTGACTATTGGACCTTCATTAAATCCAACTTTCTTTACATCGTAGGTGTCGTTATTTTTTACTTTTATGACTTTGTAAGGACCTAAATATTTTGATTTTAACTTCAAACCTGGACCTTGTTGTGTACGTTTTATAGCAACCATATCATTAAGCTTAAATTTGTTAGGATTTTTTCGTCTGAGATTATAAGTTTTACGGTTCTCTTCTTGGACTTTTAAAATTTGTTTTTTAGCGTCTTTTCTCGATTCTTCACGATTATTAATAAAATCAAATTGTATTTCAGCGTTCAAAAGGCTAGTAATCTCGATGTTATTTTTTAGTTTCATTTTAGTACCAAACATCAGCTCGAAAGGGGCTGTATTAATACTTCTCTGAAAGGTCGAATTTATTACTTGTTGGACATCGCTTACATGTGTATACCACTTCGTAGGATTATCTACAGATAATTTAGACAAAACAGATATTATAACCGAATTTAGACGTTCGACTTGGCCGTTAGCTCTTGGTAACCCTGTGGTAATCGGGACATGTTTAATATTTTCTCTGACGCAATAATCTTCAAAAGCTTTGGAGGTAAAGGTAGGACCTTTATCTGAGATTATGCGAAATGGACTTCCAAATACAGTTTTTTGGATTTCTAATTTAGAAATTACTTCTGCAGTGTCGGTAGATTTTGTGGGATACAACCAAACAAATTTTGTGAATGCGTCAATGACTGAAAAAATATGTTTGTAATTTTTATTCGTGCTCTCCAATGGACCTAAGTGATCAACATGGTACGTATGTAACGGAATTTCTTCTTTTTCTATCGGGTGTAGCAAACCTTCTTGTTTACCAGATTTTCGATTTATTAAAATACAGGGAACACAATTTGATATACATTTCTCGATTTTTTGTTTAACTTTGGGGATGTAAAAATCATTCTCTAAATTTTTTTCTGTTCGTGCGACTGCGTAATGACCTTTTTCGTGAGCGGCCTTAATTATATTCATTTGCATTTCTTCTGGTGCAACTAATAAATCATTACCATTAACACATTTATAAAGAACATCATTTTTAATGGCAAGTTCCAGTTCAGAAATATCGATCAATTTCATCATGAAATTTAAAAAATGAATTATATACAATGTACTCACCACTAAAAACAATATCCACTTGAACACAGAATTCCGTACTTTTATTTTTCCATCGGCGATTTCATAATACGCATCAGACTTGTGGGCGACAACGTCAAAATGTTAAAACATTCGTTCCTCTTCTGACACCAAAAATTATGGAATTATCCTTTTAATCAGAATAAAATGCAGGCTTGACACCAGAAAAAAATTACGACTCTCTCTTAAAAAAATAGTTATATTGAGAAAAATATATTTACAGGACAAATACATGACGACAGCACCCACAAAAAACATTTAATGCGTCTTAATTTGATTCGAACATCTACGTCTTTTTTACTACCTTCTTGCGTCCACCACCTCATATCAGCACCAACACTCGAATAATGTTTTCAAGTTCCTCGAGTCACTTCAGTTTCTTCCTCGGAGCACGTCTGCCGCCGACAGTCACTTGTTCCGCGCATGCGTCAGCTGTCAGCATCAGAGTGACTTTGTTGCAGAGTTGTGATAACGACTCCTGGCGGTGCTTTTAGAAAACTAGCTTTGTCGGGTTTTGGGAAATGGGATCCCACACACACACACACACATATATATATATATATATATATATATATATATATATATTTGTTTTTGTTTTTTTCTGTGGTCTATGAATACTCATTACTTCTTGCTCCAAGATAAAATTTTGTTGCTCAAGAAAAAATAAATATTTATGTTCCAATTATATTTAAATATTTATTCCTTCATTTGGATCACTTTCAGCATGATATTGCGGTATTTTATTATGTCAAATACTTCATAGACTTACGGTAGATTCTTTCGCAAGAAACGTCACTGATGATCTAACATCCAATTTGTTGATCACTTGCACTTTTTGGAGAATCAAATACACTACATGAATCGTCATTACTTGTTGTTCTTGACATAATTCCTTAGAAAAATTGCATGTGACATGCAAAAGTTGGTATAAATACACTAGCAGAGATTTTATTGAAGAAAATATTAATGCGCATTGTAAAATAAATTAAAAATGATATTGAAATTAGAGGTCTGCACGGGCCGACATTTCCAGGCCCGGGCCCGACCCGACTTAGAGAAAAAAAATTCGGCCCGGCCCGGCCCGTAGAAAAAAATTTATTGGCCCGGCCCGGTATAAAAGTTAAAAGTTCGGCCCGAGCCCGGCCCGGCCCGAAAAAAAGTTAAAATCTCGTTCCGAGCCCGGCCCGGCCCGGCCCGAGTGAATTTTTACAAAATATTGATTTTTACGTCGATTTGGTTAAAAGTTTGTCTCGTACGAGGAGTTCAAGCCATAAATATTTATCTTAACTTTTCTTTTCATGTAATCTTCATTTTTATAGAAGTGCCGCAGGGTGCGATATTTATTTTTTAATGAATCTCTATTTCTTGTATGTAAATGTGTCAGTTATCATTAATATTGTTAATCCATATACCATGTATTGAAGTGTTAAATATCTGAAAAATGCTATTCAGTAAAATCTAAGACTGAATTGCATAGAAACAAGTAATATAAAAATTTTGTTTTTAAAGTCAATTCCTACTTAGGTCATCAAAAAAAAATTTAATGTAATCCCTTAAGCCTTAAGCTAATATCAGTTTTTGTTGCATTAAAATGTCTCAATTTGTTGATTTTCTATAAGCAAGTAGGTTTACAATGGAAGTCTATGGGAATTTGGCGAAATATTAGAAATATCGCCAAGTTGGCGTCACTTTTGGCGATTCATTTTGGTCGCCAAATTTGGCGATATATCGCCAAGTTGGCGACAAACTTGGCGGTATTTGACGACAGAACAGGGTCCCGCCTATGGTAACCCCTTATTGAAAATACTTTCTTTGATCTTCAATAACCAATGGCCGCCATTTTGTTTCCCATGCAAAACTAAAATTAATTAATTACAATTTAATGAATTAATTAATATTTGAAAAAACTGTATTAACATCAATTGTCATCCAGTACAAGTTCAAAAAAATTTATTTCAACTTGATATGATGAATAATGAGTATTTTATTAACGATTGAAAATTTGAACAAGATAAATATATAAATAAATAAATATAGGGAGAGTGTGAACTAATAGTAGGAATTGAAAAAAAAAATGCGTTATAGACAAGTTCCCTTCTTAGCACGTGTAAATGTATTATATATTATTTTCTTACGTAGTTGTATATTAATTTTGCATGGATCAATACGTTTTTCAGTTTAAAACAAGATTCCGTCATTGACAGGTTCTTTTTTACACGTTTTACTATATTTTAATTTAACTATATTTTAATAAGTGTTGAAATCTACTACTCTTTAAAAAGAATGAATGTGAATGTTTAATTGTAGAATAATGGCGATTTAAAAATGTATGCAGTTTTTGACAAAAAATTTGTGCCAAGCCTAATTTTACTGACCTTTGAGCGGACCAGAGGACACGCCGAAACAATGATTTTCATACGGTGTGGGTGAAAACTAGGAATCAAAAATTTGGGCCATGAAGATTAGGAATGAAACCAGTTCCCGGGTGTGTGCAGAAAAAATAAGTTAGGCCCGGCCCGGCTCGAACCTTCAGGAAAAAAGTAAGGCCCGAGCCCGGCCCGTAAAGAATAGTGATTAGGCCCGGCCCAGCCCGAGACTTCAGAAAAAATAAGGCTCGGGCCGAGTGCCGTGAAAGAAAATAGGGCCGGGCCGGGCTCGGGCTTCGGTCCGGCTCGTGCAGATCTCTAATTGAAATAAAGTCAGTTAATGTTACAGCTTCATCAGCGCTTGAACAAAGCACATGTTTGCATAATGCGTAACCAAACAAACAAACATCAATGCCTATTTAAAATAAAAATTTCTATTTGGTTTTTAATTTGGTTGTCGCTTTTACTTAGCTCAAATTATTATTTTCGAATGCAGGGTACAAAATACTGTATGAATTTTCTTACATCACAATTTATTTCATTAGAAAATTGATAATTCACGGGGGAAAAAACACATCATTTAATTTTTTTCATCTATGGGCTTAAATGTTAACCGCGACTTTCATTGTTTACATTCCAACATGTACGGATAATAGATGTTTGCGGATTTCACAGAGTTGACTGTAGTAAGATTACAAAAGTAGTATAACAAAGAAATATACAAAGTTAATATTATTAGCAGGTTTGGAACGTTTGTCGCGGAGGAAATTTTACCAAAAACTTTTAACACCATTATTTCCAAACAATAAACTGCGTAGTAGATTTGTATTGAAAGTGTTGTGGAAATGTAAAAATATTCCGCGAAGTTTGTTGTTTGGAAATGGTACTGTAAAAAATTTTTAGTACCATTTTTTTTTTTTTTTTTTCGCGACAAATTTTTAACTCTGAAAAGCAGTATTAGTATAAAACGTAAAAATATAAAAATGCAGAATTTCCAAGTTCTAAAGAAAGAAAAATATTCTCTGATTTACTATAGTAGTCTACTATAGTAGACGTCAGTTTTTTGCTCAATGCAAAAACTTTTTTTTAATTATAGAAATATACATATAACACAAATTTAACTCGAATTAATGTTTGATTAGTGGTTAATATTAAATGTATACAGCACTATAGCATAAATAGGACTATATGTAAAAAATAACTTTTGTTAAAGAAAGCCGCATTTAAGATGTTTATAAATAATTTTAAATTAATTATAAATAACAGAACAGATTTTATATTCCTGCGAAAACATATAAAACAGCAGTGAAGTTCTTAAATACGTTTATGCACATCTTAATTTTATCGAATAATGATTATGTGTCTCGGACCGCATATAAAATACCACAGGGCCACATGAAGGCCGTAGGTTGAAGGTTGAAAATGCTGGTCTTAATAACTTAAGACCCCAACGCCTGTTAAAAAAAAAAAAAGGAAAAATTATGAGAAGTGCTGGAGCACCACTTTCGAAAGAGCCGCCACTGTTGTGAGCTTTTCAAGGATATGACCAACAAAACTAATTAAAAATACGAGGTGCCATGGGAAAGTTCCCGGGCTGCGGTTACTGCGACTGCCTCTGTGAAAGCCGAGATTAGGTTAAAGTCACATTCCCCAAACTCTCCTCTACTCATGTCACTGACTGACTTCAATGCGTGAGCATGCAATTTGCTGCTACGAATTTTTTTTCGACTTCATGCTTTGAACTGTTGGCGATTTAGCAATGGTGTGTGCATCAAATTTTGTGAGAAGCTCAGTAAATCTGCTACCGAAACTCTTGAAATACTTCTTGCGGCTTGTGGTGATGGAGCTTTACATCGGACAACGGTTTTTCAATGGCAGTCGCGTTTGAAAACGGGTCGTCATTAATTTGAAGATGACAAGCGTTCAGCGCGACCAAGCACCAGCAAAACAGATGAAAATGTGGAACAAACTGGAAAACTCATACGAGAAGATCGTCGCCTAACTATCCAAAGAACTTGCAGACAAAGTTGGAATCGGTTATGGAGTTTGCCAAGAAATTTTGACGGAGAATTTGAACATGCAGCGCATTTCTACAAATTATTTGTTCCGAGATTCCTGACAAATGGTCCCCAAGACAACACAGTTTTTAGCTCATCACAATATTGTTGTTCCTCCTCACCCACCCTATTCACCGGACCTAGCTCCCTGTGATTTTGCATTATTCTCAAAATTAAAAATGAAACTGAAAGGGCGACATTTTTCAACTGTGTCCGACATTCAGCGAGAATAGCAGGCGGTCCTTGACTGCTTTCGAGAAGTGGAAAATGCTATGGGATCAGTGTATGCGTTCACAAGGAGACTCTTTTGAAGTACATGGCAGCCAAAATTATGTAAGTTCAAACAAAACTTGTTTTTCCATCAAGTCCGGAAACTTTCCGATAGCACCTTGTAATTTCAAAAAAGTGCATTTATTGTTTATAAAATAATAAATGTGAATTTTTAATGCATACTAATTGTTCTATTTTTAAATGATCTATTAAGTTTTTGAGCCATACTAAAATATGTCCTGAATCGGACGTAAATATACGAAATTCAAATAGTCGGATCCAACGCGGTTCGGGTCGGTTGCAGGTAAAAGAGGGTAACACGACCCAATGAAGAACTCTTCTTGGGAATAACATTCAGAACTGCGCCGTTGAAAAGCACTGCATTTAGAGAATTTACGCTTATATTTTATCTTTATATGGAATTTTAGACATTTTCAGGAATAGATATAAATTATACATGACTTCGTTTCTCTATTTTAATACAGCTATTTCTCTATTTTAATGTATATTTTTCATTTTTCCTAAAATAAAAATTTTTAACTGATAAACATATAGGAATTTTGTGATACGCATTTATCGAATAGTAAATGGTGCCAAAAAAAAAAAAAAAAAATCGTATTTTATGCATGCATTTTACCTATATTTATGTTAATCAAGTGATGAAATACGCAAACAAAAGCGAAATCCGCTACTTTTACGCACGTGATTCCACTGTGACATCACATCAGTGTTGCCCATACAGTTGGGAAATAAAAATTATAAGTATTAATTGATAAACTTTTTTTAAGGAATATATTCTTTTAATATATATATATATATATGTAATATAAGGATGATATAAAGATAAGATCGTAGTTAATGAAAAAAGGAGTTTAATGATTCTAGGTTATAGTTTTACATATTAAATAGAAATTATATTTACAAGTACGGGAGGGTAGGGGGGTTTTCTGCGGCATACGCATTCACAGAATCGTCGGATATCGGCCTCTGCTCTCGTCTAGAGCGAGGAAGATACGTTTAACATCAACCGCGTCAGAATGAAATCTGCTCTCGGTTGTTACTTGTTTCCAGGCGAAGAGAATGCAAACTGCATATCAGCAAATTCAATACATCTGCTATTCTGCGGTTACAAGTTCTCATGGAAAAGTGCTGACCATATCCTGTTGCTATGAGTAGGGTTTTATGGGAATCTAAAACCACAACTCACATATATATATATATATTATTGTCACATTCAACACAATTTAGTGGAATGGAAAAAATGGTGGTAGAGCGATAAAACCAAAACAAACTAATGTCAATAAAAATCTTCCTTTTATTTGAGGGAGAAAAATTTTAGTAACCTTACCGGTCTCGTATAAAAAATGTCTGAAATTACAGTATTCCTTTTTAATAAAAATAATATTAGAATTACAAAAATTCAAGAGAAATTCTAGTATTAACCAGCTTCTCTTCCATTGGAATTATTAGTTCACTTAAGAAATACATATACTTCAGATGAAAATTCCCCTTCAACAATTTCCTCCGAAAATAAGAATGGTACGTTAATACTTTTATGCAGCCCTGTATGTGAGCTATAGAATTTATATGTAACGAGTAACATGCAATAACATGCAAAAAATTAGTTAAATTTAAAAGCGCATACCAAATTTTATTAAAATTTAAACTCCAGCAATTATTACCCAAAGACAATACTGTAACCGATTTCTTTTGTGTATCCCTGTAAATGAATAAAAAATGCTATGAATGACCTGTTCTAACGTGATCGTAGTAAAATTCAGTGGTTTATATCAGTTTCAATGTATTTGAAATAGCGTAATGCCATTAAAGTACTCTGCAAACGATTTTTCCCCATATACCATAATGTAATTTAATTCTTTTGAGTGCCCCTGTAAAGGAACTATTAATCCTACATACTTCATATACAATACCAAACATGCTTTGGTGACCCTAAATAAGGTGTTTATCAATTGTGTGAAAATCCGAGTATATTTACGTGAGTTAGAGCGTGGACAGACGGACAGACAAACCGAATGCATAAACACTTTTCAACTTTCATGGAAAATGTTAAAAACACACACACATTTATAAACATTCAATTTTATTTGTAAAATCACGCCTAATTTCATGACTAATTTCTTGTCTCCCCCCCCCCCCCCCAAAAAAAAAAAAAAAAAAATCCGGTAATTTGACTTATGCCGCCCTGATTATGGTAAATTCACTTTTTGATTTATACCTTGGTGGAAAGCGCGAACTAAGGAATTTATTTTTTAAAAAAATCATTGTTTGCTTTGTTTCTTTAAAATATGGTAAGGAAAAGAAGAAAAAAATATTTAAACTATCTATTCTGGATTCATAAATTGTTTTCTTAACATTATAATTATAATTTAACATTAAACTATTAACTGATAAAGGCTTTTTTAAATTACTCTTTACTTTTTTATTCATATTTTATTTTCTACTTTTTAGTGTTTTAAAGATTTCTATGTTGCCGTTTTATAGTCAGTTGGCATATTTTAGCGAACGTGGTTTGGAGGCATAATTAACTCCATGTTGTTGTAAAGCTACGTTGCAAATGGCGATTCAAGCGCTCGAATATGCCATCTGGTGGAGAAAAGATGTAACTTCTCGCTTCAGGATAGCACCCTGCAAGCGCATTACATTACATTACATGCATTTTAAATTTGTTCAGAATGATTATTCTTTTGCACAATTTCACATTTCCTGTTACATTTGTGTTCTGGCTTATATGACAAAGTAAAAATTATCCGAATTTGAATATCTAAAACTTTCAAATGCATTTACAATGAATAATTATTTCAATGGAACTTTAGCATTAGTTCAAGGGAAATTAAAGGGACAATTTTCCTGTACCGAACGCTGCGAGCAGCGCCTCTATAGGCCGTTTTAATTCCCAAATGACGCCATGATGGCGGTCAGATACAACAAATACGCAGTTTTGATTGGTGCATCTTGACCTTCACTTGAAGTACAGTGATTGATCAGCTGATTGCAACTTCCCTTCTTAAAAAAATATTTGGCGATTTATCATCTGCGACCAGCTAACGGAAAAATGGCTTAAAATTAGTTTATAATTTAAGTTCTACCGTATTCCCCCGCATTAGCCGGCATGCCGCAAAATTCGAGGGAGGCCAGATTTTTGAATATTAGTCCCTGGTCTTTCCCGGCATGCCGGAAAAAGTGAGGATAGTAATTTCAACAAATATCTGAAATACTTGCAAACAAAATTTTTTTAGGGTGCGCGATCAAATATTCAAAACTGTACCGTTTTAGATGCGGATTTTTGACAGGCCCTGGGATAAGTATTATTTATTTAATATAAAATTTCAAAAGTGTACTTATCACTTTTCGAATAGTAATTTCAACAAACATTTTAAATTTTTGCTTAAGTCCGCCACCCCCTTGAATAGTATACCTACAGGTAGGTTGTTTAACGGAGTTTCGTTCATAAACAGTTTTGTTAAGGATATAATTCGCACCCTGGTGGTAGAATGTGGAATTAAAAGATTAGAGATTATGTTTTTTTTTTTTTTTTTTTTTTTTTTTTTTTTTGCAAGATTTCGCACGGCAGTGGGCATCCGGTTCGAGGTTCGTTCGGTTCGAGATTGTGTATTTTTATGAGATTTTGCAGTACAAATTTCAGGTTCATTTTAGAATATAATTACGGGCCCGGGCAACCCGGGCGGCTCAGCTAGTAATATAAACAGAATCTAATAATCACTTAAATATAAAGGAATATATATATAGAGAGAGACAGAGAGAAAAATAAGTATTGATGCCTTTTCCTTAAAGCAAAAAATGTTGTTTAGAAAAAACAGAATAAATTAGCCGCCCGTCCTCCAGAATCGAAACCTCATATTTTCCGGCATGCCGGTATATACGAGCTTTTCCGGCATGCTGGTGTACCTCGGTTATTTCCGGCATGTCGGCTAATGCGGGGGAATACGGTAAAAATAGATGCTCGAATCTATTTAAAGAAGCACTGATTTTACGAGCAAATTTGTGAAATCCGCAAGAGCATTAACGTAGCGATGAATTTCCTTGGAAGGAAAATTTGTGATTTGAATCATGACTCATTCACGTATCGTTCAGTAATCATTCACGTATAACGGTCACGTGTTTTTGTTTACATTTCATAGAGTTTCCTTCGCTGAGGCAAATATCCAACTAGACTCTTTATAATTTCTTTAGTGGCTGAGGCATGGCTGAGGGAAGGGAAAAAAAAATGTTCTATGTGTTTTTGTTTGTAGTATAAGAATACGAAACAGAATATATGTGTATCAGTTAAAAATAAACGCTTTTGCTCACTAATAGTTGTCTATGCAGAGCCAAACTAAATAGAACTGCCATTTCAGTACCTAAAAATTAAAAAGAAATTCTTTAGAATTAATTTTGCCATTTTAGTTTTTTGCGGATCTGCTATTTAGTATTTATTATCGAGGGTTATTTAAACTTGCACACAGTGACACGGTATTGTAAAATGCTTAGCCTCAGTTATATATATTCTTGTAACATGTATCTCTATTTCTCTGTTAATTTTTATTACCATTGGCTCTATATAAGAGAAATATATAGATGCACATATTTATTAAACTCATGATATTGTAAAATGAATATGTTCTATTATAAATGCAGCCGGTATAATTGCATAATAATTATTTAAGAAAAAAAAAAATCCTTGTCTGAACATATCAAAATAGGGATTTATTTAAAAGAGCACATCAAATTTAGCTTTTTGCCCCTTTTTTAGGGGGAGGGAGCATTTTTTTTTTCTTTTTCTGGGAGTACAAGACATGACTGTGTTAAATAAATGGTAATTTTTTAAAAATTATGTTTTAATTATTTCATTACATAGTGATCTGTAAATTTGTGATGTCTTGCCATATCTTAGTATTTAACATTTTGTCAGTTTTCATACGATTGACATTTTTTATGTATCAGATTCATTTTTATTTGTTTTAATCTTTAATTTGTTTACATTTAAAGTTATTGACTCATCTTTTGAAATTCTTTTACATATTATGCTAAATATTACTAAATGTTTTTTAAAATTATTTTAGTTTTAAAACCATGAGTAATTTTATCAGCAGAGGTTGATGCAGATTTTTTTTAGGGGGGTGGGGGGGGGACATTTTGTGAAGAGGTATTTTGCGAAATTGATTATATTTTTGTGAAAAATAACATTTTGTACTAGCAATTAGATGAAAAAATAATAGTAATAGTTTTAATGTATCTTTTAACTTTGTTTGCATAGTTATTTTACATGTTAGGGTGACCTGGGGTAATTATGGGTCACTCTCTTTCTGGAGTAATTATGGGTCACCTAGTTTTTATCCCTTTGATATCTATATACTAGGACAAATTCTAAAATAGTCGATAGGTTCTCTCATTAGTCTACTATATTATGTATAATAATTTTTAATTTTAACTTAGCTGCATAATATGAATTGAGATGTTTTTGTAACATGCTATAAAATCATCTTTCAAAAAAATTGCCTTTGAAAATTGCACTTTTTACCAAGATCCATGCCACAATTAAATAAGTGCTGGGATTTATTTTGTTTATGCTTTTTTAAAATACAAATACTATAAGGTTTTTAAATACATGCACATTTTAGTTCTATTTGTTTTCAAATGGATTCTAGATGTATACCCAATTATGTCCCAAATATCTGGGGTAATTATGGGTCACCAGGGCAATTCTGGGTCAGCATGTTTTTTCCATTTTTTATGGCATTTTTTAAATTTTAGACGTGCAATGCAATTGTTAATTTATAATAGGGGTTTTCAAAAAAAAAAGAAATTAAAAAATAAATATACAGTATTGTAAACCTAAAGTAACTTTTGAAGTAAGCCAGATAAAATATTTTTATAAACATCTCTTTTTTACACTTTAATTGTTAACTATTAGTACATGGTAAAACACGAGTATTGGATTCATGTCTTTATAGTGTGGAGCAGTTAATTAGATACAAATCATTAAGAAAATATAAACCCAAATAAGATTCTTGTTGCTTAAAAGAACAAAGAAGTATTGTAAAAAAACAAAATTATTTTTTCAACTAACGAATAAAATGTTTTAAAGCATGCTTTTTTCCTTTAACTTTAACCATATTAGGCTATGTAGGGTAACTGTCATTGTTTGAATATTAGTTTTTAGGCCTAATTGTTAGGACATGGTGAAACACATGTGCTAGATTCATATTTTTATAATGTAGAGCAGTTAATTTGAAGAAAACCATAAACCTAAATAAATCGGTAAAGTGCAAATTTTATTCATGCACAAAGTGTTCCATATGATGGCTATTTATCAGTATGATTCACCTTACCTATAACAGAGACCTTGTACAAATTTTAAACTCGTCTTTGTGCCAAGTATTCTTCAAAAGCAGATTGCAACGACTCATTTTTCCAGGTTAATATCTTGGCTAATGAGCAACAAATGTTTTTTTAAATCATTATTAACTATCCTTGAATGATTCTGCATCAATATTTACCCCAAGTGTCCCTCAGCTCTCTTGCTAAGCACCTGGAAAGTAAAGTTTGTGTGTAACAGAAAAATGTGATTTTCGTAAACATCCCATAAAAATAAATGACATTTTCATTTATTTTTTATATTAAAAAAAAAAAAAAGCTTTAATGATGAAAATTTCTACTTTAGAGGTAATTTACAAAAACTTACAAAAATATTTTATTAAAAAAATATGCATTAATACTTCATAAAGACAGTGACCCATAATTGCCCCGATTGTGACCCATAATTACCCCGTTGCCGGGATAATTATAGGTCACTTAAAAAATTCAATTAAAAATGAAGAATAAAAATATTTTGGGTAAACTGAGTGTTTTATACAAAAGCTACAATACTAAGTCAACTTCATGCCAAATTTGAAAATTTCATTTTTTATATTTTCCTAGATATTGAGATCTTATTGTTTTTTTACCCATATTTACCCCGTGTCACCCTATATATACTTAAATCAGTTTTTTGTAATTTTCATTAATATTTTTTTTATGCATGTTTAGGTGCTTTTATATTTCAATTAACTTAGTATTATGCACATAGTTCAGCTTTTTTTCATGAGCTTCAATTTTCAAGTCTGACTTTTACAAAAATATTAATATGATATTGACTGCATAACATGGTTATGTTTAAAACATGTTTAGTGTTTCTTTGTAAAGTTGCTGGAGACCAAAGCCAAAAAACTTGAAATGTTATCGATGATGTATCAGATGTAACTCCATGATAACACAATAGAATAGAATCTTATCTGACTAGTTGGCTATTATTAGTTTTAAACTTTTGTAAAGATATAATCATGAGAAAATTAACTATGATATTTCAAAGAAAGTCGTTGACTTTCGATTATGAAGAAACACTGAACATCAGTGGCGTAGTGCAGGCTTTGCCATAGGGGATGCCAGCAATATTTGTGGAAAAACAATGTTTTAATGTTAGTACTATAACTTAATGTTAAATCAAATAGGATGAGAACTGATCTGGATTATTTCCACTTAATATTATTATATCAGTATTTTCTTATTATATATTTCTTTGTATAGAAAATTACTACAAATTAAAGTCAATTAGATTTAAAAGGGATATTTAGATGGGTTAAACATTTCAAGTAATAATAGAGATATGAATATCTTTAAATTAAAAGAAAAATGGCCTTTTTCCCTAAATGGGCAAAAATATTTCAAAATTAGTATTTTTGAAATGAATAATAATAATATAAAAAACTTCCCCTTGAATGCATTTCAGTGTAATATTTATTGTCCTCTCTTTTTTTTTTTTTTTTTTTTTTTTTTCAGTTTATTATAGAATGACATTTGCAGTAACAAATCTACCCTACACTCCAGAGCTAGCTCAAAAAACAAGTCCTGAATTCAAAAAAGCATCTGAAGATCTTACCTTAGCTTTAGAAGGTCATTATAGGACGATACCTGGACAACAAGCTGTAACTGTGATTTCATTTGCGTAATGTATCTTATTATAGTTGATTATATTTGGTTTGTTTCAATGCATTTATTTTTAGTTCTGCTTAGGACTATGCTGAAAGATAAGTGTTAATCTCTGTCTTACTTGAGGAAAGAAAAAGATAATAAAAACATTAACTTACTAGAATTTTGTTTAAATCCTTCTTAAAACTAAAATTCAATAGAGTCTCTAAAATGATTCCTTCGATACCCCCAGATTCCAGAAAAATTATCAGGATTTGTTTCGTAATAGTTTAGGAGCCGGTAACATCAAAAGCCCCGTCATCATGGAATTGAAATTTTTTTATGTAAATCGATGGTAAAAAGTCATACTTACAAAATGAGCTAGATATGACTAGGTTTGACAAGCCGGAAATAAGTTTAATTAAATGAATTATTATTAAAAAGCTGTAGTGATTTATCATTTTTGCAGAAACCTGACATTTGGCCAGCATCCAGACGCAAAATAAAATAACCACCAGTAAAAATTCAAAGCAAAATAAATGTGAAATTTTATCACCAGCTGCCTCCTTAAAATAAGTATGACAGACTTTTCCGGCAGAATAAAGTTTGTCATACCAATTTTTTCTGAAAGAGCACAAAATTTTCTATAAAATGCTTTAAGAGTGATCAATATCCACGATGACAGTAAAACATTATAGCGTTTTAATAATAATTAATTTAATTAAAAATATTTTTGCCTTGTCATACCTAGCACATTTTGTTCGTATGATTTTTTACCAGGGCTGCAGAGTCGGAGTCAGACCCATTTTTGAGTGAAAGAGTCGGAGTCAGATCTGTTAAAATCCCTGGAGTTGGAGTCATCCATTTTACAAGCAGGGCTGCGTTGTCGGAGTCAGGCCCATTTTTGAGCGAAAGAATCGGAGTCGGATCTGTTAAAATTCCCAGAGTCAGAGTCGTCCATTTTTCCCACCAACTCCGCAGCCCTGCTTTTTACTATCGATTTACATAAATTGTCATTTCTGTGATCATGAGGCTTTCGATGTCACCGACTCCCAGACTATTAAGAATCTCATTCAAAGTTAAGTTCACCATTTAATAAAATGAATCCGTATTTAAAAATCAATTTTGCTATATTTTTTAGACAGGGGTAGGGAATTTTCAGAAAATCTTACCAGCCAGCAAGATGTAACATATAATCAAACATTGTTGTGTCAAAATGTACATAACTACCATAAAATTAAGAATTATATGCAACAAATTAAAGTTTAGTTTAGGATAAAACTTAGTACCATCCTTACATTAGACTTCTGCAGTAAAAGCGTGTCTGAAATATTACAAACAGTTGCTAGCGAAAGCATTTTAAAATTAATCAAATTGCAGTGTATTATCATTATTTATTCAAATAATTTAATGAATGCTGACAATTAAGATGATATTGTCACAGTACAATGTAGGCAAATGAAATGTTTTAAACACCAGAACTGTTTAACTAATTGCAGACGAGTTTCAACATACCATCATCAATTCAAAGAATGATGGAATTTTGCTAATACATATGCAGGGCTGCCACACCTTCCTTGAGTAGTTATTTTTCTTTTGCATGGAAATTCGGTTCAAAACGCCAAATTTGACACTATTTTCAGAAAGATCTATTACGTTTGCAAAAAAAAAAAAAAAAAAAAAAAAGGCGGAAAACACAGTTCCATTACATAGTTTCTGAACAACAGCATCTGCTAGTTTCATGCATTTCCGAACAAAAATAAATTAAAACTAAAACTTATGCCATAAAGTTGCCCTTTCGGATTTGAGAACAGCCTTAAGAATAAAAAAGAAACCCAAGATATGAAGTCGAATAAGAGGACATTGAAAAATTGGGTGCTAGCAAAGCACCTGTTTACTTTTAACTAAAATATGCAATAAGATATATTTAAATCGTCTATTGCATAATCGAATCCACTATTTAGATCTGACAAAAAAATGGGTAAAAATCTAGATAAGGTTCATGTGAGACATAACAGAAAAAAGTCTCATAAAAATGCCTAAAAATATGTATTATTAATTTTTAGTTTAGACATTTAGAAGTAATACGTATTATAAAATAGCTTAGAAAAAAATCCTGTGTATTAAGTACTGATGGCTGTTTACATGTTTTAGTGGATGACAACTTTTATAAATCTACTTTGCATTTTAAGATCAATGTTTTCAGAAGTCTGAAAAGCTGGTAAATAGGTATTTCTATTTATTTTACCGTCGCTTTTTTTTTTTTTTTTTTTTTTTTTCAGTTTCTGAGGAGAAGTGTCAAATGACAATACACAATACTTCTTGAAACGTGTAAAGACCCTACTGCTAAATTCAAATCATTCCAGAAATTCTTTATAAAAAGCTTTACTTTCAATAAAAGATAATAACTGTTCATTAGGGTGTCCCAAAAAACGCAAAGTCGTTTTATTTATACGTATACCCTCTCATTTTTTGTCTTTTATGTCAAAACAATTGTAAGTAAAGTTTCATGTAATTTGAACAACGGCAACCCGTGCCGACTTGCATTTTGAGTCCGTACTTAGCGAGCGAACGCTGACACGTGTGAACCTGTCACATGTCTGTAGCGGAGCACACCGCAGCTGCAAATGAAAATGATAAAACAAAACAAAAAAAGAAAGGTTTTGGAATGCTTGTGACAATGCGCAACCCGTGACAAAAAGTGCGAAACAGTGACAATGCGCAACTTGTGAAACGTGTCAGTACCAGTTTACTCAGGACAGCGCACGTCTATGTGTCAATGTGCTTATAATTCAAAGTTCTTTTGTTAGTAAATGTGTATAGTTTTTAATAAGTGAGCAGAACATGGCAGTGGAATTGTGTAGTTCTAAAAAAGTGATATTTTTAATTAGGAAATTTAAACATCAAATAACAGATTCAAAACTTCCGTCTAATGGATAAGTTCTTGCAGTTTTGTTTTACAATATTCGAGAAGTGAATTTAACTGTTAATGAAAATGAAAATGCTGTTATTCGTGAAAGTATTATCATTTGGGAAAAGGCACACATGCCTACAAAATCGTTGCCAAATTGTGTGCGAAATCTTGTTAATATGCATCAAGTTTGTAGAGACTTACAAAAAAAAGTGCAAAGAAATTACAAGACGTATTCAAGCGGTGACAACAAGAATTTGTAACTAATTTAGACAATTTGTTCAACATTGCACACGCTGATACATTTCAAATAATGAATATAGAGAAAGATAGGATGTTCTTGCAGCGCTAAAAAGAGCCGAGCCAGTCACTTTGGTGGAGTGGATAAAAAACTGGCCTAAAATGAGGAAAGGGCCCGACTTCAAGTTGTCAAAGAAGAAAATTGGCGAATCAAATATGGCTCCCCTTCAACAATCTCGGCATGATACGAACCATTGTAAGAATATTCGTCTTCGAATTCTAATGAAAATATGGATGAAGAATATTTCCCAACACTGATCGAAAGCTCAGAACCTGGGACAAGTAAATCAGTAATGAGGAAAGATTTTATTATTCCAAAGTTAGTTGCTGCATTAGACAGGTATCAATTAAGTCTGCGAGATTCTGTGTTTATTCTTGAAGCTACTATTGGAGGGGGGTGGCACTTGAATTTAACATTGACAAATTTCCGTTAAGTAAGTCTTCAATTCAAAGAATTTGAGAAGAAACGTGCGGAAAACATAAAAATTGAGTTCCAAAACGAGGTTGCCAGATGCAGTGACCTTATATTCGGATGGCAAACTGGCACCTGGTTTGAGTGCTCAGAAATCGAAAGAAGAACGTTTGCTTATAGTTGTTTCATATGGACTTAAAGAACATCTCCTTGCTGCGTCAAGACTTTATAATTTAACAGGCAAAGAACAAATGCAGGCTATTTGGAAAGCTATCTTAGATTGGAATCTCGAAAACAAAATCCAAATTCTCTGTTGTGATAATATGGCTTCAAACACAGGTCGTTTTAATGGTGGTTGTGCGCTCTTCGAACAAAAATTTGATAGTAAAATGCTTTTTTTTTTTTTTTTTTTGCTTGCTGCCACCATGCATATGAACTGGTATTAAAAGCTGTATTCGAAGTGAAAATTAAACAAGTGACAATATGCCCCATTATTCTACTCTTTAAAAAGCACAAAGAGAATTGGAAGACCATCTATCCCAGAAAAGTACAGTGCTATGGAGAAACAGTGGAATTGTTCCGAACCGTATCTGAACTTGATAATTTGCTTGACTTTTACCGCACTGAATTTTAAAATGTTATGATCAGAGAGGACTATCAAGAGTTGATCGAACTTTCTATCATATTTTTAGGTAGAGATGCCGAAATTAAAATTAAATCAGACCTCTGGTGCTATGCACCAAGCTATATGGATGGCCCGAGCGATTTACTCCCTAAAACTCTCGTTATTTAGTTCTCATCTGAAATTAAATTCCAAAGATAAGAAAACATTGCTAAATGTCTGCTTCTTTATCGTGATAATCTATGTTAAACATGGCTTCAATACGTTTTGGCAGTTAAAGCACCCTACAAAGATTTGTACTTTTTGAAATCTTTGAAAGCCTATGAAAATGTGAATGAAAGTATATTGAAAGCTGCTTTATAGAAATTTTTCCAGCATTTATGGTATTTGACTGATGAAATAGTAGTATTAACACTTTTTGATGATGATGTGTGACGAAGAAACAAAATTAAAATGGTGGCAAATTTACATAGAGAAAATTTCTCGACCCATGAGAAAACATACATTCTATTGAAGGAAGAATGTGGTTCATTGTAAGGCGAGTTTCATATATTGATTTTGTAGTTGTTTATTTAGTTATTCATTTATATCATGCGATTGTTACCTGCTATTTTACTTTTTTACAGAAAAAAACATAGATGACCTCATATCTGTCAAAAGCTATTCATTTTTTTTTAGACTCATTGTTTCCTATTGAGGATAGTTTTGAAGAGTCTTCATGGGAGAATAATACTTTGTTTCCATGAGCGAAAAAGACGATCTCAATGCTCAGAGCAACGAGCAATACTGCTGAAAGAATGGTAAAATTTATACAGGACTTAATAACGGTGGCAGAAGAACAAAAACAATTTTTGTTATATTGGATACAAGAACACACAAAGGTCTATCCTGACTGTAAAAAGCAAACATTGAAACAAAAAAAAATGTTCGGTAATGTTTCTTTTACAGTAATATGTTAATAAATATCAGTTTTGAATTAAATTTTGTCTTATTTACGAAAGAAACATACATTTTACAATATTTCCATAGTATTCCAGGTACAAGACTTTATGTTCAAGTTTGACCTAAAGTCGGCACGGGTTACTGTTATCTGATTGCAATAATACTTTTTATTTTTGTTTCTCAGGTGAAATTGAAAAAAAGTAGAGGGTATGCATATTTGATTTTGCAAAAAAATTTTTTTACCTTGTATCCTTATGAAACTACACCATATATTTATTTATAATACTAGTAATCAAAAGATTGTTTATTAAGATTTTCAAGGTATCAATGTTTCATTATGTAGAACATTTTATTCATGGAACATAAGACATAGCTTTTATTAAAAATGTTTAAAAATTTAAATAATTTCAATTTTCTATATACTAATTGATTGTAATTATTTAATTTATTTTTAAATGAAGTTATATTACTTATATATCCAACAATGTTTATTTTTATCAATAAATATGCATGTATATGTAATGGGAAAATATATTTTTAAAAACCCGGTTTAAACCAAAAAAAAAAAAAAAGGTTTTTTTTTTGTTGTTTTTTTTTTTTTTTTTTGAAAAAAAACCTGTTTTTTTATTGACCTTGCTTTCATATAGAATGTTTTCCTTTCCCTGTAATTTCGTAATTTACTAAATACAGGTGCTATCGCATGACAAAAATCATTTTATATATATATATATGTTACCGGCCAAACTAGTTTATCCTAACGCTCATAGGATAAACTAGTTTTTCCTCGGCCAAACTAGTTTATCCTAGCGCCCATAGGATAAACTAGCTTTTCCTAGGCCAAACTAGTTTGGCCTAACGCTCATAGGATAAACTAGTTTTGCCTGCTATTCATTGGTCCAAACTAGTTTGTCCTAGGCCGATCTAGTTCATCCTTGGGCATTTTATTTTGGCGTGATTTTATGGATCCCAAAGACCGCCGCGGGAGTCAACCTTCTAGTTTATCCTAGGCCAATGCTATTTCACATATTTTTATTAATCCCAAGTACTGCTCCGGCGCCAACCTTGTACAAAGGAGTATTGCCGTCACCCCTGTATAATATATTTTATTCTATGGGGAGAGTGATACTGTCCACTTATCTTCCCATTTCGCCGTCGCCGATAGTTACAAAACAAGTTCCATATGACAAATTGCGTGTTGGAGGACCAAAGAAAAGGATGAGAGGTTATCATAAAATTTAGAACAGGAAGAATTTAGAGGATTGATTAATAATGTACAGTTTAACCTCGAAAATCAGCCATCGTCGGGACCAGGATTTCGACAGATTTTTGAGAATTCTAGATTTCTGAGAGAATATTAAATGTACTTCTGATATATATATATAAAAAAAAATTGATTATTGTTTTGGATTTCTTTAAAAATATAAATATTAAAAAAAAAACAATTTTGTTTTACATTTCTTTAAAAATTAATAAATAAAAACATTGATTTTTGTTTTACATTTCTTTTTTTTTTTCTCACTTAAATATCACTTGGCTTTGAATTAATTATGAATAAATGCACCATTAAGAATATCAAAAGTACATTTGATATTCTTTCAGAAATCTAGAATTTTCAAAAATTCAGCGAAATCCCAGTCCCAGTTAGGCCTAAAATACATATATTTTTAAGCTATCATTATTCTACAATTAAAATTCTCTTTAAAGAATAATACGTGTGCATTTATACGGATGGGGATACAGTACTGTAAAACCCGTTAGAAGAATCTGTGTATGACAAAATCCTGTTTTAAACGGATTTTTTTTTTTTTTATCGGTGCAAATTGAATATAATAATGCACTTGAAAAAAAAATAATAATGCATTTGCTAGAGATGACAGACCTGCTAAAAAAGGAACTTAACTATAAGGAAGTTTTTTTCTCTCCTATGTAATTCCGTCTTAGAAGGTTTTTCTATGTAAAATTTTTCAGATTTTCAAGTCTCCAAGTCATGAAAAAAAAATTAATGGTATTACTAATTATTCAAATATTTACATATAAATAGAGATTCATTAAAAAATCAGTATAGTTTATAATAGAATCATTAATATCGTTAATCCACATTCTATGACTTGGAGATTTAAAAATTTAAATATTCTATACAATAAAATATTCTTAGACGAAATTTCATATGAAAGAATAAAATTCCGTCATAGGCAGATTCCCATATTAGAAGGTTCATCGTCTGTTGTAAATACATTATATTCTTTTTACAAGTACAAATATTCTCATAATAGTGATTTAAAAATATGTGCATTTAAAAAAAAATTGGTCCAGGCCAAACATTACTGATATTGTTACTGAACAGACCAGAGATCCTGCCGGTCCAAATGATTTTCATATGAGCTGAGATGGAAATTGGACTGAAAATTTCTGCCAGTGCAGACCTCAAGAAGAATGTAAGTCAGTCCCGACTTAAGCTGGGGAAAAAAATTGAGTTCCGGCCCATCTCAGTCCGAAACTCTCGAAAAATGTAATCCCCAAACCAAGCCCGGATCGAGTGTCGGGAAGGATAATTGGGCGGGCCCGCAAAGACCCTTATATCGAATTCGATTAACCGAAAGACTAGCTCACAAAATTTTGTACATTTGGACGCTAAACTTCTATTATATTTTCTAAACAATAAAATAAAATAAATGAGTTTTTAAGTGAACTTTGCTCACTTTCATATAGATGTGTTTGAGTTGAGCAGATTCCTTTTGAAAAATTTTGAATTTGAGCGTGAACTTGACTCATTTTGAGAAATTGAATTTTAGCTTGAATTAGTTCGTTTTTTTTTTTTTTTTTTCGTTCTTTTGTGAGCATGCTCATCACAGGTTGGCATCAATTAAAGCACGTCAAATTGAATTGGCCTAGGATAAACTAGAAGTTTGATGCCGAAGCTGTCTTTCGAATCAATAAAACCATGCCAAATTGAATTGGCCTAGGGTAAATTAGATCGGCCTAGGATAAACTAGTTTGGACCGATGAATAGCAGGCTAAACTAGTTTATCCTATAAGTGTTAGGCTAAACTAGTTTGGCCTAAGAAAAACTAGTTTATCCTATGGGCGTTAGGATAAACTAGTTTGGCCTAGGAAAAACTAGTTTATCCTATGTGCGTTATTATAAACTAGTTTGGCCTAGGCCAATCTAGTTCGGCCTAAAATCGGGTTTGGCCGGTAACATATATAATATATCAACATTTGAATGGAAGGTGTTTGACAGTAGAAGTAAAGTTTCATAAAAAAAAAAAGTTATGCTTAATTTTTTAATTATGTTTCAGTCCTGCATTACATTTGTTGGCTTTTAATTCTCACTTGGCAGAATTTTTTTTTCTTTGTTTAAAATTTTAAACAAAAATCACAATAAAACATGAAGATCTTATCTTGATGAGACAGCGATTTTCTTCTTCCCTGTTTTCTATTTTCACACCCCAAAATCATATTTAAGTTTAAGATTTTAATATTAAAACTGTCATCAAAACACATTCCATTCTTTTATTTGGAGATTTTATTTTTCAGTCAAGCTTTTTGGCATGAACCTGATTTTTTATGTTCTGTTCCCAGTTATCTAGAATTTTCATCCCACTGCTGCCTTTTATATAGTCAAGCTTTTACTGTACTATTAACATACTTATGTAATATATACCGGTTGTCCTAAAAAGGAGTGACTGATTTTAAAATTCAATAACTTGCAAACCGTGACAGATATTTAAAAAATTCTAGCAGGAGGGTTATGCATGAGGTCAAAAGATTTTTTACAGTGATTTTCAATTTTAGTTTGAATTACAAACAATAGATGGCGCTGTAAGCAATAGGCACTAAATACAGGCTCAATTTTTTGGTCTTTCTCTTCTTCCATGTGGAAAAAGGAGATTAAAATGTATTGAGTGGGTCCCGAGGTGCCGAAAATTGAGCCTGAATTTAGCGTCTATTGATCGCAGTGCCATCTATTGTTTGTAATTCGAACTAAAATTGAAAATCACTGTAAAAAAACTTTTGAGCTCATGCGTAACCTTCCTGCTACAATTTTTTAAATATCCGTCACCGTTTGCAAGTTATTGAATTTTAAAATCAGTCAGTCCTTTTTAGGATACCCGGTATATACATATAATAAATATACGTATTTAGTAAACAAATATAAAAGTTCAACAGGATCTCACTTTCTAAAAGCTGAATTGAGTCAAGATAAAAAACAGCTGCTCATCATATCCTTGTACATGATGTATATAATTTATACATGCTAAATAATGTGCAAAAAATTAGTGTAGTTTAAAGACTAATACTACAACTGAAAATGCACTTCTTGCAATTATCTTTCATAGATGGTACTGTAACCAAATTCTTTTGTGCGTACTCTGTAAATGAACTATAAATGTTATGCACATCTTATACACTAAGCATCTTGTAATGTACATCACTGATGCATAACAATCTTAATATGTTTGAAATAGTGTAGCATCATTAAAATACATTGTAAACTATTTTTTTCCATAGACCATAATGTAAAAGAACTCTTATGAGTGTCCTTGTAAACAAACTGTAAGTGCTACACACTTCATTTTTAATACCAAACATGCCATAGTAAATCTCAACAACATATATCAATTGCATTGCAATCAGAGTTTATTTGTGCAAGCTGGACAGACAAGCCGAATTCATAAACACTTTTAAACTATTTTGGTAAATGTTCAAGAAAAAGAGAGAAAGTGGTAAAATTTTCAATCTAAATATATTTGGAACACACCTTTTCTCACTGGGTAGAGCAGAATGCACATAAGTGCATTCATAGTTTGATATTGTATGAATGATAATTTCCAGACTACCAATATTAGTTTTCACTTTATACATATTTCAATGCACTCCCGAGACTATGATAGTATATATTTTCTCTATTTTTCTGAATTTCAAGAAGTTTTCTTTTAAGGGGATTCTTCATGCACTTGAAAACACACGCTCCGTAATGTTAATCCTATGGGCAGGTTATTTTCAAATTTCTCGTTTCAATTTGAATATTTTTAAACGATTTTTTTTGCATAGGATAGTTGAGCTCAATGTTTAATATGACTCTTTTTTACTTCTTTGATTTTTGTTGCAATATTTTTTTTTTAAAGGTACTTTCAGTTTCGAAACCGGTTTGGAAACTGAAAGTACCTTTTTTAAAAAATCTGCTACCAAAATCGAAAAAGTAGAAAAGAGTCATATTAAAGATTGAGCTCAACTATACTATGCAAAAAAAAATCGTTTAAAAATATTCAAATTGAAACGAGAAATTCGAAAATAACCTGCCCATAGGATTAACATTATGGAGCATGTGTTTTCAAGTGCGCGAAGAATCCCCTTAATATATTGTATTGGTTTCTAATACATCCTTCTAAATTAAAAGTAAATTATTAAATTTGGTAATTTCCATTTGAACACTACAAAGATGTTTCTAAAATTTGTGAAATTCTTTATGTCAAATACATTTATAGAAAAACAGATTTTCGTTTTATGTGTAATTAATTTTGATGAAATCAATGTGGTATTGTAGAGTCAATTTTTAATATGGTATTCTGAACTCATATGTCATATAAGACATACTCTCATATTAAAAATAATATTGGATACTATCTCATAAAACTGTTTCCTGTTTTTTAAGTTTGATCTCAAATTACTATTTACTTAATGTCTCTTGATAGTTTCACTTTTTATCACTGTATGTGAGGCCTTATTATTTATATTAGCTAAATCATTGTGCTCAAAAAATCTTCTGTTAAAAGAAAGTTTTTTTGCCATCTGTAGTAATTTTCCCTTTTTTTCATATGCAATTTCTTTAATTATTAAAATAAAATTTGAATGTGTGACTCAAAGTATTTCCAGATGAAATATCTTATATGATACAACAGTACATTTTATGTAGTCTTAATGCTCATTGAATTTAATAGCATAATATATTGTTAAAATAAGGATATTGTTTGCTTATTTCTAAAATTTTTACATTTCAGGCCATTGCGTGCTCCAGCAAGAGAACCTGTTCTAGTCACCCTTGATGTAGGATCTCTTGGCAATAATGACAAGGATAATATTGAAAATGTGATAAAACAAGCAGTGCGCTCTGGTTCACTTGGAAAATATAGGTTGTCAAATGAAGGATTTTCTACAAGAGATTTTGGCGGACGTAAGTGTGTAAATGAATTTAGAAATACATCTTTTGTTATAAATTTATTTTGAAAATTCACTATATCTTTAAAATCCTGTAATTAAAAATTTATCAGTATCCATATTTGAGCCTCAATTAATGGTTTCTAGATTAACCTTTTGTACTCCACACCAAAATTTCGATCACTTACCAGCAACTCTATGCCATTCTTACATATTTGAAATAATATGTTTGGGAACTCCCTAAAAGTATGTTTATTTGTTGTTTACCGTATGGGTGTCTGTGTATTTGTAGTTAAACTTAGTATGTCACCATATAGGTGTCAGTGGATTTGTGGTTAAATTTAGTATAGTTGTCACTGGCGTGCAAAAGGTTAAAACAGTTGATGAAAAAAAAAAAAATGCATAAATGTCTTTCATGATCAAAATATCTCAAATAAATTTTAATCGTGCTGTATATAAAATGTATGATAACTGAACAATGCTCCAAATAAAGTTTCATAGATAACACATTAGAGTCTCCGTTTGTGGCTTAGATTTGGTTTGTTAATTTAAATATATGGAAAGAGTAAATGTTGAATTTCAAGATAATTTGTTTTCCTGCAATTTATGCCTTGTTACTTATACATGTTTGTATACAAATGTATTTGCATGATCAAAAACATGTTGCAGTAAGTAAGTAAGGGAAAAAAAAATTTACTATCTCAATTTTTTTTTTTTTTTTTGAAATCTGCATTTTCTAAAGTTGGAAGGAAATTCTCTTTAATTTTGTATTGTGTAAAACTGTTGTAAAATTATTATATTTGGAGATGTGCCTGTGCTTCATGTCTGTCTTATGAATATAAAGTCATTTAAAAAAATAAATAAAGACAATTAATCCTTTAGTCCTTTTATTAGTTTGAACTTGTGAATTTTTAGCATGAATTGAAAATATATATATATATATATATATACAATAGACTCCTTTAAATCCGCGACCCTAAAATTCGCAAACGCCTAAAATCCGCGTATTTTTTTCAGATGTAAACAATGAAATTTACAGTTAAGTTGCAGGAACAAAATTCAAGATGGTGCCGAAATCAGCGACTACCGCAATGTTTTTTTTACTAAATTTTTTGTTAATCATTCTTTTTTGGTTATTACAGCTGATTTATTACTAAATAAATTTACATTACTTTGGATTTTGATATAAATTAGCATATCTATATGATGACGTATCGATCTTACGATCGCTTTAACCACTAGATGGCAGCATAGGACTTTTGGAATCGATTTCATCAGTAATAATTTAATACTTTTCTAAATTTTTATTTTACATAATTATTTTAATAATTACTTACGTTTAAACTAATAAATTATTTTAATATTTTACTTATTTCAATGTTTCACTTTATTGTAAGCATTCATTATAATTTCCCTTGCTTAACTACCAATCATATTAATGTTTCAAAAATGTAAACAAATAAATGACCAGAAATCCGCAAAATTCTAAAATCCGCACAACCTCTGGTCCCAAGCTGTGCGAAATTTGAGGGAGTCTACTGTATATACAAACATTCCTCAACTTACATATTATGCGACTTGCATAAATTCACAGTTACATAATAAATCTCGAAAATTACATTTAACACACTAGCGCATTTGATATGCATTTGCATACTTTTGATAATTATTTTATTAGTAAAATCACAACCATAATATTAGTGAGAGTTATATTTTTATTGGGATATACAGTTAAATCTTTAGCAAACAAACTGAAATGTAATTAAAATGAGGCAAAAAATCTGGTGTTCTACCGTAACAATTATGTTAGCTGAATTCAAACCAGAACAGAAGCTAATTTTAAAGCTTCGATAAAGAGGAATGAGTGTATTTTTACTTTCTTCTATCTTTACAAGAAGAAAGTATTGGATACATGAAAAATTTCAACTTTCGGTTTTCGATGGATTTGTATGTTTTAAAAGGTCCAGAAGACAATTTGATGGTTTTTAGAAAACTAGCCGCCCTTAGCGACCAGTTTGGTCTCCCTTAAAATTTATGTTTGGGAAAGCATGCTAAGCATTTTATCATGTTACTTCATAGTTTAATTTACTTGGACTCCCTTAAATATAATTAATATAATCCCTTAAACTAATATTAGTTTTTGTTGCATTAAAATGTCTCAATTTGTTGATTTTCTATAAGCAAGTAAGCCCTATTAGTTTACAATGGAAGTCTATGAGAATTTGGCGAAATATTAGAAATATTGCCAAGTTGGCGTCACTTTTGGCAACTAATTTTTGTCACCAAATTTGGTGATATATCACCGAGTTGGTGGCAAACTTGGCAGCATTTGGCGACAGAACAGGGTCTCACCTATAGTAACCCCCCTTTATATGGAGATGCATTAAATGCTATTCAATTGCCAATGAGATGCGTTTCATTTGGGCATTGCCATTAAACAATTAACAAATAATCGCGATTTCTGTGCCACATACAATAGCGTTATATATCTGTCTCTATGTGACAAAAATTTTGTGGGTGCTTTATCTCAAAAACTAATGAACAGAATTTCACAAAACTTCAGATTCAATTAGTCCTAGATTTAAATTGATGCTTATCACGTTTTGGTGTAAATCGCTCAACAGGTGGCATTGCTATGCTGCATTTTTGTTGATTTTTGCAATAGCTCTATCAAGAGCTAATACATGAATTTTCATCAAACTTCACATCCAGGTATACCTTCATAAATATTGATGTGGATTATGTTTTGGTGTAACTCGTCTAACAGGTGGTACAGCTATGATGAATTTTTCATGATTTCCTCAAGAACTAATGCATGACTGACTTTTCCTCTAACTTCAGATTCAGTTAGACGGTGACACAAGTTGTTGCTGATTAGGTTTTTGTGTCAATCGTCCAATAGGGGTGCTGCTATGCAGGATTTTTCATGGTTTTTGCAATAGCTCTTTCTCAAAAACTAATAGACAGATTTTCATTTTTCATCAAACTTCAGATTCCATTACGTGTTGACATAAGTTGTTGCCGATTAGGTTTTGGTATAAACGACAACAGGTGGCACTGCTATGCTGCATTTTGCATGATTTACATGAGTTTAGCGATAGTCATATCTCAGAACTAATGCACGGAATGTCATGTTTAGAATCCTCATGATGGGCATAGATTGCCATTTAATTTTGGCACTGTGCTAGCGAATTTTGAAGTATTAACTGTATAAGATAGAAGAAAGTTTTGGGACTGCTACATCCGACTAGTTCCTTCTAGCTTCATCTGTTCGTTTGATGTAGATTTAAAATTGTTTAATTCAATTCATCAGTGTTAAATTTATAAATCCTGCATAAGAAGTTTTTTATTTAAAAATTGTTCTTTCAGTTTTTTATATTTTTTCATACTTTTATAGTTTAGTATATCCGAGTAAATACTGCTGCATGATGTTTTATTTATAAAATAATACTATGTAAATATTATTTAATATACATATTATATATATATATATATATATATATAATATGTATATTAGGGTGGTCCTTAAAAAATTAACTTTTAAATTTTCTATGGGGCACCCTCCTATTTTGTTCTATGTATAAAATAAAGACTTCCACCAAAATTTTAAAACATTTTTTAAGGGTTGCTACCAAGGTTTGAATTGTTTTTTAAAAATCAAAAATTGACATATTTTGTAATCTAATAATATATTATTAATAAAAATCCATAGTAATTGCCAAATTGAATCATAGTATGATATTAGGCTGTAAAGACTGTCATTTGTTTTAAGTTTCAGCATATTTACAGTCTGTTGCCCAAAAACAGACAGGAGTGTTTCATGTCTACACTCTATTTCACCTCAACTTAGCAGCATTTTGTGAAAAGTAGAGAATCTAACATTCCGCCTTGAAAAATAGTTTTCCGTTATTTTTTAATCTTAAATAGCTAAAATGCATAGGAATTTATAAGATAATGTTTATAAATTATAGAATTTGATTTCTTTATATTCGTAAAATATCGTAACGTACTAATTGGCCATATTCGTATCAAAAGCAGAGCACAAAACTTAAAATAAGAGTTTATGGCAAGCGTTCCTTTGACTGTTTACTGGGATTGCAACATTTTAGAAGACATTTCAGGATCTGAAACTGTACACAAATTGCCCATTATTGTTTCAGGTAAAAGTACTAGCATTTAACTAGCTGTTCCAAAACTTCAATCAGGAAGACGTGAGGCTTCGTTAATAGCTCCTGCTGTTAATGAAACATTGGAGTTGTGGGGATTATAAGCAAGTAAAATGTATGACTTTTGATATAACTTTGTTAATACCCGATTATCAGAAGAAAAATGTGCTCTTCTGGATTAGAATATGAACAAAGAAATGATTTGGCTTGCCATCATCACATCCTTGAAATTATAACTTGAGAAAGTTGCTGTTAAGTCTCTCGGATTTTCAAGCGGACCATACATACCGTTATTCAAATGATTTAAAATTTCGTGGATGTCTATCGATTATGGCATATTTCAGACTCTCATAACTGACAATTTAATCAATGAAAAAAATAACACATAATGCGTCAGAATTTGTAGAATTTGCTCAAAATCATCTTAATGATTTTCAACCAAAGGACGATTACAAGGAACTGATAGAGCTTGCCATTATTTTCTTCGGAGGAGTACCCGAAAGAGGTGTTTACATTAGAGCCCCATGTGGATTGCATCGGGTTCCATGGATGGTGAAGGCCATATACTCGCTCAAGATTTATTCATGTAGAGATCAGTTTAAACTCTCTAAGCCAGAAGAATCTGGAGTTCGTCAAGTTTGCTCATTTGTGGTGAAAATCTACATTCACAACTGGTACCAGGCCCAATGATTTATTGCTCCTGAATAACTTGAAAAAAAGACGAAAATGTAAATGAAATAATTTCTTTGTGTGCTTTGAAGAGACTCCTAGGACATTTCTGTACTTCACAGGAGAACTAGTTGCGTTTTCGATGATAATGTCTTTTTTGAAAGTAAAAGAAAAATGGTGCATGCTTTGAAAAATGAAGAAAATTATGAACCCTTAACGTATGAGTGCTGATCCTGATGTCATTCTCCAAAATGTCTTGCAAGATTTTCTAACAAGCAGCACTCTGAGGTTTTTTTTTTTTAAATTATGGATTGACCTTTAGATTATTTTAAAACAGATGTGACGAATTGGAATGAAAATGAATTGTACAAGACATGCAAGGCACTAGCAACTTCAAAGTTGTTAATGATGTAGCCGAAAGTGGGATAGCACTCATGGAGGAATACAATAAACTTCATACAAAAGATAAAGAACAAAAACAGTATTTTTAGGATGTGATGATGGCAATCCAAATCATTTCTTTGTTCATATTCTGTTCCAGAAGAGTACAAGCGCCTTCGGTATTAACAAATTTGATATAAAAACTGATATATTTTACTTGCTCGGTACTCCTCACAACTCCAATATTTCATTAACAGCAGAAGCTATTGCCTCACCTGTTTCTGATTGAAGTTTTGGAACAACAAGCAACTGGTCAATACCTTTACCTGAAACAATAATGGATAATTTGTCTACAGTTTCAGATCCTGAACTGTCTTCCAGAATTTTGCAATCCCAGTGAACAGTCAAAAGAACGCTTGCCAAAAATCTTTTTTTTAGTTTTGGGCTCTGCTTGCCCGGCTTCTAATAAGAATATGTCCATATAGTATGACATTTTACGAATATAAAAAAATCAAATTCTATAATTTATAAACATTATCTTATAAATTTTTATGCGTTTTAGCTATTTAAGATTAAAAAATAATGGAGAACTATTTTTCAAGGCAGAATGTTAGATTTTCTACCTTTCAGAATGCTGCCAAGTTGATGTGGAATAGACAGTAGACATGAAATACTCCTGTCTGTGTTTGGACAATAGACTGTGTAAATATGCTGAAACTTGAAACAAATGACAGTATTTACAGTCTAATATCATACCATGATTAAATTTGGAAATGACTATGGATTTGTATTAATAATATATTATTAGATTACAAAATATGTCAATTTTTAATTTTTTAAAAAAAATTCAAACCTTGGTAGCGACCCTTAAAAAAAGTTTTAAAATTTTGAAATTTTTGTGGAAGTCTTTATTTTATACATAGAACAAAATAGGAGGGTGCCCCATAGAAAATTTAAAAGTTAATTTTTTAAGGACCACCCTAATGTATATCAGGGCTTGAAATTCAATTTTTCCTAGGAGGGGAGTCTCCCTACAAACATTTATAAATGGAGGGGAGTTGAGCTATTTGGGAGGAAGAAAAAGGAAATTCACAGCAAATTTTCTGAAAGGTTACAGCAGCAGGGGGAGGGAAGGGATTGGGAAATCCACTCCAGGTGCTAATTTTTTGTTGCAGGTCTTTTTTTTTTTGGTTCGGTTTTATTTCAGGCTATTTTTTCTTCAGCCCTTTGACGAAATTCGCGTTTTATCCGCGATCTTTTGACGAAAATAGCGTTTTTTTGGGGGTATCTTTTGACGAAAATCGCGGGTTTTTTTCGTGATCTTTTGATGAAATTCGTGTTTTTTCGCGATCCTATGACGAAATGCGCGTTTTTTCCGCGATCCTTTGTCGAAATTTGAGTTTTTTCGCGATTCTTTGATGAAATTCGCCGTTTTTTTCAGCAGCCCTTTGTCTAAATTCGCGTTTATTCTGCGAGCCTTTGACGAAATTTCCATTTTTCCCGCGATCCTTTGGTGAAATTCGCTTTTTTTTCGCGATCCTTTGCCGAAAGTTACGATTTTTTTGCTATACTTTGATGGAATTTGTGACTTTTTTGCGATTCTTTGATGAATTTCAAGGGTTTTTTTTTTTTTTTTCGTGATCTGACGAAATTCACGTTTTTCCGCGATCCTTTGACAAAATTTGAGTTTTATTCGACGATTTTATTCCAATTTTTGCGACGAAATTGGCGATTTTTTTTCTCGAGCGATTGACGAAATTGATTTTTTCGCCGATCAATTGTCGAAATTCGCGATATTTCCTGTTAAACTGATGACCAATTTTTCATAATTTTTGGAACCTAATGTCTTAAATTTTCGGAAAATTCGGAACAGAATCACTCCTGAATTCCATCGCCAATCGGTCGCGGACACTTGTCGACCGATTTCGAGAAAAAAAATATTGAAATTTGTCTATCGGTCACGTGAAAAATTCGTGAATTTCAACGATCTTCCGCGGTAAAAAAAATCCTGCAAAATGTGACAATCGGTCGTGTGAAAATATCGGGAAATTCGCAAAGCGTTCACGGGAGTTTATAGTATTTCAAAATGCAAAATTTTCCGGAAAATGGTAAGTTTTTTTGGATGGGAGCGTCCCGCCCACGATATTCTTTTGGGCGCGAATCCCGCCATCCCACCCTGAAATTCAAGCCCTGTATATATATGTATATAATATTCATAAATAAGATATTGTACTAAGTTCTAAGTCATTAAAAATTATAGTCATTCTTATTGTTAATATATATATATATATATACATAATAAATATTGCAGTTTTTTACGTAATTTTATCTAATCATTTTACAAATTCGACTTGCGTAAAATTCAAGTTACATAAAAGCTTGTGGAATGTATTACTTATGTAAGTCGGGGTATACCTGTATTTGTAATTTATAGTAATGATTTTATTCTGGGTTGTAGGGCATCGCATTTTTTGGAACTATGTGTTTTGTGTTGAGGTTATTCTATTAAATAATGCTCAATACATGTACTAATAACTACGGTAAAACTTGTTCAAAGTGGAATTGCAAGGGACCAAAATATTTTTCTGCATTGGATGCATTTCAGCATTATACAAAATTATATACTATATTACATTATAGTAATTTAATTATAGTAGTAGTATATTATTGTAATTTTAGTACATACCTTATCTATGAATAGAAGTTCTTGCTGATCACATTCTTGTAGTGATGCCCATTGTAAAATCTTGTATGTTTACCTATCATCACTTTATTATTATTACACTACACCATATTAAATTGTTATTCTTTTATTTCTTAGCTGTCGTAGATCTGTGTTTATCCACAGTTAAATCGTTTTTGCACAATTAAATCATACATCAATTACTTTCACTTTATCATTTAAAGATAGTCTGAAATAAAATAATTCAAATGATCTTTAATGAAATAAAATAATTCAAAAATTGACAAATCTGAAATAAAATAATTCATTGATGAATTCCTCAAAGACATTTTTGAGGAATATCTAAACATACTTAAGATAAAAATGCATCCCATGAATTCCACATTAATGTTTTCTACACAGCGCTACTTGAATCTTAAGCTATCACAACATTAGTGTTTTTTGGATGTTTATAATTTGAAAACATGCTGACAAAATAGATTCTATGCTAATAACTTGGACACAGTTTTAAAAATTCTCATTAATTTTAGAGGAGAGTGGCACATTTTGGGTTTTGACTGCAGAAGAAATGCACCCGTGTTCAATTGTGCAGCCACTTATTTCCTTGAAAATTAGTTTAAATATCTCTCTTCTTACTGCTGGCTTCTATTGTCTTTAGATCTTGATTTAATTCTTGTTAATATTTTCCAACATAGCTGAAAACTATTTGACTTTGGTTTGTATGGCCATCTGTCTGCCTGTGCTCTAACTTGAATAAATATACTAAGATTGCCATGTAATTGATACATGCTATATACATTGAGGTGTACTATGGCATATTCAGCATTAAAAATGAAGTGTGTAGCATTTATAATTTGTTTACAGCGACACTCAAAAGAATTCCGTTACATTATGGTCTCTGAGGAAAAATCATTTGCAATATATTTTAAAATCGTTGTACTGTTTCAAAGATATTGAAATTGATATACATCACTGAGGTGCACTATAAGATGCTTACTGTAGAATATGTGTACATAGCATTTATCGTTTATTTACTGAGACACACAAAAGTGTTCAGTTACAGCACTGTCTGTGAGCGATCATTGCTGGAAGTGCATTTTCAGTAGTGGTATGAGTTTTTAAATTTAATAAACTTTCTACATATTACTTGGTGTGAAAAACTGTATAGATTATATATAGGGCTGTACAAAAGAATTTGAATACATTCAGTTTATTGACACAAATTATTGAAAAGAAATTTTCAACTGTGTTAAGCATTTCCTAACTGCTAAATTTTAGCACAATATGTGGTATATTTACAAATCGATGGATCGTATACACAGATTCGCATAAGAATTTAAATTCTTTTTCCAGCTATACATGGCGATTTACTGAAATTGGGTTTTGAAATGTGTTATTAGTTTTCCAAATGTGTTATTAGTTTTCCAAATTGTTTACTTAGATATTGTCTTTCACTTGATTAAACAGTGAAGTTTTGTTACAGTATTCTGAAGGTGTTGGAAAGTGTTTCATAATCTATGCTGGAGGCATAATTTTTCATTCTTGTTTTGAGTTAATAAATTAGAGAATAAATTATTTAGATAGTGAATTCATTATTTCTGTCTAAATATTTTATCACATTTCTTCATTATGCACATGGTTTTTGATTAATTCTTTTATTAATGCTTTCCATTTCAGTATTAAATAAATTCCATTTTGTGGGGGGAGGGGAATGCCTATTTACTTGGCCAGGGCCATGAAATTAATTCAAATGGGCATATTTCTGCATTATCCATGTTCCAGTTTAGACAAGTTTTACTGTATTAGTAATTACTTTTGACTAATTTGAACTAACATTATCTTGCATAGAAACTGGGAAGCGAAAATTTAATAAGAGGTTGTAAAAAGAAAAAAAATATGCTAAATATTTTGTGGAATTTGAAATTACATAGATTGGATATCATACTGTTGAATTTGCCTGTTGTAATATATTTCACTGACTTTATTGGACAAACAGCTAAACGCAGTTTTTTGATTTAACAATTTAAAAAAAAAATACATCAAGATTTTGTTGTTACATAAATTATTACCATTGTAATTATAATGGCAGAAAAAATTATTCCATCTCGAGAGGCACAAAATGTCGTATTCTGAAATTTTCTTGTAAAATATTTTGTTTTCTGCTTTGAAAGTAATTTTACATTGAGTTTGCATAGCTCATATGATTTAATGTGCCAAATGCATGATTCATGCATGTCCTATCAATTCCAAGAGCATATCAATATTGTCCCACACAGTCTGCTAGGGGTAGTCTGTTCCTAAGTGATTGAAAATAAAAATAATACATCTGTTATATGTTACATTTATGGTCATAAACATGCCCAACATTTTTAGTTGCCTAATATATATGTATCTTAGTTATAATCCTTTAAACCAGTTTTATTAAAATTAATCATGAAGAAAAAATTCTTTTTGGTTCCATTTGAATAAAACTGTTTTTCACATAAAGCTAGAGAAAGTGGCATAACAGCTGAATATAAATGTTTTTTGTGTCAAGAAATTTATTTTGTTAAAATATTTCATCACATGTTTTCAAAAAAAAAAAAAAAAAGCTATTTAATTATTCTGTATAAGTGAAGTTAAATCTAGAAATCACTCTTTCATGGTTTGGGACCAATACTAAAACTTTCTGGCTCTAATTTTTTCCCCCATCATTATGACCTGGCAACTGTTTTTTATAAACTCTGTTTTAAGTCATTTGCAAAATTACATTTATATATTAAAATGTATTACATTTATATGTTTGCAAAATTACATTTACATTTATATTTGTTACTCATAAAAGGTGGGCATATTAAATACATCCTACATGCCATCTTATTATGTATGCATTAATAGGGGAAGGTGTTATACCTTGAACATATATCTACCTTGGACCTACAGTTTTTAGCTCTATCTATTGGATTTGTATAAAATTAATCAATGTAGTTTTTAGATATACTACTAGATGCCACTTTGCAGTTGGTCACTTTAATATAGAGATCACATGCTGCAGTCAATTGTTAAAAAAAGGATTTGATCATCAAAAAGTAATTTTTTTTATGTTACAACTTGTCACTGTATCTCGTTATCAACAGCACATAAAAGAGTATTTATAGTGCATCATGAAAAAGAGTTTCAAATCCATGTTAAGCCCAATTAGAAAATGGTAAGAAGTCATTATTTTTCAAGCCACCAAGTGTTGCACATTGAACCTAGCAATAGTATTCTACCTTGAACAGATCCAAAGTACTACATAATTACACATTATTCTATTAAAAAGCCAATTAAAATGTTATTTCATGAAAATTTGTCCTTGTATCATAAATCGAAGGAATTGAAAACTCAACTTTATATGTACACCACTTGTGTACAGAAAATATGCATAAATGATGACAATGGTGAAGAAGAGATTATTGTTATCATTGAAACGTTTTAATAGCATTAGGATAGAATTCATACTTGAGGAAAATATGTTTTTCAATCGGTTGCAAACAAATCATTAGCATTTTGCCAGAACCTATTCTTATTGTAAGAGTCAGACTAATTCTTTATGTATTTCCAACTGATATGTATTAGTTTTCGAAAAATAATCTTAGCTCTTTAGGCAACTGTTTTTTGTTAATTTTGCATCATGATAAAACAAACATGTATAAAAATATATATAAATGCAATAAAGCAGTTAAAATGCAATTGATATTTATTGTGGTTGGAATTATCTACCCCCTTTTCCCTCTAATTACACCTTCTCTTTTATATTAATTTTAAAAAACTTTAAACAAATATCTATGACAAAACTGTTTTTAAAAATACTTTTAAAATTTATTTCAAGTACATCATAAAAACATTTCGTCAATTTTTATTTTTTTATAGAAAAATGATGCATGGTTCATCTCATGTAGACCTGCCAGCTGCTATGAAAAAATCGTAGTTGCTACGATTTGGAGCTATAAACTATGATGCTATGAAAATTGGTCTTAAACTAACATCTTTTGCAACAAACACATTATTTTTTTCCAGTTGCAGTCTTTATTCCGCACAGCTTATTTCAGGAGTGATTTTGTTTCAAAATTTTAAAGTATTCGGTTCCGAAAGTTTTAAAAAATTGGTCATTAATCCAAAAATTCGAACATTAAAAAATGCTCAAGGGGAAAAAAAAATCTGGGCTGCAAAACAAACTTCTTACCATAAAACCCTTTTAATGGATATTAACCACGAGTGAATCGTGTTTCTGTAAATATTTATATCAGGAATCCCCTTTCTTAAAAACCAGCAGAGGCCCCTAGGCTTGACTGTTTTGCGGGCCCTCTCCTCTTCTTCTAAGTGATATAGGCCAGATGATTAAAATACCTGTCTGCTCAATTATCTCAGGAACCACTGATAAAGGAAACATACTTTCATTTAAAAAAGTAAAGAAATTAAGTAAAGTTTTTAGATATAGTATTGGTTTTACCTAATAAAATTCCAAATTTCATTTTGATACAGTTCCTGGGTCTTATAGGTTATATTTAGAAAAATGTTTTTTATCTAAGAGGAACAAAACAAAAAAAATTAAAAATTAAAAAAAAAATTCTTTTATAATCAAAACTTACCAAATTATGAATTTTATGTAATTTCAGTTTTTTTCTAGCACTAGAAACGGAAAAAAGTATTATTTAGTACAAGTAAATGGCAAACATTGAAATTTCTTAAAATTCAAAATATTATAATTCGGTAAGTTTTAGTCGTAAAAGAATGCGATTTTTTTTTTTTTTTTTTTTTAATGTTCTTTTTAGATGGAGGACAACATTCTTTTAGGGCACAGGCACGCAGGGGCTGTACTTGTCTTGAAATTCCTAAAATTCCTGGACCGTGTAAAAAAAATCTATTTCATCAATTAGTCGCAGAAGAAAATAAATTTCGTCAAAGGATCGCAGTAAAAACATGAAATTCATCAAAATATTGCAAAAGGAAAATGCAAAATTCTTCAAAGGGTCATGGTAAAAAATGTATATTTCGTCAAAGGATCATGGTAAAAAATGTGAATTTCGTCAAAATATTACAGAAAGAAAATGAAAATTTCATCGAAAGATCAGTAAGAAAACACAGATTTCATCGAAAGATTGAAAAAAACCACTAATTCCGTCACAGAATCATGGTAAAAAATGCAAAATTTGTCAAAGGATCATGATAAAAAATGTAAATTTCGTCAAAAGTTTGCGGTAAAAAGTGTGGATCTCAACAAAGAATTGTGATAGAAAAACGTGAATTAAAGATTATGAGAAAAAAGTTATGAATGTCATGAAATGATCGGGGAGGGGGGGGGGGGGGATCGCGAATTTCATCAAAATTTACTACACTGGGCTAAAAAAAAAAATTGGAACCTCCTTTTACAAATGTAAAAAAAAAAAGCTGTGAAATGAGAAAAAACTCTAAAAATCATTAAAAGAAATATTCAGAGCTAAAAATTTTCTATATTGAGTTGAAAGACTGAAACCTTATTCCTTTTACGAATGTCAAAAAAGGGCTGCGAAACGTGAAAAAACAACTAATCTCCAGATTAATTTTACTTTTGTGTGCTAAGATTTCTCATTTTTTCAAAGGTTGGCAGGTCTGGGTCCATGATACAACATCCCTAGACCAAGGTACAATATGTGTGTTGTACCTTGGTTCTAAAATTAATATGTTTTTAATTAAAAGAAAAACTATGATAGGCCTAAAATTAGAGTTCAAGAAAATTATGAGGGAAGCAGAACATGATAATTAGAAAATATCTTTATATTTCATTATTTACAAATTTTAATTAAATTAAAAAATAAACTGTCAAAATAGGACCGAAGTACATGACCTTCCCCTACTATTTCTACTGGTGGTAAATGATAGCTTTTTAAAAGATTTATTTATGACTGTTTTATTTGTAATTTTTAGATTAAAGTAATCACATCATTTTTAATAATTTGAAGAATTATTTTTATACTTGTTAACTTTAAAGTTATAAGTAAAATAAATATAAATATAAGCTTGAAAAGGTGACGCCATTTGATACTGGTGTAGTGTTAATAAATATTTCAGCACCATCGTTTATGGAATAATTTATACTGTTATATTTAATAAGCTATTTTTAGTTATAGCATTTCATGTGTCATATGTACATATAACCAAATTATTTGTTGTTTATTTATGTTATTTATTTTATTAGCTCAGACAGGAACTACTATAGTTTGTGCACCTGATCAATTAACATGCAATTCAGGAGAATGTGTACATATAACTAAAAGATGTGATGATGTCAGAGATTGTAGAGATGGATCAGATGAACTTGGTTGTCGTAAGTATTTTCGACAAAGTTAAAAAAATAACTTATATCTAAAAATCTCTATGAAAATTCAAAGCACTAACCAAGTTAGTTACATTACAAAATCCAAATTAACATAATTTTTGCTTATGCTAATGCTGAACAATTGCTTTTTAACGTATAGCTTTTGTAGAATTTAAACAATTAAGAATGAAATAGGCTTACAGTTCAGTTGAGAAATTATCGTTTCTTTTTATGCCAAACATTTTAGTTCCATATATCTTTTAATTTATTTTTTTCTATTACTGTTTAACCTTTTCAATAACTTTTATAAATTATTAGAGTTGAATTTTTAAGAATTTTGCATATAAACAAGTTTTCAGAAAATAGTAAATTTTAAATTTTGGTTTTCAATATTTTTCCTAAATAAGGTAATTTGTACGAGTATACCTTTCATATTTAAAAATGTTCAGTGTTTTAATTTTTAAGCAAAGTAAATGGAATTTGATTATTCATTAGTTGATGTTGATAAATTATGTTAACTATAGTTCTTCTTTGAGTGTTTGAAAATTTGTTTATTTGAAAAAGAAAAAAAAAAGTTGGGTTAGTGAAGGATAGTTTTTATAATGCTGTAATTTTTGGTACTTTTTATTTCCCATTGACCATTTATGGTAAACAAAACTGCTGCCAAGCAATGTAATTTAATGGCAAAACTTTTTAAACATAATGTCATATTTACTTAAGTCACATTCATAACACATTCACCATTTTTGACCACTAATCTTTGTTGAATGCCCCATAAATGTACCCTGTCTACAGGGGATTGCAGTTGAAATTATCTCAACAACGGAAGACTACAATGATACTATCCCAACTATGAACTACCTCGACCAAAAAATAAAAAATACTAGGCATGACTGCTGTCCTAAAATTTAGCAGGATGAAGCAGTTTGTATTAAAATTCTTTTTTTGTAATTTGTATACTACTATTATAGTTGAATGTTCTTGAGGATGTAATAAGCGCCAATAATAACAAAAGTTTAGATGGAACATATTACTTTTTATTTAGTCCAAAAATGTGAACAGATATAACATATATAGCAGTTAGAAATAACAAATGTAACATATAAAAACTACATAAATATTAGATAAAGCATCGAAATTATTGATTAAAGAAATTTATCAAAATTTTTGCATCAGTCATAGTAGTGGCCAACTGAATATGATGAAGTTTGATGAAATTCCGTGCATTAGATCTTGAGGTGGGCCAAATCACAGTAAATTGTTTTGTTGCGGAGGGGACATTTAATCATTTATTTCAATTAAATACATCAAAATAATTTTTTTTTCTCAAAGTTTGAATTTTTTTATAAGTACATAAGATATGTTGAAAACATTCCAACATCAAAAATGGAACAAGTATTAAAAGTGAAAGAGAACAAAATTTTTTTCTTATTGTTGCGGAGGGGACAGGAAAATATTGCAATTTTAAAATTTTCAGTTTGCACCAATATTTTTCCTATGTATAATAAAGTATAGCTCTAAAAGTATTTTTTTTTACTAAACTATGCTATTTAGCATTATAGTAATAAAATATTACACCTGAATTACAAAAAATTCATCCTGAATTTGTTTTTTTTTTAATTAGCACTATGTTGCGGAGGGGACTGTTTCGGAGGGGACATTTTGGAATTTAGTTAAAATTAGGAACCTATTCATTATTTTGTATTTTGTAACAATTGTATATACTTCTTAGAAAAGAATTAAGCTTTTAAGGTCGGTTCATGATAGTCATTAAATATATATAATCAATTAATTTTCATCAACCAATGCTATAATCACTAAAACAATTTATTATTCTGTATGAACCATACAATGCTTCAGCAACTGAGCATGTTACAGGAAGTTTCTTTGTACTGCCTTCAATGTTGATCCATTGATGATAACTAACATTATCATCAAAGTCAAATTCATCAAAATATATTTCAATAACTTCAATACCGCAGTCCATACACTGACGATCAATACAGAGTTCTGCACATTTATCTCCTTCACATAAAGTTAAATTGCATTACTCTTTTGCTTCTTTAAACTGCATCACACAAGACTATGTTTAGGAAACAATGAAGAATTAAGTCAATATTTTCATGGTAAATGCAATAGCACAGTTCTTGGTGCTTTTGTGAAGCAAGCATCACATGCTTAGGTCTTAACATTCGGAATTTAGTAATTGCAATACTTTGCATAATATAAGAAGAACAATACAAAAAATATGCTTCATTTAAAGACATTTCTAAAACTCTTTTTTGCTTTCTTTCTTTAAATTTACATTACATATCAGGATGGAATCTTTGATGCCAGGTAACATTTGACTAATGTCATTACGTTAAAAAAAAAGCTGTATGTTGAATGGCATCAGCTCATCACTTTCTTTCTTGAAGTAAATTGCACCTTTTAACAGAACATTGTGAAATTTGATCTGTTTTTTCTGTGTGGAGTTAAATTTTGAACAATTTTTGCAAGTACCTTATGAGTATACCTTCTTAGGTGATTCCTTTGGTAAACTCTTATTTGCTTTGGAAAGTGCTTTTCCTAAAGCTGGAGAATTCTAATAACCTGGGGATGGATTTTCTGGAGTAATATTGTTACTTTTTTTTTTTTTGTCCTCCAGTTTGCTTTTCTATTTTTTTTCTTGCTTTCTCTTTCCTTTTATTTTTCTTCTGCTGGTGTCTTTACTGCTTTTTACATTTTAGCAGCCCTTACTTTCCATCTGTTTCTTTCTTCTGTGTTTCATGCAAAGCTGAATTAACTTATCCTCTCTCTTGTATTCTCTTGATCTTTGTATGGCTGTTTTTGCCATATGTTTTAGAAACTTTGCTAAAATGAAATATATTTTTTAAATTTTCCTACCAATTAAGAAAGATATTTTAGAATCACATTCAATTATGCACTAGACTGAGAATGACAACAAAATGAGAAGCACATGGTCAAAATACTGTGTTGTACAACCTAGTATACAGGAGTTCACAAATGTAAAGAAAAGGAAATCATACACTTCAGTAGTGCCATTTGGTAGTAACATTATCAAATAGAAACTGTAGGAGAATTTTGTTGATGTTTCAGTGTAAACAATGAATACAAATGGATTAAAAATAAAAAAAAAAACTGTCCCCTCCATCACAAAAGTGTCCCCTCCAAAACATTTTTCTTTTGCTTTATATATATGTTTAAATTATTGAATTTGATACAAATTTAGAATTTATTTATTGCATTCTGCTAATACTTGATAAGTTTAAAGTTGAATGTTTTTAAAAATGTACTGACACTGAAAAATACAAAAAATAATATTTAAAAATGTTTTGGAGGGGACAACCAAAATTTTCTATTTGTCTAAATTTATTAATTTTATATTTTTTAATCAATTAAAGCCTTAAAATGTTTCAATATCACACAAAAATGTTGGTTTAAAGCATTATTTAAAAAAAGAAATGCATTAAAAATACTTATCCTTTAAATAGCATTTTTTAGTTTGTCCCCTCCGCAACACATTTTTCTTCTAAATCCAATTTTAACTATAAATTACTTTTATTGAAAAATGTTATAAGTACATTTGTTTACTTTTTCAAAAACTTCAATATCTGCAGATTTTAAAAATATTAAGTTTTATCAGTTTCAAAATATAAAAATTTAAGATGGCGTGGGACCAAATACTGTGGTTTGACCCAGGTATAGCTCTCGCTGCACAACTGCCAACTTTTGATTTTTAAAAAATTAAATGTATTACGAAACAGAAAATATATTTTAATAAAGAGAAGAGTGCCCAGTTAAACTGGTGGCATTGAGCACACAAGCTATTCACACTAATTGTACACAATACTCTTACTTATGTTTATTATTCATAAAATAGAATTCCCTCTTTTTGAGCAAAACAGCAAATAATCAGGGAAGCACCTTATCAAAATAAACCGGTATACCAAATTTGAAGCAAATTGGATAATTCTCCATGAAAAATCCCTTTATTTATTTAAATTAAGGAGGGTGGTTAGGCCCCCGTTTTGCCCCTTTATATTTAATCAATGAATCCCCAAAATTAATCATGGAAGCACCTTATCAGAATGAACCTATTTACAAAATTTGAAGCAAATCGGATAATTTTGCATGAAAAACCCATTTATCTTAAATAAGAGGGATGGTTAGCCCCCCCACCTCCCTGTTTACTCCTTTATACTTAGCCAATGATCCCCTAAAACTAATCAGGGAAGCGCCTTATCAGAATGAACCTATTCACAAAATTTGAAGCAAATCGGTTAACTCTGTATGAAAAACCCATTTATCTAAATTAAGAGGAGATTAGCCCCCATTCCCCCCCCCTCCCCCTTTATACTTAACCAATGATCCACTAAAACTAATCAGGGAAGCGCATTATCAGAATTCCGAATGAACCTATTCACAAAATTTCAAGCAAATCGGATAATTTTGCATGAAAAACCCATTTATCTAAAATAAGAGGGGTGGTTACCCCCCCCCCCTGTTTACCCCTTTATACCTAGCTAATAATACCCTAAAACTAATCAGGGAAGCGCCTTATCAGAATGAACCTATTCACAAAATTTGAAGCAAATCGGATAACTCTGTATGAAAAACCTATTTATCTAAATTAAGAGGAGATTAGCTCCCATCCCCCCCCCCCCCCCACCCTTTATACTTAACCAATGATCCACTAAAACTAATCAGGGAAGCGCATTATCAGAATAACGAATGAACCTATTTACAAAATTTCAAGCAAATCGGATAATTTTGCATGAAAAACCCATTTATCTAAATTAATGAGGTGCTCCCCCCCTCCCCCAGTTCTCCCCCTTTATACTTAACGAATGAACCCCCAGAACTAATCCAGGAAGTGCCTTATCAGAATGACGCTTTTTACAACATTTGAAGCAAATCGGATAACTCTGCATGAAAAACCCATTTATGTAAATTATTATCCCTTGTCCCCCACTTTATACTTAACCAATGATCTCCTAAAACTAATCAGGGACGCACATTGCAGAATGAACCTATTTAGAAAATTTGAAGCAAATCGGATAATTCTGCATGAAAAACCCATTTATCTAAATAAAGGGAGATTATCCCCGTTCCCCCTCCCCTTTTATACGTAACCAATGAATCCCCCCAAAACTAATCAGGGACCAAAACTTATCAGAATGAACCTATTTATAAAACTTGAAACAAATCGGATATTTCTATCAAGAGTTATCACGTTACATACATATATACATACGTACGTACATACAGAACCTGCAGGCACATTAACTCTCAGGCTCTGATAGCCAGTGATCTAAAAAAGTAGCTTTTATCTACATGGTATACTTATTTCATTTCGATTTGATTTACAAGTATGGTCAATTTGTTTTGGGGGGAGGGGAATGAGAGGTGTACATACATGTCACTGGTAATCATAAAAAATAACAGCATAACAACGCCATCTGTTGAGTGATGCACCCCAAATTTTATCACCATTAATTTATTTGAAGGCCTAAAATAATATGAAATTGGATTAAATTTTTTCCATTAGTCTTTTAGTCATAGTTATTGCGGAAATCATGAAAAACATATCATAGTAGCGCTACTTGTTGAGCGATGTGCACTAAAAGCTAATCGGCAACTATTTCTGTTCAGGTGTATATGCAATTTGATGAAATTCTGTATATTCAATCTTATAACATAGCTACCATGGAATAAAATAATTAAGCATAACAGCACCACCTATTGGGCAATATCAACACAAAGCTAAATTATACCTAGGTCTAAATTAATCTGAAGTTTGATGATTATTAAACTCAATGCATTTGTTCTTGAGATTGCATGGCCACAGAAATAGTGTCACACAGACTAACAGACAGACACATATTTCCCAAACATAGTTAAATCGCGTTCAAGACATCCCGAAACATGTAAATCAATCCAAAAACGAAAGTTGAAAATCTTCACGAATCCAGTACTTTCTTCTTCTGTATTAGAAGAACATAAAAATAAATCAGTCTATTATCAGTCTTTTCATTCAGTCTTTTTTAGTATGTATGTCTACGAAAGAACACATTTTAAAATAATCTAATACGTACAATGACAGTGAATAAAATTGTTATTTACATGTATATTTTTCTTTCTATATAATGCATGCATGTTTAATAAGATCATTCACCTACGCAAGATTTTTTAGGCCTTTCACTAACAAAATATTAGGGGCACAAATTTTCAAGTATGGTGCTTTGATTTATGTTGCAAATGACATTAAAGATGTTTCAACACAATTTAAAATTATAAATAACAGGGAAGATGACTTTAAAATATATGAAATAATAGTAAAGGTCTTAAGTACCTTTTATATACATTTGATATTTTTATAAATAAGAATTAATGATTGTGTGTCACAGGCTGCACAAAAATGTGTCGTGGCAGCCTACAAGTTGAATATGGCTGTTCTAGAAGGTTATATGTAAAAATTTCTCTGAAATAACTATTCCAATATTCCACTGTCTTGCTTATCCCGTTATTTCAAATGACATTAAAGATGTTTCAACACAATTTAAAATAATAAATAACAGGGAAGATGACTTTTAATTAAAATATATGAAGTAATAGTAAAGGTCTTAAGTACCTTTTTATATGCATTTGATATTTTTATAAATAAGAATTAATGATTGTGTGTCGCAGGCTGCTCAAAAATGTATTGTGTTACATATAATTTTTAGTTTCCTGAAATCTAAGTTACATGTAGATGAAAATATTTTTCGCTGAAGTTTGTTTTAAAAATGTTCTAAGCTGAAGGAATACAAAAGCTATATTGGTGCAGAATTATGAAAGAAAATTTAAACTAATCTAAGATTTATTAGCATTTTTATAAAAATGCAGTCTTCCTAAAATAGTCTTTAAATGGAGTGCGGAAGGCAAACATATTAGGGGTGGGCCGAGAATGACATGGGAAAGTTCTATTTGAGAGACAATGAAGATATATAATTTAAATGATGACATTAGACAGAAACATATGGAAAGGATCTCTCATAACTATTTTTATGGGTCAAGAAGCCCACTGTGTAGTGGAAACTCCTGAAGAAGAAGAAAAATGCAAGAAAGCCCCCAGACGCTCAGAATATTAAATACAGTTTTTTCCCCCATATAATCGGTGTTAATTCATTCGACCACCTATAAATAAACCTTCATTCAGTCACATAGGTAATTTTGAAGCCATCAAGCTACTTTCCTGTTGTAATAGATATTCACTTATCACAGTTTTTCAGATTTCATCGCCAGAGTTTATCCGTTTGCATATAAAGACTCATATCATGCCCATTGTCCATTAATGCACACTTTTTGCCCTTAATCCTGAAAATATTTTCCCATATTAAGTCTTATAGATGAAAGATCCAAAATCTTTATCATATTTCTCATTTGGCAAATATGTTGTAAACCTTTGTTACAAGAATCAAATAATTTTTTATACAAATTAGTTGGCAGATTGATCTATCTTTAAACCATTTTGCAACTGATTCTATATGGAAAATCACCAAGGAAATGTGATAGAGTGTAAGTGATAAATGTTATGGCAGTATAATCAACCATTAGTAATGCAGATGTAATGTCACCAGTTTGGAAATGGGAATTCTAGCATTGTAATCCATAAGATTCTGTTGCAGAAATTTGTATATATTTACTTAATAACTTTGAAATTAAAAGACAATAAACAAATTTGTATCCATCTTTTCCTATTTAACAGTAATAGCAGATAACTTATATCTTTCATTACAAAAACTAAACTGGCTTGACCATAAAATGAATGAAAATTGACTATGTATATTGATATCAAACATGATGCAACCTCACATTTATGCATTATTGTCATTAAATCGCATTGTTTTTCGGCAGCTTTTTTTTTATCGCAAATAGTTGACAAAAAGTAAATAAGAGACAAATTTTTGTAATAGAATAAATTTCTTTAAAGATGTACTGTTATTTAGCTCACTGACTGTTTTTTAAGACAAACTATAATGCTTGATTTAGAAAATGTAAATTTGAAAAGAAAACAATGAATCTGCCATACATATACAATACATACAAATTTTAAGCCCTTTTTTAATTATTGTTTGTGTATAATTGATTTTTTTTTATACTTCGTTTTAAACTTGAGTGAGGAATTTACAAATGCTGATGTCTTATTTTATAAATTATTTGATATTTCTTCAATTTGCATATCAAAAAGGTGGAAATTTTTATTGTTGGTCTCTGTTATATGCATATAAATCATTTTAAATATTCAAATAATTTCAATTTTGTATGTTTTCATCTGGGTTGTTATGTATCTGCATTTATATTTTCAATATGTTTTTCTTAAGAAATTGCCATGATGCAGAACTAATTTTAAAAATCCATATTTTAAATTTGGTACTATTTTAAAAACTTAAAGGCTGACTGTTTTTTCTGTTTAGCTATCATATGCCTATAAATATTAATGATTTAACATTAATTATAAGCATTTATTAAATAAAATTCTTAAATGCTTAAACTAATTCTGAGTTTATAAGTATTTTAAAAACTTATTCCTTAAGTATATTTTTATGTAAAGATTTGTTGTTAATATTTGTTTTTGTTTTGTTTGTTGTTGTCTTTACATTCCTTTCCCTTCCAGTCCCAAGGATTTTTCATGTGTGAATCATTCATGGTTGTTGTGCTTATACAAAACCTTTTTTTTCGTCTGTATGTGTGTTTGAGGGTGGGTGGAAAACTGTGCGGGTTTTTTCCATGCTCATAGAAATTAATTCTTTTGGTGAACTAGTTTTTTATTCTTCATTCTCTGCTTAGATTGTCTGAACTTCTGAACTGCCTTTTTACGGTTTTATTTGTGCTTCACTTGTTTCCTATGGTTGTCTTGAAAAAGACCAGTGCCTTCATTTTATGTTGTAGTGTTTTTTGTTGTTGTTGTTTTCATAGTTTCAATTGTTTTTATTTTGAGTTTAGCTTCATTAATTTAAATAATGAATTTAAATCAGCATAGTATTGAAACATTAATTATTGCTTGGGAACATCACCTGTAGTAACAGTTTTCACTTCAGTCTTGTGTTTATGAAAGCGCCCTTTTTTTATTATTTTTTTTTTTTTGACTTAAAAATCCTTTTTCTTTTTTTTTTTAAGTGAAAAAAAAATTGCTATGTGTACAAGTGTATGTGTGTCTGCTAAATAATTGTTGCCTTGTCATCTGGTATTGACTGTTGCGTCCATTTACCTCTGTTTGGAAATTTCCTTTTCATCATGATAGATGGCTATTTGCATTTTTCTTTTACTTATCACTCACTGCAGCCACAAGACATCTCCATCCACTTGCTGCTCCACATTGTCGTAGTGATGATCAGATGATTTGTAATGATGGAATGTGTATTGACAGTATAAGGATATGTGATGGTGTAAAAGACTGTACTTTTGGTGAAGATGAATTGAATTGTGGTATGCAACTTTTCTGATAAAAATGAGTGCTCCTTAATGCAGACAGCTATTTCTTTATTATTAGTTTGTTGTCTTACTTTCAGCATATTCATCTTTACTTATTTCATACTACATTATGTTTATTATTATTATTATTATTGGACATTTTTATATGTTGATATTTTTATCTTTGATAAGGTTAATTATCACTTTGATCTAAGTATTGTAATTTTGTTATTTCTAAATATTTTCAGTGTTTTGACTAGTGATTTTTTAAAACCATTTTTAAGAAATATCTTTAATTTATATGTAGAAAGTGTTTGAGCATAAATTTATTATAAACATACCACTTTTGTCCTCCCTCTCCCTTCTCATTTGAAAGAATATACTTTTCTGGTGGCTTCATATAATTTTTTATTGAAATCTTTGATAATCATAATAGACAGAGAATGGAATTTCTTAATGTTTAAATGTGTAAAAGTACTCTTGCCAATAAAAATGTAAAAGTATACGTAAGTTTTAATGACTCAGTCAAAGATTCATTTCCCCAAAGTATTTTAATTTGTCTGTTGTTTATTAGTATAAGTATTTTTAATTCACCCAGTTTGTGAAATTTTAAATGAAAAATGTTATGTGCAATTTTTTAACCAATAAAATTAATTCTAATTGCAAGTTTGATGAAGTGCACATATCAAAAACGCCTCAACATGCATGGGTTTAAACTATATATGCTATATAACTGGATGTTGGCTATAATTTTTTTTTTTTTTTTTTTTAAGAATTTCTAAACTAGAATATCATGAACATTGAAATACAGTAATCCCTTAACATTCACAAGTTTTGATTATTCACGAAATAAAAGAGGAAGAACATTTCGACATTCGTGCATACTCAACTTTGTTATTTGCAAATTTTGTTTTATAAAGAATATTTTTTACAAAATAAACTCGCTTTGACTTACCAATTCCATAAACTATTTTACACTGAACAACTGCATTGCACTGTATAACGTAAGTTCTGTGACCTTAAACCCTTATATTGAGGTAAAACAGGGATCAGTAATTCCGAGAAACCCAAAACATGACTTGATGCTAAAAATAAAATAAATTCTTAAATTTTCTAAAATTCAAGATTGTATTGCAAATATGCAAATGAAAATTTTTCTGCAGAAATTGTTTGGTAAATTTTAAAACTTCAACAACAACTTGAGAAAGCAATAGAATGTGATCCTTGTCTTAAATTTAAAAGAGAAAGTGAAACTGCATCTTTACCTTATATGGAAATTTATAAACACAAAAGCTCTATTTTTCCAGACAATGGTATATCAATAATTTTATTTCAGTCATTAACTAGCAACTAAGCATTGTACAATATGTTTATAATTATTCTAATTTATTTACAGTGTGCACTTGTTAATGCTTAATAAATATATTTTTACGTTTCAAATGCTTTTTTCCATTAAAACAAAATCTTAAAACCTAACCCCTTTTTATGCACAGGAAGATAGTCGCAACATTCGTGATGGTTTCTGTGAACCTAACCCTCGTGAATTTTAAGGGAATTACTGTATATATATATATATATATATATATATATATATATATATATATATATAAATAGAAGTTTGATGCAAATTTTAAAATATTCATCAGAACTTATTTATTTTTTTTTTTAATCTGATTGATACTTTTTTTTTCTTCAAGATGTTTTAAATATTTGAAAAGTAGTATGCTACTATGTTTTGTAAAATGACATATTTGTTTATTTCCTTAAAAGTGGAAATAGTACTATCTGGTTTTTTGAATATGCACACTGCATATATTTATATTTTTTAGATTTTCTTTTAAGTTTAATTAAAAATTAATTTTTAAGAAAAGTTAATATTTCTTCTGACAATCGTATTTATTTTTATTCTGGTGATATTGCTTTAATTGGATAGTGCACTGCTTTTTTGTTAATATTTCATGTGGGTTTTCCCCCTTTACTTGAAAAATGCAATGCATGCTAAAATCTAAAGCTGAACTGTAGCTTAATATATTAGTTATGTGCTTGCTTTGTAGATTTGTTTTAATATTTAAAGGTATTACTGCTTGCCCACCGGGACAATTTCAATGTGATGGCTCAAGGTGTGTAGATGATAGGCGACGTTGTGATCGTAGATTTGATTGTGGTGATAGAAGTGATGAAGTAGATTGCCCAGGTAGAGATAGTTGCTAACACATTTCGCTCATTAAATACAACATCATAACTCAAAATCGCCAATTTATAGTTATTTCGCATAGTTTAAATGCTACTTTTTATGCATTTTAAACTGTTTTAACAGAATATCTATAAATTAAGATCTTAGAAGACACTTTAAAATACACTTCATCTTTTTTTTTTTTTTTATGAAATTCAAATTTAAAATTCTTTTTGAGTTAGAACTTTGTTGTATTTAATGAATGATTTTCGCTTCTCGATTTTAACCTTTTTTTTTCGTATGTATTCAATATTAGATGTATAATACTTGTTTATTATATTTGCCTCTATAAATAAAAGATATATGGTCCTATTGTATGCTGCTCAGTTTATTTACAAAATAGGGTCTTTTTTCGTAATTTAGCAAATCATGTAAGTAAATAAAGTGTTGACTATAAATTTCTGAAAGATAGGTTCTTTCAGGACTAGATTTTATGTAGGCTGAACAAGCTTTAACATTCAGATCTCATAAATAGAATTTATATTAAATTTTGCATTAAAAAATATGAAGTGCAGTAGAACCCCGCTAATCCGAACTAACTGGGATTGGTGTCTGTTCGGATTACCTGAAATTCCGATAAAAATAGAAAAGAAAAAAGTGTGTGCTAAAAAAAATTGTAAGTTATAAGTACTGAGTAGTACAGTAAACATCTTCTAATCCGGCATCTTAAGGTCCTGTATGCTGGATAATCCAGCACGACTTTTGGAAAAAATAGCATTCCTTGTTTAATCACTCCTGATATTTATAATAATCCAATGGAATTTCATAATGAGTAATTATTTATCAACCCAATACAAACATTTCAAAATTGCGAATCTATAAGTAGATAAGTGTCACCCCGTCAAAAAAGAAGGAAGAAAAAAACTTTTCTCTAGATAATTTGCAAAATCAAACTGTTGAAAGGGAAAATACATTTTTATCATCTGAATTAAATATTTTTTGCATTTTAGAAAAGAATTCTATAGTGACTGGCAAACAAAAACAAAGTGATATTCGAGATGTTTTTAATATAGCTTCTACGTACATACATTGTACTTTTACATTGAGTATTTTTTTTAATTCTATTTAAGCTGTTTAAAGAATAAAACATACTTTACTGCCCATTTTTTGTTTAATTCTAACCTTCTACACGTTTTCCCTGACATTCATTCTGTAATATGGAAAATTTCCCAATTAATCTCTTCAGTTAATTAAAATCATATTGTTCAAGTATAATTTTGTAAATAGAATAGGTTCATATTAACTGGAATTTCAGATTAGCGGGGTTCTATTGTATTGTAATGGTATTTATGTAATTTTCTAAAATATTAAACTTATATCAAAATGATTGATTTCTGTCTGCTAACCTTCACAAATATAGTTGCACAAACTGTATACTAAATAATTTAGGTCTGATGGGTCTATATGGAAAGCAGTTAACAAAATGAAAATTGATTGTTAATTTTCTATGAAAAAATTCTAAAAGAAAATGCTCTAATGAAGTTTTTAGCATGTATCACCAATATTTATTATGCACAAGTTTTAAACCTTTATATTTTTTCATAACTTTCTCTTTAGCAGTACAGTAATGTTTGATATATTTTTAAGAATTTCTTTAAAAATTAAAATTGTTTGTATTTTTTTTTACTTAAAAGTTAACATTTATTTCAGTTCTTGTGTATTCCAAATATGCTATGAACTTGGATGAAATTTTAACCATCATCCATTTAATGTGTCACACTTAAAGAAGGGGGAGGGGTGCTCCACACATTGTAACAGGGATGTGGTTTAACATATCGTGAAATTATACCTAAAGTAGGAAAACAAGTGGGAAGGCATTATTTTCAAACATAACAAAGATCATTAAAATTTTTTTTATTCAGGTAGAAATAGGCATATCAATTCTTTTTTCCTTGAATTTCAACAGCTTGAAGTAAGAGCAAGTGAAATATCTTGATGGTTTCATTGTATTTATATTACGAGGTAATAGGTCATATGTAACTTTATTTTTTCTATTAAATTCAGTCTACATTAATACATTTATAAAATGTTGCATGAGAATGGGAGGAAGGATATCACTCAAGTATGATAATCTTGACAGGGGGGGGGGGGGGGTTAAAAAATCCCACAATTTGTAAGATGTAATTAATGGATGATCCCTTATTCCAAAAATTATCTCCCAAAGTTTTTAAATTGACTCGTACTAAATTAAGGTTTCATTCTTTTCCATGTAAACTATAATAAAACTTTTTCATAATTAACATTAGATGATATATATTTTTCAATTGTTAGCTATTTCCTCTTAAACTAGTTTAAGCAGCATTTTCACAGTCTCTGTATTTTCCTAGCATTAGAATTGTTATTACTTTTTTTCTCTCTTGTTCGTGTTTCTTTCAAAACAAGATAAAAAATCAAGAGTTTTCTATAATAGCTTTTCTTTTTCCCTTTTTTAAAAAATTGCTTAATGATTACTGTTTTTAGTTAGGGTATAACAATTTTTTTTTCAAGCAACAGTCAAAGCATTGTCAGAAAAAACTATAGGCCATTTTTAATGTTGTCTTTTTTAATTTGCAGTTGCCTATAAAAGTTTTGAATCAGGATTTTTTTTTTTGTGTGCGTGTGTGTATGGAAATTTAAACCTTGCCTCATCTGCAGATTTTATTCATACACCAGCAGAACAAAATGCATCTTTTAAAAGTTCTGAAGCATTTTTTATTTTTTAATTTTAGCCACTCTAACATGTAAGTAAAATTTGCATATGTGTTTTTTGTTGTTGTTTTTTTCCTAGGCCAGAAGAAGTTGTAAAAATGAAATAGTAATACTTTTTTTTGTCATTCAGTTTAATGACTTAGATAGTTAGGTGTTGTGACATTTACATTTTATTTATATCTAATTGGTGGAATACAAAATGTCATTCATTTGATCATACTATACTAAATTACCTGAAATAAATATACTGGATTGTTATTTTAGCCAGAATCAATGTACTTTCTAATTTTTTATTTGAAATGTCTTATTTTTGCTAGTCATCAATAAGCATTAGGCACAATCATTTCATAATAAATACATAATTCCCCAAATTAATATATCATATTTATGAATCTTTAACGCATAACATAAAAGGTGAATATTGAAAATCATATCTGTGGAATATGAAAAATTCATGAAAATATAAACTGTCTTTAAGGAGGGGAAAAAGCTTTATGTAGCATATTCAAGGAAATCATGTTAATAATTGACTCCATTTAACAAAATTAATCGAAACAAATCCATTTTAAAATATAATTTAAGCTGGTCTTGATAGTTCATATTTTTATTTTTCAGTAAATTCATTGCCACTTAAAATATACATTGCTGAATTAAGTTCTCTACTAATTTTCTCAAATTTATAATAAAAAATCATTAGATTCTTTTTTTTTGGGGGGGGGGGGGTAGAAAATTTCTGCAATAAGACAAATAATTTATATTTAGAAAGAAAAAAAGAAGCAAGTTAAATTTTATTTTTCTTTCTTGTTTTGTATGTGCATTTTTTTTTCTTCTTTTTAGTTTGCCAGCTGCATAAAATAAGTTTTAAGGTATCACATATATAATATTGATTTGGTGCTAAATTTCTCATATTGATCTCAAAAAAATTTAAATGCATTTTTATTTGTTTATTTATTTATTTATTTTTTGCATTTTAAAAACTGCTTCATATTTTCTGCATGTGTTTATTAGTTTTATTTTGCTTTATTTCCATTTGCTGTAATTTTATATTGGTTAAATTAGAACCTGAAGATTGTCAAGCTAATGAATTTAGATGTGGGGATGGAACATGCATTAATAGTGAACTGAAATGTAATCGCAAGTACGACTGTCAGGATGGATCAGATGAACTATCATGTGGTAGGTTTGACTGTTGCTTTTTATATGGAATTTATTTAATTAAATCACTTGATCTTAATTTTTTTCCAAGTTAATTTGTATTATTTCGAGTATTACTAAAAGTTACCAACTCAAAAATATCTCCCATGTTGCACTATTGGATGATTAGTTCAAAAATATCTTGCAGTATACTTTCATATTAAGAAATTTACTTCAAATGTGTAATTTTTTTAAAAAATCAACATATCTAACTAGTTAATTTGTTCAAGAAGTTGTTGTACTTGAATGATCCAAGAAAGAGTGCTTATCTTTTTTGTCAACTGCAATCATGTTCATTGCCTGTAGAATGGGAAATCTTCATTATCTTAATTTTATGACTTAATTGGCTGTATATCGATCTTAGGAAATAAAAAGTACCATCTTCATCAGTAGTGTCTTAATTAACTGTATTGAAGAACTGTCATCCAGATTGTTTTTCATTTGTATTTCTAGCTTTTTCTTCACATTATCAATTATTGATGAAATTTTAATCCAAGAATCATTATCAAATGCATCTTCATATACATTTTCCTCAAGCTTATGTTATTCGAGATCTTTATTTTATATTCTCTTATTTTTAAATGTTTAAAAAAAAAAAAAAAAAAAAAAAAAAAAAAATATCATATAAATAATTTTATTATTTACATAAAATAAGTATATTACTTACCTTTTTTTAATACTACCATGAAATCATTCCCAATTCCAATTTTGCTAATATTAGATAAAACAGGGTAAAAAAATGGAATGAACAAAAAACAGGTCGAAAGACACATAATCAAATTTAAACAGATAGGTTTTTTGTTTATACTGGGACAACATAGGGTCTACAAGCATGGAAGCAATGAAAATTTTTAGACAGCCATTCACAGTCAAAGCTAAATTATCGTTAATGATAATTCATTCTTTTTCACAGACTTGTAATGCCATCTAATGGAAATAATTTTGTTTCAAGTGCATGAGACATCTACATTACACTGTCTCAAAACACTGCTTTGCTATGGGACAGCTGTGTTCCAGCTGTCTGTAGTTACAAGGCTGCTATTTGCTACTAAAAGCAACTGTTGTCAGCATCGGTAACTACTTTTGTCCCAAATCCTTCGAAAGCGACATTTTTGGGGGATGAGATAATAGTTGGGGGAAAGAGATTCTTAATTCCAGTTACTATTTTTTAGAAAACAGAATTATTCTTCCAACTCTCATAATCATGTTAATACGATAATCTTTTCTTCAACCCCTATTTTTGTTTGTTTTTTGCTGTAAGAGTTGGTCCGGTCCTATCAAAAAGTTGTAGATAATATAAAGAAGATTTATAATAAATTGAACCAGATTTAATATCTTGTGAATTGACGAAGTTATGAATTTTTTTCTTCAACAACCCTCCCCCCCCTTTTTTTTTTTTTTTTTGCAATAAGAGTTGGTCCTATCAAAAATTTGTCAATATAAAAGTTGTAGATAGTATTAAGAAGATTTATAATAAGTTTAAGTTAATTTGATATCTTGGGAATTGACAAAGTTATGAATTTTTTTCTCCCTAAAACCCTATTTTTTTCACCCTGTAACCCCATTTTTAATTTTATCAAAAATCCGTGATACACAAACTTTTGCCCTCTCCCTAGAAGTAATAATAACTTTAAACTGATTTGATACGTATTATAATGAAGAAGTTATGAAGCTTTATTGATTTTTACAAAACACCTCCCTATTTCTACCTCCTTGGTCAGATTTTGCCCATTTATGAACTTGACCAAGATTTTCATATATAGATAGATAGATAGATAGATAAAGTTTTGAGCTGAGGATGGTTTTGGTTATTAGATGTCATGATCGTCATAGATTTGCAAAAATTTTTCAGAAATTCCAACATAGGGGAAAATGTAATAGGTAGTATTTCTTACAAAATCTACCTAAAATGTCGCAGTTAACCCCTTTTCAAAAAATGTTTTTCTCCCTTATTGCAATGCCGCTCCAGGGCTCAATTTTAGAAGTAGCAACAAACTAAAAATATTTTCTTAAAGCTGAAACCTTCTTCTAATCGAGGGTGCAATAGGTTTTAAAAAATATGAATTTTAACTCTTTCAAATATACCAATGAACTCAGGTCACTTTGCCCCTCACGGAGATGATATATTTTCTATGCTAAAAGTAACTAAACGTCCGTATTTTAACACAACCTTTTTAGAGCATCTCAATAAATCTGAGTTACATCACCTACAAAAATTTTGAAACCTTCGGACGGGTAGAAAATGTTTTTACAATATAAAATGTGTGAAATTTGATGAAATGAGTAAAAACCTGAGAGTTTTGTCGCGGTTTTGCTCTCTTTCGGTGCGCATAGACTTCAAAAATCAAACTATGCAGAAAATAAAATACTAAATAGCATATACTTTTAATTCAATAGTATTTAATTTAAAAATATAAATACAGATAACATGGAATTAAAGATATAACATCATACAAATTTGAGGTTAATTTAACAGTCATTCATCATGGGCCTGGGTCAGCCAGCTAGTTTTTAATTAAATTTCATATGAAGAATAGATTAGTTCTGCCCACAAGTGTTGCAGATCATTTCCCCAATATCTGTCCATTACTCGCATTCTTTTCTGATTCATCACTATATTTCCTGTTTTAGTTCATTTATTTTTACAAACTGTAATTTGTTGTAGCTAATAACATGCAATAAACCTTTTCTTGTTTGTTGTTAGAAAAACTTGCAGCAATGGCCAAGTGTACATAATTTAGCTTGAGAAACCAAACTTATTTCTGATGATCTATTCCAGATATAATTGTGACATTTTCTTAATTTTTTAAAGTCATTAATGTGGGATTTTATTGTAAAAGTAATAAAAGCAGCAAATTTATGTTATCATAAATTGTAGAACAAGCTGTGGATTTTCATGAAACAGGTTTGGTTATTTGTATTTCAAATATACATTTTTCTCAATTTTTAGCAATATCCAACAAAGTTAAAGTGTTTGTGAATTCGGTTAGTCTGTTTTTGTCCATCGACTGTCTGCCCTCTAACTCTCATAAATATAGTTCCATTATCTTGAAATTTATTGATGTTATTGGGTAACATTATGTCATGTTCAGTATTCAAAATGAAGCATGTAGCATTTACGGCTCATCTAGAGGGACTCTCAAAAGAATTCTGTAACATGGTGTATGGGGAAAAATTGCTTGCTGTGTATTTTAATATTACACTATTTTAAACATAATTGAAATTTATGCATATACCATTGAGGTGTGCTACACAACGCTTACTGTAGAATATGGTGTGCACAGAATTTATCCTTCATTTACAGGGGTACACAAAAGGATTTGGCTACAGAAGAAATTGAACTATTGAAGTCTATGAACAATAATTGCTGGAAGTGCATTTCAGTTATAGTATGTGTTTTTTAAATTGTATTGATAAATTCTATAGATCATATACAGGGCTGCACAAAAGTTCTCAAGTACATTTCCATTTAAACATTCAAAACGTCAAACAGTTTCATTCATCTAGATTTTAGGTAAAAAATAATTAATCCCACAGAAAAGTGAATGGTGAAATTGCGATTCCACTTCAGTTGTAGTTGTAAGGAATTTTTTTTAAGCCCTTTTCTAAGAAACATGAGAGAAAGTCTTTTCTTTCTGTAGACCATTAAAAGATTCATATTCAAAAGTCTTTTCATTAAAAGAAAAAAAAAATATGCAGTCAAGTTAAAAAAAATTCATCGTAATTGTTTTTTTTTTTTTTTAGGAAAACTATTCATGTTAAACATACAAATAATTATGTTATTGCTATTTTCCATAGTGGGACAATAAGCATTTTCATGTTAACGAGTTTCAACTGCACAAACTATTAAAAATGCATCACAATACGAAATTACTGAAAAAAAATATTTTTTAAAAACGCACACACAAAAGTAATCGGTAAAAAATATTATTTTTTTTTTTCTTTCAATCTTTTAGTCTGGTGTATCTGCATGTTCATCATTTTAATAATATTTTCAATCAAAAATACTTTAGTAATTGTTTTCAATAAATTAGAGAAACGCACAAGTTTATTTATTTTTTAATTCGGGGAGGTGGGGGGGGGGGGAGGGGTCAGTGTTACAGCTTCATTTGCAGTTGAAAATAGTAAGCATATTTTGTCAAGTTGAATTTGTATCGATATAATTACAAAAAAAATTCACACCTTAACCAAAGTATAGGAAAAAAAAATTTATATCCTCATTCCATGATTTTGAAAATATCTCTTCTATTTTTACGTTGCTGTTATGCTTTTTGGTTTATTATTTTTATTAATCTATTATTATTATGTTATTTAATTTTGCTTTTTTGTTTTTAACTTTTTTCTTTGTTTTATTTTTTGTTTCTGTTTTTATGAAAATTATTTCATCTCCTTATAGACTCTATAGAACCAAAAGTATGTCAAACAAGTGAATTTAGGTGTAGTGATGGACAGTGCATTAGTATAGATCTAAAATGTAATCGCAGATATGACTGTAGAGATGGCTCAGATGAACTTAATTGTGGTATGAGCATTTTAAATAATTTATTTTTCTTAAAATCGCCACAAAATTATGTTTGTGTAATAATTCCTCAGACATAGATTATATTTAGATGACATTTAGCATTTACTTGCTCTTTTAAAAAATAAAATCACTTTTTCACTATTTCGTAAAATGAAAAGTAAAATATTGTATAATTATGCATAGTTATTATTAATTGAAGAGCTGAGTGGAAGAACTGAACATGTTAAGTGTTTTTGAACAGATGTGCTTCGACAATGCACAGGTGTTTTGGAGACTTTTTGATTGGCATGCTTTTTTTGTCCACTCCAAACTGCTGTTTTCTATTACGTCAAACTCTTTGAATCATGGGAAATACACTACTTGTAAATAACGATGTATTAAAAAGCACAGAAAGATGTATTTTACAAAATAATCAAAATAAAGCAAAAACCCATATTTTACAACATAAATTTTATGGGAAATGTGCTCCTTGCATCATTTCGTGCTGTTAAAATGCCCTTGTATATCAGAGTAGACATCAGATAGTTCAAACTCTCATTTCTCGCAAGTTTTTAAATAAAGTCATCACGTCATTTTCATGATTTAAAGTGGCCTGTTACATTGTTACATCCACAAAGAAGTTCCGAGTATTTCGCAATTTTGTTTACCCAAGTTACAAAGTCTAGATTAAATAGTGTGAAAATCTGCTATCCAAAAAGTGCTAAAAATTTGAGTCCTTTATATGTGCAACAATGCTGAAATCCAAAGAGTCGATCGTAGCAACATCGCTGAAATCCAAAGAGTCGATCGTAGCAACATCTGCGGTATATTTTCAATGGAAACCTCATATTATTATAGTGTTTACACCGTCAAAAATCTGCCGCTTTTGCTGCTTAGTCACTCCATTGCTTTTATAGAATATCTTTTCTGACCGATGAGAATGCTCCATAATATAGTCAAGTAACCGTTTTCTCTAAAATCGGTGGAGTGAGTCTGAAGCAAAAGCTGAAGATTGTTAGCAGTGTATAAGATCGATTTGATGCATTGAAATTAGCTTACTTTGAGATAAGCTTTGAAAATCTGTAATTTTCGATATTTCATCATCAATGATGTAATAAATGCATTCACAATACTTTTCCTTATCCTATTTCCAGAACCACGCAAACAAGGGTTACAAAGTCAAATTTCAACAACAATAACTTAATTGAAGCGTAATAGCTAATTTATTATAGAAGGAAATATTCCCAAAGTTTGGCAATTTTCTTTTTTCCTTTTTTTAACCAATAAAACGGTGTATGTGGGTAAAGCATCTTAGCCTTATCACTTAACATGTTCATCTACTCAGCTCATCAATTATGCTCATCTGTTCCATATGCGATAGTCCTCTCCCCCACTTTAAAGAAAATTTTGTTTTAGCTTGTTACAATTTGTGTATTTGCTGGTAGTAAATATAAATAGATATATAAAAAAAAAAAATCGCATAATAGATTTGATTTAGATAGAATTTGCTCAATGTCAAAATAGAGTGCAAGATTTTCATTGAATTTTGCAAACTCTTCTGATTTGGAACTAAACTAATTATCCTAAAAAAATACAGAATTTTTAGGTCAGGAATAAAGTTATGCATGTAACAATGTTAATGACCAAAATAATTAAGTATTAAGAAGACTAGCATAACTTTTATGACATGTATATAATCTACATTTAGTTTCAGAGTATCAAATTGGAATGATAGTTACATGCTTTAGGGAATTAATATCGATAATTTATTGTTACAGACAAAACTATGTTTTGTAAAAAATTTATGAGGAAGATATTTTTATATTGAAATATCAGTTTTCAGTTTATGTCAATATCATTCTTGTTAATCCCTTTTTATAATTTGCATACATTTTTAATATGCTTTATGATGAAGTTAAACACAATCTTCTATTTATTGTTGCCAAATGTTATAGAAAGAAACTTCTGGAATTTGTAGTCAAAGACAAAACATTTATTTATTTATTTGATTTTTCTTTCGTGTACACTTTATCAGTTTTCAGTAAAATTTAAAGTAAAAAATTCAAAATAAGAAGCATCAACATTGATAGAAAAATTAGATTATTTTTAAAATATTAAAAATTTTCCTGGTTTTATTAATCTTTTTTTATTTGATTAGGTTCATAGTAAAGATAGAATTTTGTAATCTGTTTTTCCCTCATTTCCTGATGTACTAGCATTATAAGAATTGTGTACATAGAAGGGTTTGCAATGATGATGTAACATTTTAATGTTTTTTAACTTAATTGTGAATTAATTTTAAGGTATTTTTCTATTAGTCGTCAAATAGTCCAATCGCCGAATATTCTTTCAATTACATTGCACTCATTTAATTTAAAACAAATTTTTCACTCTTTTCATTAAAAAATTTAAAGTAGATATCTTTCACTCATTTTATTTAAAATACAAAAAAAAAAAAAAAAAAAAAAGTTTTATCAAGAACTAACATCATGAACCAAACATTTTATTTCAACATTAATTTTCAACAAACATTATTTCTAATTTACACATGCAAAAATAAAAGCTGCTACTGAAAGAGGGAAAGTTTGCTGTGGCTGAGATTTGTACCCAGTTAACGGAAAAGTACCAATTTAAAATTTTTATTATACTACAAGAAAAGAGATTTTCTCATGAGATGCAACATTTTAATACCTTTCAACTTAACTGTCAATTAATAAATTAATTTTAAGGTACTTTTTTATTAGCCGGGCACAGGTGATAAATTACCAAATATTCTTTCAATAGCATTGCACTAATTTTATTTAAAACATAAATTTTTCTCTCTTTTAATTTAAAATACATACATTAAAGAATTAAAAATATATTTTGCTCATTATATTTATAAACTCCCCCCCCCGCCCCCACCCCTCCACCAAAAAAAAAAAAAAGTTTTTAAGAAATAATATGATAAACCAAAAACATTTTATTTCAACATGTAAGCATTGGCATTGTTTCTAATTTATGTACACAAAAATAAAAGCTGCTATTGACAGGAGAAAAGTTTGCTATTGCTAAGATTTGCACCCAGCTAACTGAAAAGTACCAATTTAATTAAGTTTTGATAATGAATTGGTTTCAACTGTATATGTGATACAACAGTGTAGTTAATTATGTGTCAAACCATGCTTACTAAAATATGCCAGCCGGCTGTGAAACTTCAACAAAAAAATATTTTAAACACTAAAAAATAGAAAATAAAATAATTTTCATTTAAAAAAAATTCTCAAATTTTGGAACATGCAAAATATTTCCTGAAACTCTTATGTGGTTGAGCCAACAATTGGTGTTTCTTATTTATCTCATTTCACTCTATTGGTCTGAAGTAGAAAAGAAACTTAAAATATTAATTACTATGAAAAATGTTATTTAATATTGAAAGTACTACATTTAATCTCATTTTATATTCAAGTGACACAAAATGTATATATATAACCATTATATAATTACAAATCATATATATATATGTCATGTGCTTCTTTTTGAGGACTGTATAAAAATGGAAAATATCGTTTAAAGTTTTTCCATGTTTGTTAAGAAACACAAAAAATATTGATTGTTTACTGTCAACCTATTATTCTAATTTGTGTACACGGTTTCCTACTTCAAATATTTATCGTCTTAAGCATTATATTTATCTTTATAGTACGGTGTGTCCATAAAAAATGTCCGTTATAAATTTTAATAGTATCAAATGTAAGCGTTGTAGAGTGTTGGTTCAGGGTCACAAATAAAGAAACTCAAATAGTTTTAGATAAGCGCATGTGCGAATACTGCTTTGTTATTGACTCACTTGCAATGCCACATAAGCAAAATGGTGACTCCTGAATGTAAAGCTTTATTGCTGGGCTGAAGATTTAAAAGGCATAGAGCCATGCAATTTTCTTCTTTGAGGCTTTATAAAAGATGTGTCTACATTCTACTGCTACCTAATGATTTTCTAGAGTTGAGGGATACAGAATTGAAGAGGCTATTGCTTCCATTACTCCAGACTTGTTAACAGAAGTGTGGGAAAAATTGGTCTTTAGGTTGGATGTGTGCTGCATAACTAAAGGTGCACATATTGAACATTTGTAAGAAAAACTATGGTAGTTCAATTTGATGTATGATTTGTTGTAAATAGTCTAAATTAAACTGTTATAATATATACCATTGAAACTGGGACATTCTTTTAGGCACGCCACACACCAGGGAGACATGCAATAAAAAAGCATGAGGCATGCAACAGTTTCACCCTGTTAACAAAGAAAAAACTTGTGGCTAAGATGTGTTATTATCCCACCCTCCACGATGTTGAGTATTTGGCGATTTTTATCGCTCTGGCAACCCCAGCGTTTGGCGTCTAGTAACTTATTATGGCAACCCCCCTTTTTTGCGTGAACATTCATTTCACTGCCGGGTGTCGTTGGTGACGGTTGCTTGACTCTTTTACCAGATACTCTTTGATATCGTGTTCTATGGCTGTCTTTTTATTTTTGTGTTAAATTTATTGGATGTATTTCATTGACTATAGTTTCTGTAGTCCGTTTAAACACTCTTGCTGAAGTAATTAAGAAATATGAGGAAATTTTGACATGAAAGGGAGGTTTGTTTATAGCGTGTCAATGCGTATTAAGCCTATTTTGGAAAATGACGGCGGTGTTATATTTTGTGCTGTAGGTTTCAAGAAAGCAGATGTCTGTTAAGGTATGTTGATAATTTTATGTATATTTTGTTGCTTTAAGAGTTTTTTACATTTTGAGATTGCTACAAAACGAGAACTACTGAATTTTGAGAATGCTATATCGCGAAAAATGCTGAATTCGGCGATGTTTTTTTTTCGGTAAATGAGCGCAAAGCGCTCATACAACTATTGCTGATTGCCACTTTAGCGAGTTTCGTTTTTTAGGTATATTTTGCTGTTTTAAGAGTTTTTTACATTTTGAGATTGCTACAAGACGAGAACTGCTGAATTTTGAGAATGCTATATCGCGAGAAATGCTGAATTCGGCGATGTTTTTTTTTTCGTTAAATGTGCGCGAAGCGCTCATACAAGGATTACTGATTGCCAGTTTAGCGAATTTTGTTTATTATTTACATTTTATTTTCGTTGAGCCAAACATGCGTATAAACGGGTGCTTGGCGACATTTACTACTTGGCGGAAAAGGGGTTTTCTCGCCAAAAAAAATCCAAGATGGCGGAGGGTGGGATAATAACACATCTGTTCCAAACTTGTTTGAACAGCAGAATTTGCCTCATGTCTCACAATTATCATCTCATGTCTCTCTGGTGTGTGGCGCGCCTTATGGATACCTGTATTCAAAGCTTTTGCTGTTACCATTAAATCACGTGTCTTTCAACTAAAATGACAAGCTTCATCTTAACCCATCTACATGCACACTGTTGTTATATCTAGTATGTTCATAAATAGATAAATATTTCATTAATTGCTAAGGAGCATGTTTCAATACAGGAAATCACATGGTACAATTTTAGATCTTTTAACTACTGAACATAAGTTTTGAGCAGGATAGAAATTTTGAATCTTCTTGGTTCAATATAAAATGATTATTTTTGATTTACTAAAAATTGACTTAGTGTTAACTCTAAGCCGCTTTAGCAAGGCGCAGCGCCCGACGGCGCTTTTTATTTCTTTTTTGTGCACGGCGGCTCTTTTAAGCCCTTCCAATGTGCCCGGGTGCCCTTTTTAACACTTCCTGTGTGCCCTGTGGCAATTCAGTTGATCCCGGGAAAATATCGCAAATTCTAGCGACTTTAAACAAACCAGTTCAAAATATTTTTGCGAACAAGGTACAAGTGTGCCATTTTGAAACAAATGTGCTCTTCTTTTAGAATAGTGTTCCCTTTTTGAAAAAATGTACCCTTTTTTAACACTTCACTGTGCGAATTTTTCTATTTTTATGAAAAATTATTTTTTAAACATATATATTGGTCTAATAATGGGAAAAATAGCAAAAAAAAATTGAATTTCAAATTTTCAGCTAAAACTTGATATTTTATGGTGTGTGCTATATTATGCATTTAGGATTTTAAAATATTGTATTGGTATATTTTGCAATTAAATGAGCTTAAATTAATTAATTTTACCTGCTTAGCACTCTGCAACTTTTTTTTTATATTGATATAAAAATATCAATATAAAAATATCAATAAAAATATCAAGTATTCAGTAAAAATAATGAAAGTAAATCTTACCTTAATAGCTTGATCAAACATTTTTTGTTTTCGTAGAACAAATTCTAATTTTTTGTGTAACGCAGCCATCTGTCATGGGCAAAATAAGTGTTATTTCATTCTTTAGATTGTTCTTGATCAGTTACAGTGATCATATTAACCAAATTCATGGCACATAATGAAAATTATAATGTTTTTAGGTATGTGCCAGATATGGCACATGGTGCAGTGAAGAGTTAAAATAGTGTTCTCTTTTTGAAAAATTCTCGCCCGGCGACCCTTTTTTTCTAGAGTCAACACTATGACTACAAGCCACATGACATATTTTTTAGCGCTTGAGAAGTGCTGGCTTTTTTACATTCTTATCTAGTACTGAATTTTGATGAACTTCAAAATACTTAGACTTTTTCACTGGTTGTTTTTTACGATTTATTAAAAAAGTTAAAAGTAATTTTTACAGCAAGCCAGAAAAAAAAAAAAAAAAAAAAAAAAAAAAAAAAAAAAAAAAAAACTAGGTAATGTATTAATCTTCAGAAATGGTTGTTTTCTTATATTTATAGGACTGTTTTTCCCTCATATGGAGTTATTTAAAAAATAATCATTATAATAGTGAGTTATCAATGTATCAATCATTATAACTGTAATTGCTCGCTTCTAATACTAGCTGAAGTAGGATTTGTTTCATTTAACCAAAAAGGATTTTTTGATTTTATATTGATTTTATCCTTCTATATATAAAAAAAAGTTTTGATTTGGAAATGGACCAATGAAAATCTGCATAGATATTTCTGGCAGATCGGCATCCAATTTGAATGCTCAAGCGTAGCCTTTCTTCATTAATATTAAAAAAACTGTTGCATACAAAAATATGAAAATCGGTAATATTATAGAGAAAGGTTTGATAAACACGCTGATGCAGACAGTTTTCAAATCGAAGAATTATTTTAAGAGATATTTAATGCCAAAGTTGGACAAAATCGTTCCATTAAAGTTTTATAGGAGCAATAACTGTACATAGGAATTTAATCATTTTTAGATCATTTTATGCGTCAGAATTTCCCTGTGTGCAGACTGCATTTAGTTTTTTAATTTGACTCATTTTTTGAGGTTTTATTTCTATTTTAAATTCAAATTTTCAGCATTTCGAGAGATATTTTTTACATATTTTAGAAAATTGTATTAATTTAGAAAATGCCAACTGTATAAACAGGTCAAATAATAATGTTTGCTTCAAATTAAAAATTTATTTTACATGTGACTATTATAAACAGAAAATATAAAAAGCAGGAACTCATTGAAAATTACGTCATAAAAACTATATTTACACGTGAATTTTAAAAGAGAAAGAATATTGTAAAATAATAAATTCATTAACATGCGTTAGAAGTCTTAAATAGGAGAATTTACGTCACATTACACTTACTACATAAAATGAACAAAAAATAATATTGCAAAACAGTTTAAATTAAAAAATTGCATGAGACATTTATTTGATATTTTAAGATGATCATAATATTTCATTTCTAACAAAAGTATTTTTATGTGAATATTAAAAAGAGAAAGAAAAGTTTGGTGAAAATTACGTCAGATTATAATTGTCAGATTTAAATAATAATTCAATCTTCCGAAATCTTTTTAAAGCTGATCAAATTAGCGTGCTGTTAGAGTCTGCAGTGTCTGAACGGGAGTTGACGAGCGTAGCTTATAGGGGGCAGAGCCCCCTAGTTTAAAAAAAAAAGTCACCTTTTTTTTAAATATAGATATATTTTTCTAAACTGCACCTAATAATGTAGTTTAATAAGATTTGATTTACAAATGGCATGGTAATATAATTAATATAAAAAAAATTTGCTTTTTATATCAGTTAATATAGTATTTATAACAATGATTTGTGTAACCCTTAAAAATTCTAAAAATATTTTTTCTGCATTTACATTTTCAAAAATTATATTTATTTTGGTTTATTTGTATTTTGTTTGAAATTTTATTTTACTTGTTCAAAAGTATAAAATAACCTTTCAAAGCCTTTGTTTTTTGTTTATTTATTTGCTATATTTTTTGTTTTATTTGGTTTTATTATCTTCCCATTCTTCTGTCAGTACCCCAAGTATGTCAATCAAATGAATTCAGATGTAGTGATGGACAATGTATTCAAAGTGAGTTGCATTGCAATGGTAGATATGATTGCAGAGACGGTTCTGACGAGCATAATTGTGGTATGTTTATGTTGTTTTTCAGTTTTATATCTAATATCAGAATGAAATACGTTATTTATTGTTTTAACAATTTACTCATGAATGGTGTGAATGGAATATTTTTTCAAATATCTTTCTAACATTCATATGCTCGTAACAAAGTGAGATTCAAATTAGTGATTGTATTAAACCATTTTACAAAGATGTTGTCATTAATATGATTAATAGCAATAGAGTAAAGGATTTTAAATTTTTTGATGAATATTGTGATGATAATGTATTGATGAAAAAATGTGACCTTATATTTTGTAGTGAAAAGAAACTTTATCAGTTATCTTGCAATAAACCCGAGTATTAAAAGCTCTTTTTCTTTTATCATCACAACTACTAAGAGGATAATAAAAATGAAATTTGCCTTACTTTAGAACTTGAAATTTGCCTTATTGTAATAGAGAAGTTTAGAAATAAAGAAAAAAACGAGATTATCTTCATAAAGTGAGTTTCTTTATTAAAGATATGAATTTAAAGAAAAATACTCTTTTAACCACTTTTCTTCAATTAAATTAAAAAATTGAACTTGTCTAACAGCAGCATGATCTTGACAGAACATTTGTCTATTCATTACATGCTTGAATACATGCTGAGCAACAGGAAAAAGAAATCGCAATATTAACTAATGCATCTCGATTCGACCTCATATCGAAAGCTAACTATTGAAAGAATCAATGGTCAATATATATATATATATATATATATATGACTGTAAGGGGGTGGAAGCTTAAAACGTAACTGCATGAAATAATTTAAATTCATCGCTTAGAAATAAAAAATGACAATTATAAAACGCTGAATCTTAAAGCCTTTTAAAAAGGAACTGAAACTAACATTGTCATGCCTCCAGCAAAACAATGCGTCATTGGAGCCGATGAATATACTTGTTTCGGGAAAATAGAAAGCGCACATAGCAAACTTAAATAGCATCGATCCTAAAAGCTGAAAAACAAAAATAAATGAAATTTAAACACTGATAATTTATCTCAGAAATACAAATATAAAATAGAACTGCAAATTAATAAGCATTCTTTTTCTGCTTTCACAATTGAGCATAAATGTTATATTTGGCTCACTGATAAAATTAATAATGCTAGTTGCGTATAACACATCAACAAGTATTTAAAAAATACCCATTTTGCTCCCTTCCCACCCCCACCCCCTTTATTTTTTTATCATTGTACTAAGAATGGAAATAAAAAATGTTTGCAGAATATTTTTATGATATCTTCATTTATAATTTTAGTCTTTCTATGCTTAATTTCTTTTGGGGGTGTTAATATTAATTTATTGTTATTATTTTAATTAAATATTTTTTTACTGGGTAGGAATGATGCATTTTCCAGATTTTTTAAATTTTTCATATGTATCTGTACTTAGACCACAATAAGTTGGCTTGTGACCTTGACAAGTTTGGTATGCTACAGGGAAAGAAAGTAGTTAAAATAATCATTGATGGCAAAGCAATTACTTTATTTAATGAAAATCTAGATTCTACAAATTACTGTTTGTCACCATAACCAATCTATGAATCAGTTAAAATTGTGTAACTCACAAATCAACTTATTGTTATTGAAGTTTATTGCAACCTTAAATCCATTACATTTTTTTTTGGCTGTTTACATGGTCTTGTGTAATGCTGTATTAAGTTGCATAGAAAGCTATATATGTATTGTAATGAAAATAAATGTTGAATACCATGTTAAGTGTTTCAATCAAAAAGTTTTAAAATTAGAAACAGTATTTTTTCTGATTAAGGTATAACACTAAAATGTATGTGTTACTTTCATTTTTACTTATATTACATAAATGTATTATCCCCTCTAGATTAAAAAAAAAAAAAAAAAAAAAAAGATAAAACGAGGCAAAAGTTTTAGTTTTTATTCAATTTCGAAGCTTCATTGACAAGATATTTTTATTATTTATTTATTAAAATCTTATTTTTCCTAGTTTAAGATTTTATTGTTTTATTTTTTATTTGGTTTTAATTTTTATTTGTTCAGATGAAAGACAATGTAGGACTGATGAGTTTAGGTGTGCTGATGGGCACTGTATTAATATTGATCTGAAATGCAATAGGAGATATGACTGCAGAGATGGATCAGATGAACTTGATTGTGGTATGTCTATGTGTCAAACAATATTGATGTGAAATAGATTAGTTTCATTAATATATTTTTAGTTTGACCTAATTGTTTCCAAAGTTTTGCTTAACGGGGAAATTGGTAGCTCAGAATGTTCATTATGTATACAGTTTTAATCCATTATTTCTCCATATGTTAATTTAATTAAAAGGAATTGGACCAAAAGTAGTAAATGCATGTTAACAAAAATTTCATTGTTTCTTGTTCATCCATCCCAACTTTCTTAACTCCAGGTGTATGCAGCAAATTATTGCAAAATAATTATCCTGTGTGGCTTATTTTCAACAGATTGAGTTCTTCCTTGTGAAATTATCATAAGCAACAAATTGTTAATTTTCCAGGGGATAATTTTTGAAATCTTACTTGTTATTGTTATTTCTTACTGATTTAATTTTGCTTTCTTAATTGCACAAAGGACTGCTTCAACTTTTGTGTTATTTTTCTAAGTTTAGCATAATAGCAATTATAGTAAAAAGCTCGTTTTGTCAAAACTTGTTGCTTATAATAATTTGGCACAAAAGGATTATATTACTTAAGTTAGTCATAAGAAAATTTTTTAAATATTGCTTGTATTATGAATAGATTGATTTTTTACTCAGTACTATGATTTCAAACATCCCCCCTTTCAATTCTGATTAAAAGCTATTTCACGGAACACTAATCACAGGAAGTTATTTGTCTTAACCAGAGACTAATTTTATGATTATGGTTTTTAACTCGATTAAAAGCGAAACATGTCAAGTAGTTGGTTTTTAATGTATTATGAAACACCTTTCTTAAGTAATGGAAATTTCTTATGAATTTTAAATGTTTGTGAAAAGGTGATGTTCTTCTTTTTAAATTTTAGGATTTAAAAAACATTTTTAACTAATCACACTTTTATTTTTTAAAATGTTAATTCTTTGAGGGGTTTTTTCTTTCCCCATAATGAATGGTAAAGATAATCTGTAAAACCCATGTTTGTTTTAATAATTCCCTGCATTTTTCAAAGTTAATTTAATTTACTATTCTGCTGATAAGTCTGCTGTCTGTTTAATATTAGTCAGCTTGTATAACTTTCAAACTAATTTTATATTTTAATGTAGAATTTTAGTTGTGTGCTTTCAATAATACTTTTCCTCTAACTTTTAGATTTTTGTGCTTTTTAATATATTCGTTGCTTTTAACATTGTATGAGCAGTATTATCTTGTAGAATATGCACTTTTTTTTTTTATATATAATTTAGTGCTATTAGTTGGTGTTATATATTGCATGTTTTCTTTTTCTTTTTAATTTATGCTTCTATTTTTTTTTTTTTTTTTTTTTTGCATTAGTTTCCAGTGCATGTTCACCTAATCAGTTTAGATGCAGCAATGGACAATGTATTGACAACAGCTTAAAGTGCGACAGAAAATATGATTGTAGAGATGGCTCCGATGAAACTTCTTGTGGCAGAGGTAGACTTAGTAATTCTTATGCAATGAAAATAGTCGGAATTGCATTCAGTTTACTTTATTTAAGTTACTTTAGTAAGAAGTTTGAATTTAATAAGGGCTACAGAAAACTCCAGAAAAATTATTGTTTAAAAGTTTTATTTATGTTATCTGTTTTCTTAAAAAAAACACATTTAAACAGACATTTTTTAAATTGAAGAATTATTTTAAGCATTATTTAATGTTGAAATTGATCAAAATGTTACATAAGTTTGATAGGATCAAAAGCTATGCATACCAATTCAACTATTTTTTGCAGGCACATACTTTACTAAATTGTAGTGTGCCCTAAATTTGTCTAATTTTTAGTTTTTTTTCCCCCCAATTTTTTATTCAAAATTTCAATAGCTGAATAGTGATTTAATTCGTAGTTTTAAGTAACTGTTTTTTACCTTCTGTTGTTAAATTTTAAAAAGCCCAAATAAAAAAAGTTGCAAATATTTTTCAATTGAAAAATATATTTATACGTGAATATTAAAAAATAAACAAAACTTTAAATTAATAAAATTATTACATGCAAAAACCAATTAATTGTGAAAATTATGTCTTATTTAAAGTGATTTTTTATACAGTCTTTATAATGCCCAAGTGGCAACAACATTTTTTACTTAGCCGTTTTATACAAACTATTTTCAAATGTGTAATTGATTTTTCTTAATCAGTCATGAAAACAGCTATCAGCTATCATGACAGCAGTTGAATCGACTTTAAGGATAGAAAAATCCATTGACTATTATAAACATAAGATATTTTTTACTTTGGTAGATTATCACAGTAAGAATTATGCTATTAATTGCAGACAATTGCTAATGGGCAATATTTGAAATAACATTGTAAATAATCTGCTTTTTTTTATATTCCCTATTTTCTTAGTTGAGAATAAAAACAAAGCTTTCTGTAGGTATGTTGCAAAAAGAAATAAGACTATGGAAGCTTAATTATAGCTGGTGTACAAGAGTTAATCAAATATAAACAGGAATTTACTTCTATTTTTGAAGTAAGTTACAAAATTCGCAGCATATATTATTTTTATACACAATCAACTGATTTCAAAAGATATTTTTCAAAGAGATTAGGTAATATTTCATTCACTTATCAAACAATGAAGAGTATTTGTTATCAAGCCAACTGCACGTAAATGCCTGGAAATTAGTATGAGACCACGGGTGAAAGTTTTCTGTTTTCATCACCTATTTCCAGAAAGACTGAATGTGACAGAAAAAGTTATATTCATCTCTAGATAGACATAGTTTTATGTATCTCTCTATTCTAAAAAAAAGTAACTAACGCTGCTTCCATAAATGAATTTTTTGTGACAAGGGGTCTTTCTCTAAAGGGGTCTTTATTAAGAAAACTATTGCCTTTTAAAAATATGAAAATTGGTAATTTTATAGAGAAAAGAGAAATGTTCGATAAACACACTGAAGCAGACATTTTTTATATCAAAGAATTATTTTATGAGCTATTTAATGTTGAAGTCAGTCAAGATAGTTTGGTTAAAAAAAGTTTTATAGGGACATACTTCACAAGTTTGCAATGTGCAATTATTTTTTTGACTAATTTTTTGAGGGTTCTCTTAATTTTTTTTTTTTTTTTTTTTTTTTCAAAATTTCCTTATTTCAGTTGAGATTTATTTCATACTAGTTAAATTACCTAACTCATATGACGTTATATATTTCCCTGCTGATTTCCAATGTGATGTAATATTAACTTTTTTTTTTTAATTCGTGAAACTGTTTATTTCATTTTTCATGTGGAAATCTTGCAATAGAAAAGTTATGACGTAATATTCATTTTTTTTTTTTTTCCGTCAATTATTTATTTTATTTTTATTTTTCACGTGGAAATTTTGCAATAGAAAGCAATTGTTGTGGTAAGAATTTTATTGTGGATTTTATAATTGTTGGCAACTGCTATAATGAAAAATGTTTAAGTTTGATAGGAAATTGCTGTTAAATGGGTGGTATTTTATTAATTAAAATTAACTATAAATTATTTCGATTTCGGATTATTTTAGTTGCCTCGGCTGTGTTTTAATACGCATGTTTGTAACATTTCACAATTCTGGCTTCCAAGCTGTGGATTTGTATAGAATTACAGACAGACAAATTTTCATTTTTAGATAGATTTAGAAAAAGTCTTTTTATTGATTATTGATGTCACATTGTAAAACAGCATAAATAATATTTCCTTTCAGTTAAAAAATATATTTACTCATGACTGTTAAAAGCAATAAATGGAGAAAATTACATCATAAAAAATGTATTCACACGTGACTATTAAAAATAAAACTGAAAATAAAAATTTAATTACTATGCGTTAAAAGCAGTAAATGGGGGAAAATTATGCCATATTTAAAATGCTTAAATAATAATACTGCAAAACATTTTCAATTAAAAAATTTATTTACCTTTCAATTAAGAAATATATTTTACTGTGAATATTAGAAAAGAAAAGGACTTTGGTGAAATTACGAAATATTGAAAATTATATTTTTAAAACAATTTTCTTATAATATAATGTTAAAAAATTCCATTAGGCAGTAACATTATTTACTTAGATATTTTATTCAAGTTGATTTTCAAGCTTATTTAATCAGTCATGAAAACAGCCGTTAGCTGTCACCACAACAGTTAAATCAGCCTTAAATTCCCCAGTCAAAGGTAAATGAATGGATACCTGATTACACCAGATCGCCACTGGTCGCTTAATTCTAATCCAATCTTCCATACACTTTTTAAAACAAAGTAAGTTAGTGTGTGTTAAGCCTGCATTGTCTGAACGGGGTTTGATGAGTTTAGCTTACAGGGTACAGAGACCCTTAGTATGTATACATGTAATGACTGGGAGCTGTTCACTTCAGATGGTATGTTTCTTTAACGAGAAATGTTCGATGGCACATTAGGATGGAATGAAGACAAGATAGTCATTAGGACCCAATTTATTTGTTCCTTGTTACAACATCTCTTTTTATTAAATCAGATCCAACTGGTATGAGAGTATTTAGTTAGTCATAAATGCCTCCAAGAAGGCTCTCTACTGAGCACTGGGTATTCTTTTAGCAATTCATAATCGTAAAAAGGCCACTTATAAATGGATGACACTTCGCATATATGTGGATGTAATTAACATTATTTACAGCAGAGAGCATAACTGTCAAAAAAGGAGGAAACTTTAATTTTACTGGTTAATGAGCTTTTGATTGATTGTCTGGGGCTCAATGATGAAACTAGGCTTGGTCAACCTGGTTACACCATTAACCACAAAAATGCCAGCGAAAATTAAAAGCTCAGCAAATTTAATCTTAAAGATTATTCAATTTCAAAGTGAGAAAGTAATAAATGTTAGGCTGGAAAAGAAAGTTATCAGGGGCAAAACAAATTTAAGCTTTAAAGTTAAAAAAAACAATAGCTGGGAATTTTCAATTTTGAACTTTGAGTTTAAAAAAAGGTTTTTATCCTTTCATACATACAATATAAAATTAATATTACCATAGGTTTTTCTAGTCCATTAAAGTAACTCTTCAAAATTTCTTTTAAATATGTTAGAGTTACATTGTATATGAGTAATGAAACATACTGTAATGTGACTCTAGGACATGTAAATTGGAGTGAAAATTCAATTGAAAAATTCAATATGAACCAAAATAAATCCAATTCACATTCCCCAAATTCACACTACGGCCGTAAGGTATAGTGACAAAGTAATATGCATCGTAACTAAATTGAATTAAAGATAATAAATTTTTAAAATAAATAAATACAAAATGTAATTACTCACCCCTTGAAATGTTGTAGGTATGGAAACATAAAATGAAACAATATTGCTAAATCAATTACTTTATTTATATAAAAATATACTTAATCGTGCAGGATCCTTGCAACAGATATATGCATTTAGAAAAATATATTCATATTAAAAATTATTTGACATAGATTTATCTTGAAATATCATTGCATATTCTTAATAGTAGTAAAATTAAACAGATGATTATTTTCCAATATTAAATTACTGACGCATAATACGATGGTGTAATGGTGATGAATCAGTCTGAAAGTCTTTCAATCCATATTATTTGTGAGAAACAGTCATTAGAGTTCGAGAAATCGATCAAAAAATTATATTATGATAAAATGTTATTAATAACTCCAAAAACAATTGAAGGACATTAATGTGATGATATTAAAACTTGGTGTTACGCCAAATAATGAGATTCACTATGCGAGTTCAAGTCTATTCGAATTAAGTGGTGATTGGAAATCACAAGTAAATTCTATGAATCATGATGAAGGGTGGAAGAGGCAGGAAAATACTGATGGAATTTGGAAAATGCTTTCGTCGGGCTGAAACTATCAAAAATTAACTTACATCGGGTAGTTGGGAATAAAGATGCTCACACTGCAAATCACCATCAGTATTCCTGAAATTTCATGCAGGATGAAAATTCATTTCTTTAAAGCAATTTTGAGATATTCAGGAGAAATGAAGTCTACGAAGATAATTCTGGGAGTTTCACAAAAATAAAGATTTTTTTGTAAAAACTGTTGAAGAATATATTCAATTGATTTTCATCTTGAATCAAACGTTATTAATGGGAAACGGCCGCTCGTTGGGCCAAGGGCCCAACAGCAAAAAACGATAAAAATTCCGTATCAGAAAATGATGTTGTCTTTAGACAAAACTTGCGAACTCTCCTCTCTTTTTAAACGCCTGCCGAAATCGGGAATACGCTCTTGGCAGAATAACCAATCAGAAAACTCCAAAGGCCGGAATATCGATAATGAATCAATGGAAAATGTTTTAGCGGCAGAATAATCACCGTGGAATGGCAATACTTTTATGAAGCGGGAGGAAAGGAATGTTAGCGTCCTGTAAGTTCTTGTGACGTCAAATGGAATTTCCGGTGTGTACCGAGATAAGAGCATTTTCTGAGCTAAAAAGATCGCTTTTTTGAGACACTGAGTGAATAGAAAACCATTAAAATGAGGAGAAGTGTAGGAATTATAATCTCGTTTCTCTGGCAAACTATTTTAGCAATTATTCTGAAACTTTACCAGAGGAATATGAAAAAAATAATAAAATAGAATAAATTTTAATTTCAAATTAAAATAATTAAGGATAAAGAATTGGAATTTTCTTGCAACATGTGTCTTGGAAGTTTAGATTAGTTAACTGTCAGAAAGTTTTAAATAACATGGAAGAACATAAAGTAACACTGACTGTTGGAATGTTATTCCATATGGAAGGCATGAATACGAAATTCCTCAATAGGTAAACAATAAAAAGTTAAAAGTTTTACCTTTATGTTTTTATGCATTTCAATAGAAATATATTCTTCTTAGGATGAACAAAAAACATTTATTTGAAGATAAATACACTAGAATAATATATATGCTGGACACAATACTCATCACACTTCACAATAAAACAAAACAGATGAATAAGTCTATTTACAAACACAAAGAAATACTTTGAACTATGGTTTGTTGCAGTTTTTTTAACATATTATCATTCCTTTGGAATATTATTGGATTTTTAATCCACCAGCATTTTGCTGCCAACTGCTATAAGGGAAGGAGAAAAACTAACTGTTCTGACTGTCTGTCACAGTAGATCAAATAAAAAAAGATTGTCTGATGCTGCCATCTGGTGGAATGTTCTTGAAACAAAAAAGCATTTTCTAACACTAATAAATTAAAAATCCTGTATAATTATCATGCTGATTAATTTGAGAAATGTTTTTTCTATTTTTCATCTTTTCTTTTTCTTTTTTATAAGTTTCTTCATTAATAGCCATGATAAGCAACTAATAATTGTTTATTATGACTGTGATGCAAGAAATAAATTATGTCTACATTTGAAAGGGTTGTTCTAACCATGTAAAAAACTTAGTTTGCATGGAATCAGACATAAAAGAAAGAAATAAATAAATCATAGTTGTATTCTACAATCAGCTGCCGTTATGATGATGCAATGTTTATTTCAAAGTTTTAGAAATATTTTGTTTAAAAGAAAAGTGTACTGCTGTATCTTAAGTGTAAGTTTTATTAACCAAAATGCAATGTACCTTTTCAATTTATATAAATTTTGAGAGATGTCATCGTATTAGCTTTGTTTTACTTTTCTGAATTTTTGTACAGTTTAATTTTTTTTATTGATTTTTATCCTTAATTTTTTTTTCTTTTATGCTAGAACCTTCTCCTTCTGGTGACTGTACTGATGAACAGTTCAAGTGTGGAAATGGACAATGCATTGACAGGAGTTTAAGATGTGATAGGAAATATGATTGTCAAGATGGCACTGATGAATTTACATGTGGTAAATATGAAAGAATTGAAATATAAAATCTTTTAACATTTTTCTCTCTTTTCACTCCTATTCGTCGAATATTTGCATTCTGGTCCAGAAAGACAATAGTTTCAAACTAAGATTTCCAAAAAACTGATGTTAATACAGTTAAGAACAATAAGATAATTCAAGAAGTCTTATTTCTCTTTGTCATAAAGTTGTATTTACCTGAAGCACATTTGATGTATTTATTAGTTTTAATGCGAAATGATTGATACTCATTTGCAAGAAAACTAACTCTGCTCGAATATTAATAACTTCAGTAGTTTTGCTTTGCAACATAACATGTACAAAAAAGTTGGTAATGCAGAGTAGATAATGTATATGCAGTGATGGAACAGTTGTGCTAATTGCTCCAATTGCACCAAATCGAAAATGCTGCGCATTTCTGCACCAAAACGATCGTTTTTCAACAAAATTGCGCCCAACTGCGCCAATTCAATAATAATTCTTCAGCCAAATCGATCATTTTCCATAAAAATCGCGCCATCTCTTTGCATAATTCAGTCATTTTTCACGATACGAAACAAAGTCACTTCTCCTCAAAGCAGGGGTTATTCTGTTCCGAATTTTCCGAAAATTAAAAAAACATTGGTCATCAATCTGAAAATTCGGACATAAAAAATATCGCAAATTTCAACAAATGGTCGCCGAAAATAATCAATTTCGTCAAAAGATCGCGAAAAAAAAAAACCACATTTCATCAAAGAATTGAGAAAAAACACAAATTGCATCAAAAAATCGCGCGAAAAAAAACGCAAGTTTTGTTTAAAGATCACGAAAAAACCGCAAATTTCGTCAAAAGATCGCGGAAAAAAACACAAATTTCGTCAAAGAATCGTGAAAAAACTACAAATTTCGTCAAAAAAATCACGCAAAAACCGCAAATTTTGTCAAAAGATCGCGAAAAAAAATCACATTTCGTCAAGAAATCAAAAAAAAAAAAAAAAAAAAAAAAACATTTTGTCAAAAAATCGCGAAAAAACCCACAAATTTCGACAAAAGATCGCGAAAAAATCACATATTTTGTCAATAGATCGCAAAAAAAACGCGAAATTTTGTCAATAAATCGGACAAACAAGGCCAATTTAATCAAAGGATCGCGAAAAAAAAATTCAATATTCGTAAGAAATCACGGAAAAAATGTAAATTTCGTCTAAGGAACGTGAAAAAACGTGAATTTTGTCAAAGAATCGCGGAAAAATGTGAACTTTTGTCAGTAAATCGTGCAAATGAGGCGAAATTCATCAAATGATCGCAAAAACAATGCAAATTTCGTCAAAAGATCGCGGAAAAAGCGCGAATTTCGACAAAGAATCATGGAAAAAAAAAACTTTTCAGAAGATTTGCTGTGAACTTCAGAATTTTTTTAAACCCATAATCACCCCTACCTCCTACGTCTTGTTCTATAGGTTCACCGAGAACATCCAAAAGAGAGAAGGAGAGTATTTATTCACTCCGGTTAGGCTCAGTGATGCAGGAACTTAGAATTCTGATTAATGCAGTTTCAGTAAGACGTCAAAATGGTTTGTAATATGAAGCTGGTTATTGCTCAAATTTAAATGCTCTCATTCAGCCCAAACAATACAAGCATATGGAACAAGGGCTGAATTCATTGGAATGATAAGAATATTGTTTGACAGTGTACCTGATTAGCACAAAAATACTGTTATTACATACTTCTAATGTTAAAAATATCACAATTGCACCTAACATTTTCCTAAAATTTCGGGAAAAAATTCCTAAAATTTTGAAAAATCCCTGCGAATTTCGTGGAAGAGTCGCGGAAAAAATGTGAATTTTGTCGAAGAATTGCGGAAAAATGCGTATTTCGTCGTAGAATTGCAGTAAAAACGCGAATTTCATCAAAGAATACCAAAATGACATTTTGAAGCTCCGAAATAGTTATTTTCTGCTCCAAAATGACCATTTTTGCTGCTCCAAAATCGCGTTTTGCTGCTCCAAAATGAAGTTCATGCTGTTCCATCACTGTATATGTTTTATATAGTAATGTCTGTCTGCAATAACTTATTCTTCAAATAAATTTGAATAATGAGGGTAAGAATGTCTTAGTTCTGCTGCTATAAAAATGACCAAATTTTTTCCTATAATATCTAAAACAGCCAGCTTAGGCTTATTCTATAAAAAAAACCTATGTGTAAGAAAAATTTTAAAGTCATAAAAAGAAATTTTATAAAGTAAAAAGTGAAAAAAGAGAGCTTAAATAAGTAAAATTGAGTTGATTTTTTTTCCCCTCTCTTGCAAGAAAATTTTATATGAATGTTCTACGAATTTCACTTTACACCCTAGCCATAATTAGGGGTGCAGAATATGCCCGATCCGGCGATCTAGGATCGGGGGGAATTTTAACCCCCTGGGGAAATTTTTCAGAAACATATACAGTTGATATCGATTTTAACAACGAATTCCATAATTCCCTGAGATAGAACAATTTCAGTACAAATAAAAATATCCGTATCGCGACCTTCCCAAAATCGATCTCAGAATAATATGTACCATATATCAGGTGTGATTATGTTCCGAATTTTCCAAAAGTTTAAGACATGCGGTTCCAGAAAAAAAAGAAAAAAAAAAAAATCGGTCATCTGAAAATTCAGACATAAAAATACCGCGAATTTTCGCGAAGAATTACGGAAAAACTCGAATTTCGTCACAAGATCGCAAAATAACCACACATTTCTCACAGGCGATATATAATTTAACTAATTATATATGTTAAATGGAACATTAAAATAAGCAGAAATGCGCCATGAAAGCTGGAGTTGTAATTTCACGGAAGAATGGACATGTCTTGAACATAATAAATGTAACTTGGAGAATGTTTCAGTAACACAAAGTCATATTAACTTAAAAACAAATTGCAGTTTATCGATAAACATCTTGAAGGAGTTGACAGCATAATATTTCACACAATAACATCTCTTGAACACAACAGTCATGAAGAATGGTGATTTCGTTTAGACACAGGAATAAGCATACCTAATTTACATATGAAAACTATTTAAAAACATTTAAAATCTTATGAAACGTAAATATAATAAAAAGTATACTAAGCATACTTCCAGGATAGAGTCCCAGCCCCTATCCAGTACGAGATAATAGCTTCCATTTGGAAGACTAAAAGTGCAACATTACTGTGTTTGCATCGCATATTTATCCCAAATGGCTCAGATTGAAAACATCGTTTAGGAGCGACGCCCGCCAAATGGACCAATCAGAAAGTGGCATCGAATCGATGCAAGCACAGATTCGATGCAAAGATCGATTAAAGAAGCGATATGCTAAGTCGCCATCTAGCGGAGAAAATATCATTACAGAAAATTAAACTTAGTCTGAAGTTGAATTTTGCCGGTGTAGGATGACAAGATATGGATGTAATGAAACGGAAAATGGTGGAAGTTAATACGAATGCCAAAAGATTAAAGGGGAACTTAAATCAACTGGATATTAACTGAAAACAATATGGAAAGGTAAGTTTAAGTTAATTAATGTCTATTGTTGATATTATAATGAAATAAATAAAAGTAAATAAGAGACTTTATTGAATATGAACTTAGAAATAAAAATGTTGCAAGTGGAATGAAATGATGATATAAATAGATAAGGGAGGCGATGAGAACCACAAAGTTTGATGGTTTCCATCAAATGCCCCCCCCTCTCATTGCCTCATCTAACAAAAAAAGTCAAACTACTCAACCGGGGCAGTCTGATCTGCTCCTGGATGAGTGACTCAAAGGATAAGGACTTAAAAAGGTCCAAAGAACCAACATCAAAAACATTTCCACAACAATTTAATTTAACCAAAATGATTAACAAATTAATGAATAAAGTTAAATATTAAACTATGAAGCAGCAACCCTCCCTTTTTTTCATTTTCCTCTATTTAAACTCATCAGAACAACTAGAAAAATTCACGATTCAACTGAACCAAAAAATGAATCAATTCAATGATTCAAAAAGAAGTTAACACTTCAAAAACTTTAAACAATGAAGCCTAAACACTTCAAAGGTAAGAAAAATTTAAACTATTAAACATTTAACGCTTATAATAAGCAACTAGAAAATTTTTTAAAGAACGATTTTAAAGTTAAACAGCATTGTATTGAGAATCCATCAAAAGGAAAACATAGATCTTTAAAAGATATTGGCTATCAAAAGAGATCCCCCAGGTCAATAGGCAGTGACCGGTATATCCTAGACCAAAAGGGTAACAAGCCTAACAAAAGAATCAGTTCCCAATGCAAGATTCCCATTAAATATAGATAATACAATGCAATTTACAAAAATACATGAATAAATACGTACCAAATAAAGTAACGTTTTCCAATTTGGAAAAGTTACAACCAGCAGATGATGACATCTTGATCATCTCCAAAAAATCAACATTATAACATAATATAATGCAAGAAAAATGTTTTTTTATTACAAATTCAGAAATGTGCGAAGCAAAACTTTTAAAGTCTAAAGCTGAAAAATAAAAATTCAAGAACATCATGAAAAGTATTGCTCCAGGCATGTAGAATCATGAGACAATACAACGGCTCTGACATAAAACTATTTAACGTATTCATCACAAGGATGAATAAAGGGCTCATGCATACATCTTTCAGTCTTCTAACAAACATTCACAATAAGTAGGTGGCGATCTAAATGCCTAGAAGTAGAGAGAACAAGTTAAAAATAAGCAAATATTTTACATTAGAGTTCAACAATAAAAATCAATATCAGTTTAGATAATAATAAACCAAAAAAAACTTTCTTTAAATAATCTCAAGTTAATTCTAAATTTAAATAGATACAACTTAAGTTTTTAAAACTAATAGGAAATGATCAAGAATGCTGGTGATGATGAAAAATTGGTACTAGAATGCTTTAGGTAAATTAACAATTTAAAATGACAAAAGACTACATTTTTCATTTAAAATACTTAATACAATAGTTAGAAAAAGTGCAAGTACAATACGTCTTAAAGGAATTTACCAGCATAACATTCAATAAAAATACAATATGAAAAATTTATATATTTGACTAAAATACAATATGAAAAATTTAAATATGAATAAGGTACAATATGAAAATTTTAAATACGAGAGAACCATTACACATTAAACAGTAGTTTAATGAAGTTCAAAACCTCATTTCTGGTCAACACGGCTTGGTAAAAATATCTGCCAAGTTGGATCTGCTACGCATGTGAGACAATAAAAATTCATTTCTATAATAAAGATCTCTAATAAAGAGCAACTTGACGTCAATATGCTTCGACTTATAATTCTCCACTGGAGACTTAATAAAATCAATCGCTGCCTGATTGTCAGCCTTCATTCAGCTTTCCCCCCAAGTACAGAAATAATTCCTTCATGCACACATTCGCGGCGTATCCGGTCAAACCAGACCATGTTCTTGACGGCCTCAGTCATTGCGACGAATTCCGACTCCATAGTAGATAAACTGACGCACTTTTCTTTAAAAATGCACCAGTCCACAGGAACTTCGTCAAGCATGACTATTTGGCCGCCGATTGAGGTCCGGTCGTCGCGGTTAGCCGCGAAGTCGGCATCGGAATAAACCACTAAATTATTAGAACTGCACGAGAGTCTAAGCTTGTAATTCTTTGTATATTTAACATATCCCAGCAGCCTCAAGAGACCATCCCAGTGAACAATACCTGGATTAGACTGAAATTGACTCAATACATTCACGGCATAGCAGATATCCGGACGAGTACGATTGGCATTAAATGAAAGACATCCCAGAACACTACGATATGGAAAATGTGACATTTGTTCAACATCGTGATTGGAAACAGGACAATTAGACCTTGAAAAGACAACCCCTTTACTAATAGGCAAGGTAGAAAAAGGTATTTTAAACGTTAAATCTGTTGCATACTTCTTCAATATAATTCGACTGATGTATGACAACTCCGGATGGAGTATCCTTGAACTCAACACCCAATAACTTCCTAGTTCTACCAAGCTCTTTAACATCAAATTTCGATTTAATGCGGGCCAAAATGTAGTCAATCAGCTTCTGAGTTTTTCCAAAAACCACGATGTCATCAACATATAATAAAAGTACAATTCCAGATTTAAAAATATAAACACAATTGCATGATTCCAATTTTCTAAAACCTATTTCAATTAATGCTTTATGGATTTCGAAAAACCATTCTCTTCCACTCTGATGTAACCCATACAACGCCTGGTCCAGTTTGCAATAAAGGTGCTCTTTCCCGGGCTCTACGAAACCGGGAGGTTGTAGCATGTACACATCCTCACTCAGTGGTGCATACAGCTAGGTGCAGGTCACGTCACACTGAGTGTGCGACCTCCCGCTACACGAAACGAGAAGGAAGAAAAAGAATCGGATAACGCCAAAATTCACAACTGGGCTAAAAGTCTCATCATAACACTCGCCCTGTTTGAAGCCTTGGGCAACAAGGCGAGCCTTGTGCCTGGTGATCCGTCCAAATTCATCCCATTTCATCGTGTAAACCCACCGGCAATTCCGCTAAGTGCCAAACCCCCCGTTCTTGCATTACCCGTATTTCAAGCTCCATTGCTTTCCACCAGACCGAACTTTGTACTGAATTATATGCTTACTTGAAAGTTCTGTGAATATCACTTTGATGTACTAGTCATGCTCCTGGATAAACTAGATTCGAATCAATGGAATCAGCATTCTCGTCGTCAGATGTAGAAGAACTATTAGGAACAGGTACGATGCCAGAATAAAGATTAGCTCCCTTAAAATCAAAAAGCTCAGGCTGAAACTTAATACGATTTTCTTCACAACATTTCTTCACATCATTCAAGGATCTCAAACAACGGGTCTTACCTGACTCATAATAACAGATGTCAGCTCGATCACCTTTCTTACGAATAGAAGGCTTTCTAACCCAACTAACATCCCTTAAAGGGGAAATAGTGGGTTGAGTGATGCATCTGGACCCCAAGTCTTTGCCCTCCCCACTCCCATGCGGGGAACCTGGAGACTCATTGGAAGGACCTGGGATATCCTCAGGTACAACTTCAACAACTCTGTCCCGATTCTCCTCAGCATGAGGAGAGAAGAGAGTATAATCCTCGGAGCCCAGTGCAGCTCCACTGCGCCAAAGACCACAACATGATTCGTTAAAAGAAACATTGGAAGATTCAACAATTTTGTCAGATTCTGGAATCCAAACTCTGTAACCCCTTGTTTTAAAAGCATATCCAACCAGGAAACCCTTCTTTGCTCTAGCCTCTAATTTCCAAGTCCTTTGTTTAGGAATACGGACATACGTAACAATACCAAAGGGCTTTAAATGGCGAACTGAAGGTTTCTTTCCTCCATAAAGCTCGAAAGGAGTCTTCCCCAACAACTTAGGACATACTCTATTCCAAGAGTAGACAAAATACTTAAGGGCCTCGGGCCAAAAACTGGGATCAAGGTTACTGTCGATAAGAAGTGTCCGCATACCGTCAGCTGCAGTCAACATAAACCTCTCCGCAACTCCATTCTGTTGGGGAGTGTATACATTCGTAAATTCATAATGTATACCCTTGTCATCGAAGAAATTTTTGAAAGAAACATTATCAAATTCCCCGCCGTTGTCTGTTCTAAAACTTTTGACCTTTCGGTTCAAATATGTTTCTGCTCTTATGATATGTCTCTTAACAACATCAAATGTGTTAGATTTCAATTTAAGAGGATAAACAGACACGCGACGGGAAAAATCATCAGTGATGGACAAAAAATATCTCTCACCATTCCTACCTTCAACACGACAAGGGCCCCACAAATCCGCATACAACAGCTCTAAAGGATGGTTAGAACGAATATTTTTACTATACTTATGAGACACATTCTTCAGCTTACCTAATTTGCAAGATTCACAAAATAAATCAGTTTCCTTTAGGCCCGGCAACCCCCGTACACCCTGTCTACGACTTGTATGTGCTATCAGAGATTGACTAATACGACCATATCTTCGATGCCAATGCAACATTTTATCTTCTTTCTTAGCAGAAAGAGATTCAAACTTGACTGATTTAGAAGAGGAAACAGGAATTTTTGGATACAGACGATAAACCCTATTCTTAAGATAGGCATTAAAAAGGTACTCGTCCCCCCGGCAGAATTTCACTTCACCGTTGTAACCAGAAAAACTTAAACCATTAAGGTCTAGTTGAGGCCCCGAGACTAAATTCCTATGTAACTGATCAGAATACATAACATGACATAAAGTAAAAACTCTCTGACCGAAACGTAATTTGACATCACCCCTTCCCTTAATGGGAAACAAAACATTTTTGACAGCAACAGACATTTCATCATTTAAAACTTCAAAATTTGAAAATAAATTTTTATTACTGCAGAAATGATGGCTCGCGCCGGAATCAAACATCCAATCACCGTCCTTCACTACATTACTTAGACTAGAGTGAGAAACAAATAAATTGGACTTACGTGATGAGTTTGATAAGTCACGGCGAGAACCACCATCCCTCCGATTAGAAAAGCTAGAAGATGAACGTCTGGCATGGCAAGGAGTCTGTCTACGATGTCTGGAATCTCTCGAAGCAGGGGATGAAGATTCATGGGAACAGGAATCTGAACCATCAGCCAGCTGATTGGAATCTGAAGAGCCACCGCAGTATCTATCAGGAGACCGATGATGAGAAGAGTTACAAAATCTGTCTGATGAATAACCCCTTCTGTAAAATGGAGCTGAAGAAACATCTCTTTGCCGATAAGGACTGGTCGGTCTTCTTGAAAAACAATTTATCTGAAGATGACCTACTTTACCACATTTCCAGCACTTCTTTCCTTTGGGTTTACGAAAACGAGACCTCTTTTTAGAAAAATTCGAAGGCTGATGTAGATTCGAAATATTCACATGTTTAGCACCATCTTTATCATGTAATCGTTGGCGTATTTCTTCAGATATCAGTTCATCAACGACTAAATCAAACTTAAAAGTGTCATCAAGTCTATTTAATAACTGCTGTACAATAACGTCATAGCTTGAGGGTAAGAAACTTAAAAACTGATAATATAAATAACTCTCTGAAAAATTTTTATCTATCTGCTTAATTTCCAAGTAAATCTTCCTTAATTGGGTTGCAAATAAATTTATTGACTCACCATGTCTAATTCTTCCTTCCATTAACTTGTTAAAGAGAGTCATGTGATGAGCGCGAGTGTCGGGATGAAAATTTTTCCTCAACTTTTCCCAAGCTTCCACAGGATCTAGGCAATCATCTATAATTCTCTTGAACTCAGCTTCCACATTTAAATAAATTAATGATTGAGCCTTGTTAGCACAGGCAATAAAAGCATTTCTAACATCGGCAGTAACAGTATTACTTATTTCTGGTACTTTCTGTTTCAAGCTAATAATCTTCAACAGCTCTTTTTCCATTAAAAGATACTTCATATCGGAACTCCATGTGGCATAGTTCCTGGGATTTAATTTATCTATCACATTAAAAGCCATCTTGAGAGATTTCTAAATAGCCAAAAAATTTTAAGCAAAAATACTGTTACCGCCCCCCCGACACTTTCATCCCTTTCTTCATTCTCTGGCAAACTCAATCAAAATAAAACTGCAATAACTTCAAATATAATAATTAATAAAAATAATTTTCTTCTAAAAATCAGCAAAATAAGTCTATTTTAAATAAAGTCTGGTAAATATGCAAAATAATGTTCATAAAAATGGTGAAAAAGGTCGACAAAAATCTGTAAATTAGCATACAAGTTTGTAAAAACGGCAAAAAAGGTTAAAGAAAGTTCGTCAGGAACAAAAGTTCAGCAGGAAAAACAAAAGTTCGGGTAAAATTCATCAGGAAAACAAAGTTCAATAGATAAATCAGTGCTTCATTAAATAAATATAACAGTTCCAGGCTATTTTAAATCAAAAATAAATAACTAAAGTTCACCTTTGAAATAAACTTGAAGTCTCCAAATTAACTTGAAAGATCGTTTTTCAGCATTCCAAACTTCCGGACATCTACTGCCCATAACCACATCACAGGCGATATATAATTTAACTAATTATATATGTTAAAATGGTACATTAAAATAAGCAGAAACGCGGCATGAAAGCTAAAGCTGGAGATGTAATTTCACGGAAGAGTGGATATGTCTTGAACATATAAATGTAACTTGGAGAATGTTTCAGTAACACAAAGTCATATTAACTTAAAAACAAATAACAGTTTATTGATTAACATCTCTTGAACACAACAGTCATGAAGAATGATGATTTCGTTTAGACACAGGAATAAGCATACCTAATTTACATATGAAAACTATTTAAAAACATTTAAAATCTTATGAAACGTAAATATAATAAAAAGTATACTAAGCATACTTCCAGGATAGAGTCCCAGCCCCTATCCAGTACGAGATAATAGCTTCCATTTGGAAGACTAAAAGTGCAACATTACTGTGTTTGCATCGCGTATTTATCCAAAATGGCTCAGAATGAAAACATCGTTTAGGAGCGACGCCCGCCAAATGGACCAATCAGAAAGCGGCATCGAATCGATGCAAGCAGAGATTCGTTGCAAAGATCGATTAAAGAAGCGATATGCAAAGTCGCCATCTTAAACTTAGTCTGAAGTTGAATTTTGCCGGTGTAGGATGACAAGATATGGATGTAATGAAACGGAAAATGGCGGAAGTTAATACGAACGCCAAAAGATTAAAGAGGAACTTAAATAAAATGGATATTAACTGAAAACAATATGGAAAGGTAAGTTTAAGTTAATTAATGTCTATTGTTGATATTATAATGAAATAAATAAAAGTAAATAAGAGACTTTATTGAATATGAACTTCGAAATAAAAATGTTGTAAGTGGAATGAAATGATGATATAAATAGATAAGGGAGGCGATGAGAACCACAAAGTTTGATGGTTTCCATCAATTTCGTCAGAAAATCATGAAAGAACCGCAAATTTCGTGAAAAGATCATGAAAGAACCGCAGGTTTCTTCAAAAGATCGCGAAATAACCGCAGGTTTCGTCAAAAGATCGTGAAATGAACGCAAATTTTGTCAAAAGATCGCAAAATAAATGCACATTTCACCAAAAGATCGCGAAACAATCACAAATTTCGTCGAAGATCACAAAACAACCCCGAATTTCGTCAAAAGGTCACAAAACAACCTCGAATTTCGTCAAAAGATCTCAAAACAACCGCGATTTTCATCAAAACAGGGCGAATAACCTTCTATTTCGTCAAAGAAAAGCGGAAAAAACCGCAAATTTCTTCAAAAGATCGCGAAATGAACTTAAATTTACTCAAAAGATCGTGAAATAAACGCAAATTTTGTCAAAAGATTGCGAAACAACCGCACATTTCGACAAAAGGGGCGAAATAACCGCAAATTTCGTTAAAAGATCGCAAAAACTGCAAATTTCGTCAAAAGATCACGAAAGAGCCGCAAATTTTGCCAAATGATCGCAAAACAACTGCGAATTTCATCAAATGATGGCAAAACAACTGCGAATTTCGTCAAAAGGAAGGAGAAATAACAGCAAATTTCGTTGAAAGATCGCTAAATAACCACAAATTTCGTCAAAAGATCCATGAAAAATACATAGTGTTGGGAGTGGATTTCTCCCACTCTGCTGTAACCTTTCAGAAAATTTGCTGTGAATTTTAGGAATTTTTTTTTTCACTCAGAATCACCCCTGCCACATATACTCGCGCATAAGTTGAGAAACATTTGAAAAATAAATTTTCTATACCTACGGTAATACAGCACTTACCTATAACATATCGCAAAATTTTGGGGAAATTTTCGTGTGGATTGGGGGAAATGTTAGGAGTAGAAACATTTTCTGCACCCCTGGCCATAATTACCATGTTATTTGTTATTTATTTAAAATCTTATTTTTCCTTATTTTTATTATCTTTTATCTATTATGTTTTTTTTTTTTTGAGTTATTTTTTTATTATTTACTTTAGTTTTATTATTTTTATGTATTTTATTGTTGTTTAAACTAGTTTCATTTTATAATTTTAATTTAAAATTTTCTTTTATTTATTTATCTTTACAATGGCCAGAAACAAATGTATGTCGGCCAGATGAATTTAGGTGCTCTATAGGTCAGTGTATAAAAAGTTCATTGAAATGTGATGGCAATGAAGATTGCAAAGACAAATCTGATGAGTATGATTGTGGTATGTTCCATTTTCAAAATTTCATTGTAAAATTGTATCGTTATCATGATCCAGGGGTATACCGTCTTTAGGTATTTATGGGCTTTGCAATTCCGGACTCTCAAGCGATCTTTCTTCTTTTCTCATTTCTTCTCTTTTTGGTCGCCTGCCCTTTCCTCTTTGTTTCACTCTTTTTAATCTTCTCTCTTCAGTTTATCATTCTCTATATATTCTTGTTCCCATTTGTTCTTTTATTAATTAATACATTTTGTTCAAATTGCTGCTCGTTTTATTAATGTTGTTTTTGTTCTTTTGTTATTAAAAATAAATGAAAAATAAAAAGTATAAAAATTAAAAATAATTATAAAATTATCTTAAAAATGTTAAAAAATAAAATATCAAGTACTCTATGGCTTTATTGCTACCTAAGCCAATTTTCTACTGACATTTCTACACATTATATACTGCATATCAGTCTTCCACTCCAACTCCAACCTGTGATGGATGGTGGTTGACTGCAGTGGAAACATCTCAGTCCAGTATTTAAATGGCAGTAAAAAAGGAAAAGAAGTGGTGGTTGTCAATAATGTATCAGTGTTGGATAGCTTGCCTGCAGCTATCTCTGAGTTTGAGTCCCTTGGTTGTATCTAAATAGGTATCGGGGATTTCTCCATAGCAAGAAATCCTCCTTGGCTCTACTAGAAGCTGTGTACTATCTGGATGGGATACCCCATTGAGATAGCATTTCTCATTATGCTTTGTTTTCTACTTTTACTTTTAATTTAGTGTCACCTTTTGTGGATAATTTAATGTTTTCTTTTATTTCTTATTTTGGCACTGCATGTCCCTAGAGGAATTTTGCACCACTAAACCCTATAAAAACAAACATTATCATTATCATATTTCTGATACCTATTGACACTTGTAATAATGCATGCAACTATTATATGCATAAAATGTATCCTTTCTTAACTAAATTATAAATATTAAAGTTAAATGTGAAACTGTTAATTTTATGCAGAAAACTAGCCAGTATCATATCAGTGTTCATGTTAGAAAAAAATAGAAATAGTAGAATTTTTTTATCTTAAGTAAAATTTTAAGAAGAATGTTTGAAAAATAGTGTTTTAAGTTTCTAACATGACTTCTCTATATGCAGTCAGACCTCTTTATCCCGACACCTGGTTTTCATGTCACTTCGCTTATCACATCAGTTTTTGAATGTCCTGATTTTCTGTATATGCTTTTAATGTAAATAAACTCCGGATGTTATGTCGTTGAATAATTTTCAACTCCGGATATCCCGGCGGTTAAGGATATTATCCATTTTTCATAATCCATCTTATAAGCACGGAAATTAAGTGGTAAGAAATGTCTTAGCCAAACTTTTCACAAAAGTGTCTAAAATACCCATTGAGCAATTTTACGGTATTCATTTATCTAAATAAATAAACCCACACCCTATGAATGACTCTCTTAAGCTCCAGATAGACGTATCATTCTACTCGCAGTTACTTTGTTCTGGTCAGGCGGCGCTTTCTTTTGGTTACACGGCGTGTTTCATCTGACTATAACCGAAGCATTGCATTGCATTGAAATTATCAGAAATTATCTGATATCCATTTCTGAAACAAACTAATATCAATTACAATTTATTGTATACTATTGAAAAAAGAATTATAGGAAGCACATCTAGGAATAAGCAAACCTTAATTCATCAATATTTTACATAACAGTAATAAAACAACTCATCATAAATTTGATTTTTATTCTTTAAAATTTTCTTTTTGTGTTTATTTTGTTTATTCTGGCTTAAAACTGCAAGAACAGTTATGAATTTAAAATTGTCTTAAATTAATTAAAAATACAGCTTTTTATAAACATGTTTTTCTCCAGCTCCGGTTACTGCAACACTCCGCTTATGACGACATTTTTTTTCTGGTCATTAGAGTGTCAAGATAACGAGGTTCGACTGTACATACAAAGCCTTAGTTCCAATTAAATGTGATTAAAAAATAGAGTTGAAGATTAAATCATCAAAAAATCAAATTTAAAAATGTTTTATTTAGAGTTTTTTCCATTTTCAGAAGCAGCAAAATTATGCCAAGATGATGAATATCAGTGCACGTCTGGCGAGTGTATTAAATTCTTCCAACGATGTGACATGGTTGTTGATTGCCCCAATGGAGAAGATGAGACTTTCTGTCGTATGTTTCATATATATTTTTAAATTTATATCTTATTTAAATTAAAAATTCACTGAACAATCAGTTATTAGATATAGTTTAGGAACAACTTAATAATTAAAGTGTAACTTTCATATTTGGCAAAAAATAATTTCAAATCTCAATCATTCCTTGTATATTTGAGTTTTTGTAGTAAAATAGTACTGTGATTTTGCTGCTTGGTTAATTTGTGTAAATAATAATTTTAAAAAGAAAATCTGACTTTTTTTAAATAGGTAAGTTATAAATCGGAAAACAGTCTGCTATAATAGCAAATAATACAAATTTAACCTGGTATCTTTTAATCCCTGTTTTTTCTGAAACTCATTCATTTTTTTTTTATTTATACTGTATTTTCATTACTTTAGAACTTTGAAGTGGGGGTGGGGTGTGTTTCGAGACCTATAGTGGCAAGGCTGTTGTCTCGAATGGTTCATTAAAAATAAGCTTCAAGCTTGACATAACAGCAAAATTAAAAACATCCAATACTATTCAAAAATTGGAGAGTTGACAAATGGAAGTCTTTAGGTTTGCAGAAATTTTGTGAAAATTCAATAAAAGAGCGATAACAACTCCTATTAAAAACAGCTGTCCCAGCAGGAGCTATGGATTTTCAGTAATCAGTGTTCTTTTAATCCAGAGATGTCAACCTCTGCAACTCCCTTTTCAATACTAAATAAATAGTTTGTGGCAGTTTTTAATAATCGAATCGCTCAATGTAATGCTGTGAATAATATTATAAAATTGTAATGATTACTGAAAGTTGGTAACAGTTTTTGTGTTCTTTGAAATGAAAGTAGATTTCTAAATAGTAATTAACAAATCAATTGATAACACATTCCAATATTTATGTTACTTAAAAAAAGTGAATTTTTATGATTATTTTACTCTAGATAAATTTAAATTTTGTTTATTGTATCTACTGGCAGATAATCTAGAATATAACATGCACCTATGATTTCGAGATTGCATTTTTCTATTTTTAGGCATATTCATCTTATTATGCACACTTTTTTGCTCAGAAATTTTCATGATATGTGAACATGAAAATACAACAAGAAACATTAAAAAAGTATAATAACTAGTAAAAACATAAAGAAAATAAGCAAATGCAAAGTGAGGACATACACTATTGCATTGCCAGCATTTGAAATCCTACTCTGTTAGTCATACTCCATGCTTTTCTTATCACTTTAAATATATTTTTATTAACAGAAATCATTTATTCGAAATCTTTATTTTTACATACCTTTTAATCTGCTGCTTGCTGTTCTGCAAGTTCATCTGTACTGCTATTTATTTATCTTTGCATATGGAAATTCATCCTACTTTGAACATCATAATATTTGTAATTCTTTTTCACCTTATATTCAGCCAACTACAAACACTCTGAGTGAATGGTGCCTCAGCTGGCCGAGAGATGTCTCTCTCAGTCAATGATCACACTTTTCAACTTTAGTGCATAGATCCACTCACATGTTTCCTGTATTTATTCTGAAATTGATTGAAGTTCGTGCTTCCATTTTTTATGGCACATGTCACAGTAGTTGCTGGCATATAAATAGACCAGCGTTTCCCATCCTTTATTGGCACATGACCCACCTTTTTTAAGAAAAAAAAAGTTTTGTGACCCACCTAATATGAGGATGTATCTAATATCAGTATGGAAATTATTGTATGACCTCTATAAGCTATTGGCTATTGAAACCGATCTTATAGAAAATCCTATAGAGATAGCAGTAGTCCTATGAAAAAGACAATTTTTGTATGAACAAAATCAAGAATCGATAATCTCAATGTGTGTAAGTGGAATAATAATTGAAACAACACGTTATAAACAAAATGAAAAATACATTTAATTATTATCAAAACACAACTTTCCTATCAGGGAGAATTCTGGCACTGGTATTTACCGATGAGGGCATCTATATAAGGGTTGAATCTGGTTAATTTTAACCTTAAGTCACTTTCTACACAGTTGGTTTCTATACTTGTTTTTCAAAAATAGAAAAAGCACGTTCACACAAATATGTCGAGTTGAACAACATTAAGCACCTCAAAGCTGATTTAGATATTTCTGGTTATTATGCTGGTATATTCATCCAAAAGGAAATTAAGGATTTTCCTTGAAAACTGCTTTCTAAGAGGAATCGCAAGATAGATCAATTAAGGAATCTTCTTCAGGTTTTGAGAGCTTTGGGCTTTTGAAATGTTCAAAAGGATTTCTAATCCACAACCTCAAGAGCGGGTGTCCAGGGTTGCCATAAGGACTGTGTGACTGCTACCATATCTCACAACGAGGTCATAATGAACTGACTAACTGTTTAAAAAAACACTGTTTTCTCACGAGGTTTTAGTTTAAGATAATAGCTTTTATGATTTTTACAGTTGTATTGTATTTGTTATATTTTTTAAACAGATGAAATAAAAGATATATTTTTGTGGCAAACCTCAATTATTCCGTGACTCACCAAAACACCTGCCGTGACCCATAGGTTTGAAACTGTATGTGGCAGATTTTATCTGCAACATATCGGTTTCACCCCCCGTTTCGCAAAATCTACTTTGAACAAGTAAATTCACTATAGGAATTTCTTTTTCCTAAAACAATTCATAGTTCTACATTTATTTATTTTCCTTTCTCCTTTCACAATGATCTTTACTCAACACATATAAAGATTTATAGTTTCATATATTTTTTCACTTATTCAAAATTCTCATTCTCGCATATTTTTTTATTTTTCCATTACTAACGGTCTTTATTTAAAAGCAATCAAGAACACATTTATACCTCCATACATCTGCACTTTCTTTTAACGTTTTATTTTCTTTATAGTATTTTATCTGCATTTTAAATAAACCACTCTCATTTCCTATTAGAATTTGATGGGTAAAAAAAGAAATTAAAAAAAAGTATTTTTATTGGAATTGCAGTTTCACATTATATTTCATTTATCATTATACTACATACATTCGTTAAAGATTACTCAATCACATTTAACTGCAATATTTTGATTAAAGTAAACAAAAACCAGATTTTATGTCTCACTTATTCTTGAAACTTGTAGGGTTCCTGTGGGTGCACTGAAAGGGAGGGTTGCCACGTTATTTGTCTGCTAAACCTGCCGGCAATGCTTTGTCTCTGCAATTTTGGCGTCAAAAAACATTATTAGTTGGCGATAATGCAATATGCCAAGTCATGTGATTCAGTATGCATTAAGTAGAGTTCGCTCCTGACCGCCCTGCTGGAAGGTCTGCTAAAGGACCGCTGTTCTTTTTCTTTTATTTTTGTGACTTGCAGAGCAGTTTGTCATGAACGGATATGCTTCTACACATAGAGATGTATTTAATCTGTGCTTCTACATAGCTTCATATCTGAGGCTCCTTTTTTATGAGATGTCTTCCTTCGTATTGAGAATGAATAAAAAGTGATTTTACTTTCATCTATATGTTGAAGTTTTTTTAATCACCATTTCATCGAACCCGTGAACCACCAGATCATCCCCTTCACACTGTAGACAATCACAGCAAGTTTGCTTGTGGGCTTTACATTTTGCTCTGGTTGCAGTATGGTTTTATTAATCTTGTGTTCAATTTTCCAGCAAAGTAATATTTATCTTAAGCTGTAGATCAATAACTGTGTGAAGTGAAATGATACTTAGACTGTTCTTATTTTAAAATGAGCTTTTATGCTGTGCATGAATTAAAAAAAAATTTGTTTATGACTAAGTTTTTTCTTAAAGTTTTTCAGCAGCAGTTTTTAGCAACATATCGTCATTTAAGTAAAACTTTAAATTTTTCCTTATGAGCTTTGGGACAATGGTTAATCTTGGTTTTGAGCGATACAATTTTCATCTATAAATATGCAGCCAACTAAAATTATTTTTATTGTAACAAAATCATTTTTTAAATTATTTTAAGTATGTTGTATCAAGTGAACTATAATCTTAAAAAAGAATGTTCGAAAAATTAATTTATAGTTAAAAGATAAATTCATAATTACACATATTTTTCTTTAAATATGTGTAGTGTATTCTTGCATTAATGTAAAAAATGTAGGGGGTGGGAGGAGGCTTCATTTTAATTTAAAACAGGTATGCGAAACCATGTGAGGTCATATAAGATCATTACATAATAAGTAGAACCATAATAGTGAAATTTATCTTTGAAGTATTTGAATTTAATTGAAATATATATATATATATTTTTCTTTTTTGTCATAAAGTTTTTTTGATATAAAGTTTCAAATTGTGAACAATTGAAATATCTACAAACATATATTTTTGATTTACAAATATACAAAACTCCTTTCTGTATTATTAAATTCTTTTAAAGTGTGATTTAGATACAAAAGTACACATGTTTTCAAAAACATGTATACTTTTAACTATAGTATATTATGATTATGTTATTTGCTCTTATTTTGCTTACTTTTATTTATGTTAATAAATCTCAAATGCTGCAACATATGAAATTACGAAGTAAGCTTTTTTTAAAAGAAAATTTATTAGCGTTCATCAAATATTTTACGCTGCTTTTTTGTTATTATTTGCTTTTTCTATTTTAATTTTATTACAAACTTGCTTTAGAGAAAATGCATTGCTCTCCTGATGAATTTCGTTGTAATGATAAGACATGTATTGAAAGTTATCAGCATTGTGATGGAAAATATGATTGCCCTGACTATTCTGATGAACAAAATTGCAGTAAGTTTTAGTTTGCCTGCTTTGTTTTGAAAATTGTTGCATTTGCATATTTATAATTTAAACTTATTTTTCTTATGTGTGTTTGCATTTTTATGTGATTACACTTTCACGCATGCTTTTCTAAAAATAAATAACTGTTTATGAAATAAAAACTGGGACAAAGTGCTTGTGCTGTGTTTTTGTAATACATTTAGGCATTTTTGTTTGCCCTTATTCTTTTTTATTTAATGTGCACTTTTGAGATTCCTTTGATGTTTTCCAAGCGTCAGATACACTCTTAAAATGTATTCTAGCCAAATCAATCCCTTTTTTTGTATTCAAATTGTAATGTTTTGGTGTTATGTGCACTCTTGATAGTTCAATTATTTTTTTGTGTTGCATATTGTATTTTCCTGAAAGTTTTAAAATCTTGGTGTTGTGTGAAAGAAAAGAAAAAATTTTCTTGTGCTTTTTTTTTCTCTCTCTCTCTATCGTAATAAGTAAAATTATTGGACAAAAATATTTTAGATTTTTTTTTCTAAATATTGTATATTCTGTTGTAAATTTTAACACAAAATTTTTTCATAAGTTTTATTAGCAGTTTTGTTGGATTAATTGTTTACATTAAAGTTCCATTTTATGCCTCTTTTTAATTTATTTTTATAATAATTATTCTATGTGTAAAATAGCGTAATTTCACTCTCAGATTTGATTTTAAAGTTTTCCCCTAGTGTGTTAATTAAAAGGTTCTGGAAATTTTTCAGCTTGAAAAATAAGTCTATTCTATGAAGTTGTTTTGACATCTAAGAATGATATAGAAATATGTAGTGTTTTGCATAATAAAATATGTATTTTGAACTTTCGAAAGCAAAATTAATTTTTATTGAAAAAGGCACCTTTTGGCTTCACTTTTTCTATGTATCATCATTTAGCCATGTTTTTAATGATGAAACATCGATAATGACATAAGATTTCTCTGTTTCATCTAAAACTGCTGAAATAAAAAAGCTTATTAAAAATATATAATTGCCTAGTCCTTGACTGATGGCTTTTTTAAATTTTGCATATTTTACAAAATATCATACTACAAAACATAATGCATCAGTTAGAACAAAAAATGAATTTTGTTTTGTTTATAAATACGAACAAATTAAAATTTTTGAAAAAGCATTGGTGTATAATGTCAGTTAAAGAAGAGAGAGATCTGTTCATTTGTTGCTGAGATAGTCTAGTCACCGGCTTACAAAACATTGTTTTTTAAAAAAATCACATTTTAATTTTGCATCAAGTAGCTAGCTTTAATTTTTTTTAAATGGCTTCAAAAGAACATTTATAAAGTGCCAGTCATACAGAAAATGAAGAATATGGAAAAAAATTCTCATTTTTCCTTAATTTAAAGTGTAAACTTTATAACTAACAATATTTCTAATATTAAGTAGAAATTCAGTTTTTGTTTGGTAAGGTAGATTTTTAAAGGGTCTTACTGATCACAAAATTCCATCTTCAAGAAAACTTAATAAAATAGTTACTCATTATTAATACTTTAAATTCAATTTTAATCTTTAAATGATCACTATCTGATACTGATATATTGCCATATTAAAATCGCCTACTTAATTTTTGAGATTTTGTAAGGGATAAATTTTGGATGGTCACATCAGTAAAAATTTCTGACGAGGGAGGTCTTTCAATGCAAACTCAATTTTTTCTAAAATTTTCTGGCAAAAAAGCATGGCCTTAGCATGAAAATCATCTGTTAATTTAAAATAAAAATAACATAAAAAAAAAAACACTCTTGAATTGTCAGAAATGATACTTTATTGCACACTGCTTTATTTCTTAATTTATTCATTTTAATGTGTGTGGGGAGTTAAATTTGTAATTTTTTTATTTTGAATTGAAAAAAGGTTAATTTTTTTTATTATTATTATCCTATATATCCACCATATATATATATAATATATATATATATATATGCAATATATTGTGAGCGTTCCGGACTTGTATAGGGAGTCGCAGGCCATTCACTTTGCAGCAGTTGTACGTACAGCTGGCTTTAAGATGGAAGGACTTCTTGAGGTGACATTACTTGTGGAATAATTGGACTCGGGAACCTTTAGGTGGATCGAGCTCATTTATTTCGTGCTCCATCATACAATCCAATCGTGAGTCCGGTCGGAGGTCCTCGAGCCCGTTACATTGATGATTTTAGGAGCTACATTGGCATGGGTTTTGCAGGCTTCTCAAAATTGCAAGTTCCCCGTTTTTGGCGTGGGTTTCAGCTAATATCTTGTTGTTTATCATATTTTCCAGCAGAGGGCACAGTTGTAAAATTGGGAGGAACATTTCTTTAATTGGTTGATTAGCTTTTGATTGATTGCCCAGGCTCAGATGCCAGACCTAGGCTTGGCTGGCCCGGGAATCGGCTAACCAGAACTGAATGAGAATATTCAGAACGTCAGCAAGTTTACTGTTAAAGATCGTCCGAAAATGATATTTGAAAGTAATAAGATGTATTGCTGGGAAAAAAAGTTACAAGGGGTAAAACTGGTTTTAGAATGAGATTTAAAGTTATGAGAAAGAAACTTCGGATTATAATTTTAATTTCTGAAATTTAATTTGAATTATAAAAGGGTTTTTTATCCTTTCATATATATATATATATATATGTATGTATGTATGTATGTATGCACCTACTGGGATAAATATTTTTCATTGTTCTGTCTTCCACCCTCCCTGACGAAGGCTCATTGTATCATAAAAAAAATATTGTGCTACTCTTTCATTTTTTTTTCTCAATCCAAAAACTGCAAGATGTTGTACGAATGATAAATCAGTCTTTGATAAAATCTTGGTTTTAGTGAAGAAAATTTGATTCTTAATCTGTAAATCTTTCAAGAAATTATGCACTTTATTTGAAATTACTTCAGATGAATTTATAACAATATTATTTTCCTGCTGATTTGGCTGCAGAATAAATTTTATTTTTATGAATAAAATTCAAAACTTCCTTTAAAGTTGTCTAACCATGTTTTTTAATTCAGAAGCTTACATGCATGCCTATCTCCTTTAATTTGGTTTAAAATTCTGAAAATTTTCTAATACAAATGCTGCAAATTCATTCAACTTATGAGTACAATTACCTGAAATTTGACTTTGTTTTTCCCAAGTGTACAGTGATGAGAGATGTTTTGTCAACCAACAATTAATTTTACTCTCTGAAAAGATTGGCATTTTAATTTTATTCTTTATAAATCATCCAGTCTGTGTTGAATTAACTCTGAACATTTTTTACTTTACAAAGAAACTTATTCTCAAACACAAATTTAACTTTCAGATATAAAAGTAAAAGTTGTTAAAATGGCGGTTGTTTAAACCTTGAAACTTGCAATTCTTCCTAACTTATCAATAATGAGTAAGGTGAAACTGAAAATGTGGTTGTAAACACAAATAAAAAGTGCTTAATTACCCTACTAATTCCTAAAAACTAATGATGCATCTGTTAGAAACCATTGTTATTTTATTGTTTTTTTTTTTTTTAATTATATTTGAAATTGTAATAAGCTTTGTTGGTGTGATTCTTCTATTTCTCCATCAATAAGGGTATATTTGGCAATAAAAGTTCATATGAATACAACTCGCTGTATTTTTTTTCCAAGAACTTTTGAGAGTTAATGTTAAAAGACCATACTTGTGAGAGTATAAACCAGAATTCGGAAAATGTATTAATGAATAATGCTTTAAATTTCCTTATAGGTTTTTAAATAATAAAAGTAAAAGGAAGTCGACTAAATAATTATAAGTGCAAACCTCCTACTTTTATAGATAATGAATTTTCTGGTCCACCTGAGGAAAAAACTTGTTGATTTGCTTATGAAATATATTTGACACATTTGATTACGATACATTTAGAAATTTGTTTAATCATATTTCTTCATTGTACAATTCAGGACATATAAATTACATATATTGCCTTTACTAAGTTTTATGTTTTTTTCTCTGATGTATTATTAGTAATATAAAAAAACATTAAAAAAATTCTTCAGCTGGCATTGTTTGTCCTACTGGTCAGTTTCGCTGTGATAATGGTAGCTGCATTGATGTTGTCCTACGTTGTGATGGACGGCAGGATTGTCCTGATAAATCTGGAGCTGATGAAAAAGGATGCCGTAAGTATAAATTTCTTGAGGCAGTTAAACTTTCTCAGTTGTGTAGCAGATTATTTTAGTTATAATGACATGAAATTGGAACAACAGACACTTCAGAACATGTGCTAAATGTTTATTTTTTAAATGTATAAAAGACTACCTATAGACAGTGCTTGCAAAACATTGTTTGCATAAATATTCTTTGTGCTACCTAGGGAAATGACGAATGTGATAAAAAAAAAAAAAAAAAAAAAAAAAAGACACTGCACAGTAGGATTTTGAGTTTGATTTATAATGCTAATCTTAAAAGGGCAGTTTTTGTTAGTAAAACTTTTCTCGCTCGTGGTACATATGGAGAATACTTTTTGTGTTGTTTTTAAAAAATAAATCCCAAGTACAACATCTGAAGTTTCTGTTTTCTAAATTTCTTGTCATTATGATAATACAATGAGAGGATCTCTGTGGAACCTTCTTATTTAGGTAAATTTAATTTTGGAAAATTTGTATAATAAACATAAGGTTAAATGTTTTAGGTTTGCTTTTCCAAAAAATCAACTAGTACAGTCGAACCTCATTATCCCGACACTCTAATGACAAGAAAAAAGTATTGTCATAAGCAGAGTGTTGCAGTAACCGGAGTTGGAGAAAAATATTTTAATAAAAAAGCTGTATTTTTAATTAATTTAAGACAACTTTAAATTCATAACTGTTCTTGCAGTTTTAAGCAATAAAACATTATTATTAAACAAAGTAAACACAAAAACAAAATTGAAAAGAATAAAAATCAGATTTATGATGGCTTGTTTTTTTATTGTTGCATGAAATATTGATGAATTGAGGTTTACTTATCCCTAGATGTGCTTCCTACAATTCTTTTTTCAATATTATAGAATGAATTGTAATCCATATTCGTTGTTTCAGAAATGGATGTTAGGTAATTTCTGATCATTTCAATGCAATGTGCGATACTTCAGTTTTAGTTGGATGAAAAATGCTGTGTAACCAAAGCGCCGCCTGACCAGAACGAAAAGACCGCGAGTAGACTGATACGTCTATCTGGAGCTTAAGTGGGTCACTCATAGTGTGTGGGGTTTATTTATTCAGATAAAGGATTGAAGTAAAATTTCTCATTTAACTCAGTGGGTTAGACACTTCTATGAAAAGTTTGGCTAAGACATTTCTTACCGCTTAATTTCCGTGCTTATAAGATGGATTATGAAAAATGAACAATCTTCCTGAACCGTCGGGATATCCAGAGATGAAAATTATTCAACGACATAAGATCCAGAGTTTATTTACTTTTAAAATCATATACAGAAAATCAGGGCTTTGAAAAACTGATGTGATAAGCGGAGAGACGTGAAAACCGGGTGTCGGGATAACGAGGTCCGACTGTATTATTATTTTGTCTTAAACAATTGTATTTGTTGAAAGTATTAATCTACTTTTTTCCCCTTTCTTTTGATCCTGGCTAGGGTTGTGATTCACTTGTTACTTCAAGTGAAAATGGTGGTTTATTTTTTCTTTTTATTTTTAAAGTATTGGATGTTCAATTTTTTTTTAACCTTTTTTTTTTTTTTTTTTCAGCTTGTAGTCCTTCTCAATGGCAGTGTGACTTTGGTCAGTGCTTGGATAGGGGCAAGCTTTGTGATGGTAGAGTTGACTGCCCTGATGATAACTCTGATGAAAGAGATTGTGGTACGTTTTTTAATACTAGTATTGCATGAAATATAGCAATGTAAAATAGTGAAATTTTCTTTTGTTTTTTGTTTCTTGAAATATCAGTTTAAAGTTGCAAATTTTCAATATGTGTGTGTGTGTATATATATATATATATATATATATATATATGTGTGTGTGTGTGTGTGTGTAATGAATTCACGCTACTCCCATTGTTTTTCCTCTGTTTCGGTGTAGATCGTGCCGATGGGTGCCGGGGTGCGGATAATCGACCCGTACCTGCTGACGTAGGATTGATCCCTTTGAGTTTCTATCGTAGTTCTGTAGTCGCAGGCCCTGAGTGGTATCCGTGAATTAAGGAAAGATTAAATGAGTAGTTGTTTCAATAAAGACACAGCTTTTTCGGGACCTGATTTATTGATCTTCTGTACATCCTTTTGAGAGAAATTAGGCCCCTTTGACATGAGGGGTGATGGTTTAACCCTTTATGGACAGGGGAACATAGGTGGGTCGCAAAGCGATCCCTGAAGAGCCGAGTGACGTGGAGTTAGTGCATTCTTTTGATAGTAAAAAGCCTCTCTTGCCGCCTGTGCAGCCGTATAAGTACGTGGTATTTTGCATTATTCCTGCTAGGGGACATTGAAGTCAAAGGAGGCGTATTTAAAATATAATTGGTCGTTAGCTGAATGATTGATTGCCCAGGACTTGGGCGCTGGCTCATGATCGGCCAACGGGTCGCCGCAAGACTTACAAATTGCACTTACTCAGCAAAAGTATTCTTATGAAATGGGCCAAAACGATCTTTGAAAGTTATAAGATGCAATGCGGGAAAACTGACTTAACAAGGGCAACTTCATTCAATCAATTGAGACACAATTACTAAAGCATTTTAAAAGTTTAAATTTCTGTTTTTTAAAACAAGGTTTTCAAATTTTAAAAGGTGCAAAAGGGGAATTTTAAAAAGAGGCTTAGCTTTTATCGTTTAATATATATATATATACCGGGTGTCCCAAAAAGGACTGACTGATTTTAAAATTCAATAACTTGCAAACGGTGACAGATATTTAAAAAAATCTTGCAGGAGGGTTATGCATAAGGTCAAAAGTTTTTTTACAGTGATTTTCAATTTTAGTTCGAATTACAAACAATAGATGGCGCTGCGATCAATAGACGCTGAATTCAGGCTCGATTTTTGGTACTTCGTGGCCCGGATAATACATTTAAATCTCCTTTTTCAGCATGAAACAACAGAAAGGACTGGAAATCGAGCCTGTATTTAGCGACTATTGTTTACAGCACCATCTATTGTTTGTAATTCGAACTAAAATCGAAAATCACTGTAATAAAACTTTTGACCTTATGCATAAACCTCCTGCAAGAATTTTTTAAATATCTGTCACCGTTTGCAAGTTATTGAATTTTAAAATCAGTCAGTCCTTTTTGGGACACCCGGTATATATATATATATATATATAATAAAATTGAAATCACAAATATATGAATAAATTGGTAAAGCTCTAAAGTTGAATTAGAAATGAACATAGGAAACCAGTATGTAAAATAAGAAACTATGAATAACTCACAGAATCTTCAGAGGAGTTTGTGAGTTCATTCATAGAAGATGCATTATTTCATCCAATTTTGTTGGCATTAAGCCTAAAATGACAAAATTTAGCTCCTTATAACGCAAAAATAACAAAAAATAGATAATAAAAATCCAAGATATCTAAAAAAGATACACCTCACACAGGATATTAAAAATTAATAGAGCAAAATACCTAAATTACATACTAGGAAGCATAACTGCAGCATGACTGGATGGTAAAACAGAGTTAGGACTATTTTAACATGTGGGCCTATAGTTTATTATCTGATTGAAACCCATAACTTTGCTGCCATCTGGTGTGAGAAAGGAAAAAATGTAAATTGGAACTGGATGATTAGCAATAATGTTTGGTGCTGCCATCTTTACCCCCAAAAAAGAATGAAATTGATTGAAAAAATAAAGAAATGACTTAGATTAACATTTAGTTGAAGTAGAATGGAAAAATAGCAATAAACTTGATAATTACTGAGTAAATACAAAAATAATATAAAGAATAGGAATAAATTAATAAAAAATAAAATAAAGAATTATATAAAATAAATAAATAGAAGGGCAGTTGATTAAATTAACTAATTTAAAGACAAAATATTATAATATAAAAAATGAGAATATAAATAAGATTTAAAAAACAGTGAGGAATATTTTAAGATAGTAAAATATAGCCTTGTATTAAGTAACTAAATGTGAAAATTTAAAAAACAATGAGGAATATTGAGATAGTGAAATATATCCTTGTATTATGAAGCAATATGTGAAAATTGTTGAGAAATTTATGATGTTAAATGCATGATACCCCGTGTTTTTTTTTAATTTTTTTTTTTTTTAAATATATCCATACAATATATAAGCATATATACATACAGATATACAGGTTCACACATATATAAACATATAAGGTTTTAAACTTTTTTTAGCATTCCCAACCTCAACCCTCCATAATGGTATTTTTATGTCTTTTTTTTTTTTAATAGTGCATAATGTATGGGAAAGACATACACTCACACACATACCTTTTTTTTTTCTTTGTAATTATATATAAATCTACATATACATATATTATATATATATATATATATATATATACACACACATATACATAATTTTTTGTTGTGTATGTTTTTATAATTTTTTCAGCAATCCACAACACACCCTCCATAATAGTGTTTTCTATTTTTTAATTTTTTTTTTAAATACATATTATATGCCTATGGTAAAAAGTAGAAAAAAAAAAGAATGAATATTAAGATTTGAGCCATGCAGATATAAAAGAGACGGGATAATTATAAGACAATGCTAATTGCTTTAATTTAAAAATATTAGGCTGTAAGAATTGGGAGGAACATAAACGTTTGATACAAAGACAATGATTAAGTAGAATATTTCTATATACTGAAATATGTAAACAGGAATTGAAATTCGTAAAAGTAATTACATTAAATGAAAATTCATTGTATTCATCATAAATATTGAATGTTAGGGTGTTATTTGAAAGAATATTAATTTTAACATCCATAAAATTGATACTAGAATTATGTGAAAAAGTAGTACTAAGTTCTAGATTAGAAAGGTACTTTACAGGAAGATATATAGAATTATTATTTTTAACAGAAAGAATAATTATATCATCTATGTATCTGTATAGCAATATATTATTGTTAATAAATTTACGTTCATAAAAGTAAAGATATAAGTCAGATAACATACTTGATGAACCAGCTCCTTGAGGGATGCCCTGTATTTGAATAAAAAAAGCATTGTCGTGGAAAGTAAAATTATGAAATAGTAGAAAGTTAGTCAAAGATGTGAAGTAGTCGGTATCAATGTTATCAGGTAAATTTAGTAAAGGAAAATATTCTATAAATAATGTATTGATAATAGAATGTAAGTCTTTGAGAATGATATTATTAAATAGGTCTTTGAAATCTAAAGTAATAATATTATTGACATTTGTTAATGGCTTTATTTTATCCACCAATTCAAAACTGTTTTTAATGCAGTGAGTGTTGTCTTTGTTGACTGATAACTCATAAATTTGTGTAAGAATATTTAAAAATAATGTACTAGCACGAGTATTATATGTAATACAACCTACAGTGACAGTGCGGAATTTAAGAGGATTTTTGTGAAATTTTGGAATCATGACTACATAAGGATAATTTAGGTTGCTATTTTTTATGCCTAGTAATTTATGATAGCTTAATATATGATTATTATTTTCCTTTAAAGTAACATGATGAAGTGTGAAAATATTATTAGAAGTAACTGCTTTAGTTAGAAGGTGATGATAATAATATTTGCAGATGATAGCATAGTTGTTAGCAGCCTTATCTACATATGTAATATTGAAATTATTTTGAAGTGCTGCAATATGTGGTTTAAGGGTGGAGAAAGAAACTGAATTTTTGGCAGTATTCAGTTTTAATAATTGTTGTTTCAAAAGAAAGATGACATGATGCATCCAATCTACAAAGTATTCAGTAGGTTTATTATAGTTAATAGCAATTTTATAAATGAAGAAATCTAAATCATATGTGAATTGTTTAATGATGGACTGTATATTACACTGTGAAGGAATACGATGTTTAGTGCCATGACGCATCAAAGATCTTAAATGATTATTAGTGACAATGTCTAAATTACCAGTTATAACAGGTCTATGATGGGCATTAATATATGTATTTAGATGGGGATCATTGCATTTACATGTAAAAGTATCAGTGTGTTTGAAATTTTTGGAAAACTTATTATAATTGAAAATTTTACGACCTAACCTAATAGGATATTTAAAAGAGCTTTTTAGATTAACTCTGTGAAGTGGGAATTTACATTGCTCGTTGTGAAATAATTGATTAAGTTTAATTTTATTAAAAACAGGATTGGTAAAGGTAACGATTAAATGTGAATTACTTTTATTTAATTTTTGTGGTTTTTTGTTAATATTGACATTAAGAGCAGTTAGCCTATAATGGAGTAAATCAAAAAAAGTATCACTAAAGTGAGTATTAATAAATTTGAAATCACAAATATATGAATAAATTGGTAAAGTTCTAAAGATAATTTAGAAATGAACATAGGAAACCAGTATGTAAAATAAGAAACTATGAATTACCCACAGAATCTTCAGAGGAGCTTGTGAGTTCATTCATAGAAGATGCCGAAATATTTTCGAATTGAAAAATCCCTCAGCTTCCCCCAACACAAGAAAGCTGAAATGATGCAAAGGCAAAAGAAATCATCTTTCAAAAAATATTTTTGTTTTGTGTAACCAATATTGCTTTTGAAACAAGATAAAGTAATGCATCTATCACTTATTCTAAATTCTGTTACTACTAATCGGTGTATTAAATGAAATTTATAACAAGTTATTTTAATGGTACTTATAAGTACAGTCAGTAGATAAAGGGTTAAAAAAAAGAAAAAAGAGAGAGGTAAAATGGCCGACTGATGAGACCACCAATATTTGTTTCAGGTGCTATATGACTTGTGCTTTTTTAATATAGATACTTTATCGTACTAAAATAAGGGAACTATTTCTCTCCAGCTCCACCAGGATGTCCTGCTGACAGATTCCGTTGTAGTGATGGTACTTGCATTCCTTCCAGTCAAAAATGTAATGGTTATAAAGAATGTAGAGACGGCTCTGATGAAAGAAATTGCCGTAAGTAGATCTTGAATGTTCACATATAGTATATCTCTCAGTGATCTAGAATGTAAGATAAATTGGAAAAAGATTTTATTGTAAATGAGAAAGCTGAATTACATGTCAGTCACCACTCACCAGTGAGCAATTAAACTTTGAAATATGCTGATTAAAAATTTTTCCTGGCCAGCCTAACTTTTTCTTTTCATTATTATCGATTTCATTTGAACTTAGTTAATATATTTCAGAAAGAAGATATTACAAATGTTACAAAAAAATCACATTTACTACAAAATTTCTAACCTACTTCTATATAATTAAATAAATGTAATAAACTGAATTCTTATAAACTAAGCTCAAGTTTGTACAATACATTTAACTGCCATAATATTAGTTTAAGGGCAAAGCAAAAATGGCAAAGAATAAATATCCTTGTTTTTCTTCATGAATTTTTAATACCAAAAACTGTAAATGAATTTATTACACTAAATTATTTTGTAAGGTAACACTCATGTTTTGACAATGTTTACTGTCTAACATCAAATTCATAAGTTTTCTTATCTGTTTTTTTTTTTCTCTCATTTTTATTTATATAGTTAAATATGTTTTATACATATACTAAAAATTAAATTCTGTTTTTAATATTTTATGCTAAAGGCAGATCAAGACCAGGTAAGTGTTAACACTTTTAATACATTGAGATATTTCTTAAATAAATAAAATATTACAAATGTTTTTAAGCTTTACTTTTTAGTAAAACTTTATTGTTGTTCAATAAATCTTCATATTATTTTATTTTTATCAATATTGTTGTTAATGTTTTGTACATCTAAATGTAATTTATGTCGATTTCAAAAATAAGTAAAACATTTTTTTTTTTCTTTTGCTACCTGAAGGAAAAATTCATAAACGTAAGTGTTTATTTGTGCTTCACTTTGAAGTTTATTGTATTAAGTTTACCAGACAATCCAACCCAGGCTTCCTGGGTTACAGATAATATTACCAAGTTCCCCAATTTACGTGGGACATCCTGATTTGGAGACTTTCCAAGATTTACCTGTGGAATCACTATGCAATATTCCAAATGTTCCAACTTTTCATAACTGCACCCTGACTTCATCAGTTTATAACGAAATCTTGTGTTAAATGTAAAAAATTCCATTCTCTATGGAAGGTTCATACAATTAATTATAATTCCTCAACTGAAAAAATCTCGAAGCACAATTTTGTTTTGGTCTGTAGTGATTACACTTTCATGGATTTTACTGCATTAAATAGTATTTATTTAGTACAATAAAACCTACTCAGAAGGAACCTGAAGTGACTGAGTAAGATTCTGTTTTATACAGATTTCCATCTTAGGAAGTATAAGTGTATGAATCCCTTCCTTCCATCAGGACCATGAGTTTTTTTACTTTTAAGACAGAGGATATACGTTATTTTATGTCTCAATTTTAGAAGCCACTGCCCTCCCCTCATTTTTTTCTCACAAAAATCTCACCTCATTTTTTTCTCAAAAAAATCACATTTACTACAAAATTTCTAACCTACTTCTATATAATTAAATAAATGTAATAAACTGAATTCTTATAAACTAAGCTATGGGTCCTACTGTTTGTGTCAGTGAATCTAGCAATTCTAGTTACAGAACATTTTGCCCAATGTACAGAACATGGGTGAAAACAGTTTTTGATTGAAAACTGTAATAGATGTTTATATATATATATTTTTATTGCCCACAGACAACACCAAAAAGCATTTTCTTATGGAAAATATCAATTATGTATTCAAATAAAGTATTGAAATTTATTAAAGTGATACAGCTTTTCATATTCGCCACATACCAAGGGTTAATAGTCGAAGAAATTGCTAAAGATTTCACTATTTACAGCATTTTTTTTTTATTCTGATTATTTCAGTAATAAGTGATTAATTCAGTTATTCCATAGTTTTATTACATATCTGTTAAATTAGTGTTTTATTTTTTTTTTTTTGATAAAATTTAATTTTGTTATGGAATATTAGCCAAGAACAAATGCTAAACTCTTTATATTATTTTATGTGCAAATGGGTTAATCTTCCATAATCAGGATAGATAAATTTTTTTAAAGTCATGCTTGCAAATTATTTAAAAAGTCGTACAAAATCTGCAGATTGAGATAAATTTTCAAACAAATTGTATTTAAAAATAAATTTCTCTTCTTATCTTTCAGTATAAAAATTAAAATTGCACTATGTTTAGAAAATGAATTTATTTATGAAATTTATGGGTTTAGTCATTTCCACAGTGTGATGTCAAAGTTACTCATAAACATGTTTTTGCTTTATATTAATATTGATTACCTATATTAATTTATTATGTTACTACTATCAGTGTTATTATTCAAGGTAATTAAAAAATATATCTTTCTCTAGCTTGTCCATCTGATAAATTTATGTGTGCCAATCGCTTCTGCATTGATTTAAACAGAAGATGTGATGGGTATAATGATTGCCAAGACAGCTCAGATGAAAAAGACTGTCGTAAGTAATACATCGATCCCTTTTCCCCTTATGTATACTAATTTTCTCCTTTTCCTATACTCTCACTGATGGTGCTATACTATTCAAATCCCAGCATCTTGAGACTTGAATATTTCCAAAACAAATCTGGGTCTTTTTTTTTAAATGCAAAACTGGGTGTCCTTTTAAATAATGATTCAAATCCGATATCTTTAATACAAAATAAACTACAACTTCAACAACACTAATCAGATTTTTATGCATCTTAAAGGATGTATTGCAATTTTTTGTTTTTAAGATCCATAAATTATCTGGGTTTTGAAGAGTATATTTATATGTAAATTACATATTTAATTTAATCTTTTAATGATTAACTTGTGCTAATTATTGCATCCAAAGTACACACATTTCCTTAAAATCCTTAAAAACAGTGTGATGAAATTGTTTATTCCGTGTAGAGAAAATTTAAGTGCACAACATTTTGTTGTATGAGAATAAAACAGGTCCCAGGTTCTTACGATGAATTATTTATTAAGCATCGAGGTGAGGGCGCTAAGCGAAAGGAGTTGCAAGGGCGAAAGCAAGAAGGCAATGTCAGATACACTGCATGTTTCTTCTTACATTCTTGCCAAATAATTCACCAAAAGGTTACACATTCTCGATACGTTTTTCTGATATGGAGATCTTCATATAAAGTTTTTGATTTGAGACCTATAAACCAAATAAGGATATGATTAAACTTTTACTTCTCTTGCACATGGCCTGGCGAAAGTACCAGTGATCGATAACCATACATGGTCATGAAAAAGTTCAGATAAAATGAATCGAAATCAAAACTTAGCATATGGTTCTATAACAGCTAACATTGGAGGGGTTTTATGACTATTGCGAATTTTAAAGATAGGGACTGCATTTAAATAAAAGCGGTTATGCTAAAGGTTTATTAAGATATCCTTTAATGATTTGAATGGAGATTGAATTTAAGACAAAATGAAAAAGGGAAAATTTTATGATTTAATAAAGGAAAGGGGAGATTATATTAATATACGATTCTGATATCATAAACAGTTTACAAAGTAGTTAAAAGTACAGGAAAAAATAAGGTACTCCTTGGAAATTTCTTAAATTATGAGGGAAAATTTACTAGGTTTTGAATAAGTGTGTTGATCAGTTTAGGAGGAGGGGGGGGGGGGAGGATTTTTTTCTTAATATGCTTTTGGAATTGAGTTTTTAATTAATTTTAATTGAAGTGCACAAGCCTCATGGAGATTATGTTTACTGTTTTGTTACTAATCTTCATTGGATGTATTCTACAAAAGATATTCACCTTCTAAGGAAGCATAAAAGGAAATATTTCTCATGCTTTCGTAGACTTCCTGTGATTATAGCTATTAAAAAATTGTAATTAAAAAATACTTTACTTTTCTACACTAAGAAACATATTTTATTGTATCACAATGTTACAAACTTTCATTATATAGATAATTTTCGAATTTCGATTGAACTAAATCAGTTTAAGGTTTCCTGACTTGTTTAGTGATTGAAAAACTGTGTGTTGTTGAACATATATATGCTTAGCTGTTCAATTTAATTCCTTGAAAATTTGTGGGACTCCTTGGGGGGGAAAAAAAATTCTCACTCTTGTATAAAAATATTTGTAAATTATTTTTATTGGGTTTATGTTGATAGCCTATAATTTTTTTGCTGATATACTTTATTTACTATAGCACGAATAAAAATCTTTCGCAAATCTGCAAATTTTAATTACTTACATAAAATATTCCTTTTATTGTAATCTTTTTTAAATATTTCTTTCAAATGTTTTTTCTCAAGAATATTTTTAATTTTCACTAGCGAAATGTAATGGCAGAATCCAATGGCAACTATGCCGGTTTTGACAGGAGACTCTCGATTTTAAGTCTACCCTCTGTATTACCTTAAAATTCCAAAAATAAGCCCTACCTGAATGTAAGCTCCATGCCAATTTTCAACAACTTTCATTTTTCAAAAAAATTCCGTATGTAAAAGCCTCCCTACCAAAAACCTTTAGTTGAAATGTGTTTATCCACCCCTTGATGATGAATTTTTTTTACGGTGTCGATAAGTGCACCAAGGTTAGTTTCTTTAATTTCATCATCTCCTAGTGTTCCAGTTTGATGTTTTCAAAGACAGTTGTGTACTACCCTTTTTTTTATGTGTCAAAGCGCTCAGCCCTTTTAGACGTAGAAAATATACACTGTCCCTTTTCAGTGGTTGTTCTTTGTGGCCGCTATTTTTTTTTCAAAATATTTTGCCTTTCTGTTTTTCATAAAAAAAGCCTGAAATTTTTTTTTCTTAAAAATCTGTACAGTTTTTTGCAACATAACAAAACATATTATATCCATCCAAAGCTGATGATTTGATTCTGATGACGTTAAATTTCCAACTTCACAGAGTTGAATAAACAAAACAAACCGCAAATAGTCTGATTCCTTTTTTTTTTTTTTTTTTTTTTTTGCTCTATAATGTGCTTTTTTGAGGGTTGCTTTAATTTTCAATAATAACTTATTATATTTTAATAAAAAATTGTTACATATCCTAATTTACTATGGAAGCAACTTGCTGAAATTTTTAACGAAACCGCTCAATTAACAATGGAGGTATATGTACATATATATATATATGAAACGATAAAAGCTAAGCCCCTTTTTAAAATTTAAAATCCCCTTTTTGCCCCTTTTAAAATTTGAAATCCCCGTTTTAAGAAACAGAAATTTAAATTTAGAAATTCAAATTAAAACTTTTAAAATGCTTTAGTAATTGTGTTATGTAATATGTTTATAAATTAAAAGTAGTAATTCTAGTTTATGTTGATGACTTAGCTATTTTTGTAGAGAATGGGGAAATATTAATTAAAGTAATTCAATTAATAAAATCTAAATTTGAAATAAAAACTCTAGGTGAAATTAAAAATTTTCTACGAGTTGAATTTGAGAAACGTGAGGGGTCTTATGTACTGCATCAAACAAAATATATTGAAAGACTTGCAGAGATTTTTAATGTTCCTAGAATAAAATGCAAATTACCATTGACACCAGGAACAGTGTTAAACTTAACAAATGAGGGGGAACGAATAGATGTTCCTTATAGACAGTTGATAGGTTGCTTGTTGTTTTTAGCATCTAGAAGTAGACCAGATATTCAATTTTCAGTTATTGCTTTATCCCAGTTTTCTAACAAACCATCATGGGATCACTGGAGAAGTTTGTGTCAAGTTTTGCAATATGTTATTGATACAAAAGATTTGAGTTTAAATCTATTATTGTAATATTAATGTCTATACTGATGCTACATGGGCTTCAGATTTAGTTGATCGTAAATCAATTAGTAGATTAGTAATTTTTGTTGACCAAGTACCTGTTATTTGGAATTCTTCTAAACAAAAATGTGTTGCTTTATCAAGTATGGAATCTGAGTATGTTGCATTATCAGACTCAGTTAAGGAACTATGTTGGTTAACAAGAATAATTGATAATTTTTTCTTTTTGAACTTAAACTTAACTAAACCAACAATTTATTGTGAAAATCAAAGTACTATAAGCTTTTCTAAAAATAATATAGAAAATACAAGAACTAAATATATTGATACACGTAGTTATTTTGTAAAGGACAATATTGGAAATTTTGAACTAAAGTATGTACCTGGTAAATGTAATGTTGCTGATGTAATGACAAAAGCATTGTCAAGTGAAATTTTTTTCTATTTTAGAGAATGGTTGTTTGGCTAGGCAGAAGACTTGGGAAAAGGGGTACATTTGTAGGGTTAAAGTTATATTTTTGTTTTTCCCAGCTCTTCTGCATAGTGTTTAAGTATTTAAAAAAAAAAAAAAAAAAAAAAAAAAAACCTTTATTTCTTTTAGTAGCCACCACCACCACATAAAAGTTTACTTCTGTTTAAAGTTTTAGTTTTTATCTTAAATGGTTCAGTACTTACAGTAAGTGTACATGCTTGTTTACATTTTCAGCATGTGGTTGGATGGTTGGTGGCGAAGTTAATTTTCTACTACTTTTAAGCAGGGGTGCAGAATATGCCCGATCCGGCGATCTAGGATCAGGGGAAATTTTGCAGAAACATATACAATTGATTTCTATTTTAACAACAAATTCCATAATTTCCTGAGACAGAGAAAAATTTCAGTACAAATAAAATGATACATATGGCAACCTTCACAAAATCGATCTCAAAATAATACGTAAAGTATATCAGGGGTGATTCTGTTCCGAAAATTTAAGACATTCGGTTCCGAAAATTAAAAAAAAATCTGTCATCAATCTGAATATCTACCCTATATATATAAAATCCTAATGAAATGAATTTATGAAACGGAAGTATGAATCACCTGATTAAACAACTGATTATGTTTCACTGCGATTTCTCCTAAAATATGGAATACATTGTGATGAAATTAACACCAAAAATCAATATTGATCCGCTGATTTCAAAACTGGTATTAGAATTTTTAAATTTGAATTAGTTTTCGAAATATTAATTTTTTTTCTAATTTTATATACATTTTTCTAATGGTGGCAACTCAAATTTCAATCATAACAGATATTTTTTTTCGCATTTCAAAAAAGGTTATAATTTTAAACTAATTTGGCGACCAAGTTTGGCCTCCCTTAAATCTATGCTAAGAACAATGCTTTTTTTTTAATTTCGTTATCATTTTATTTAATACAAAATTTTCATTAAGAAAAAAAACATTTAAAATTAATGGCTTACACTTCTTTCTTTTTTTTAACGAAACGAAAAAAAAAATATTAGGCTCAGATGTCGTATACGCACCGGCGTACCTAATTGGTGCCACAATGGCGTTATTTTGCCTGACATGGTAACCTGGCTATTGTTGCTTATTCATCACTAAATGTTTATTTACATTTATTTTCTTTTTATTTAAGAAAAAAATGTTATAAATTGCTTTGTTCTATAGTTATTAATTTTTTTTTTATTTATTGTTATTTCATTTTAAAAATAATAGAAAAATAATTTAAAAATACATATATAACTGGTATTCGAAAACGAGGTTTTTGCCAAATTGTCGTAAAAAATATCACGCCAAACCCGGTGCTTATATGACATCTGTGTTAAATATTAAGCAAAAAATCATAACATTTCAAATTCAAAGCAAATGACCAATATCGCCAAATTATATAAATCGCCAAACCATTCGCCAAATCATACAATTTGACGTAATTTTTTTTTTTAAATAACGAAAAAAAACCAAATAAATTAGTATAAAAATTCAAATACAAATAAAGCGTCCAAATAAAAATCACTTGATGGCGTATACACGTGTAACTTCCTTACAGTAAAGTGAATGTTACATTTTCGATCAACCATTATTATCGTTTAATCTTATTGTCTGGCGATTTATTTTTCGTCAATGGGATAACCAAGTAGTACCGTTTTAATTTACCACTCAAAAAAAAAAAAAAAAAAAAAAAAAAAATGCTAACTTACGAGTTAAAAAGAAAGGGTACTTTTCCATTTACGTACACCATTGTCGCAAAGCGTAATAGTTGGTGCAAAATGAAAATCATGTGAATTGAAACATTTGAAAAATAAAGGAAAAAACACTGTCGATAGTAAAGGGAATCTTTTAAAAATATAACATTTGGAAACTACAGACTTTTATGAACTATTTTACTAAATCACAAATACATACTTAAAATAAATGAACAAATAACTGTTATACAATAAAGTATAGCAAATAATAGCAAATCACAATGTTTCGCATGTTTTACTATAAAAATCCTTTTCGCGATCAGGGTTGAAATAATTGGCGCATTAGCATACATTTTGGCATGGTGTCCGTATAATGGAAAAATACCTAAAAAAGCTATTGGGGAGATTTGAGCCCGGCTAACATAAAAGTACCAAGAATTTTTTGCGATCATGGCAACTTTTATGTAGTTTTTTTCGAAAAAATAACATTGATTCTTTAATCAAAATAGAAACCTTTCTTATGAAAAGCGAAGGAACTGTTGATGATAGTCGCATGACTTAGGCTAATATAATAGAGATTGTTTTCAATTCTAAAAACAGTGCAAAGAATAATATTTTTAACGATTACAAATTTACTTACACATGCCTAGTAAAAACAGAAAAAAAAAAAAAAAAAAAAAACTTTAAAATTACTATTAAATGAGTACGAGTTAAAAGCAGGAAAATATTGAAAATTATGTCTAGAAAATTGTATTTACACATGAATATTAAAATAGAAAGGAAACTTTAAAATAATAAATACATTAATATGCGTTTAACCCTTTCAGGGGCAAGGTACTTCTATTCGTAAAATGTTGAAATCAGTGAATGGCACCAGAATTTACAAACAAATTTTGAAATACGAAAATGCTTTTATTCACTTACTTAATAAAAGGAAATTTTTCATTTCAATATTCTGGTGCCAACTTGGCATTTAAGAATTAAAATTAAGTGGTCCAAAAATGAATTACCACTCTTGAAGGGGTTAAAACAGTAAATTGTATTATGTCAATCGTTTTATAACGCTTTTAAAAAGTACCGGTCGGCAAAGACTCTGTTTACTTAATTCATTTTATTTTAGCTACTTTTCAAATGTTTAACTGATCTTCTTTAATTAAACACGAAAACAACCATTGAATGTCTTAACAGCAACTGATTTGGCCTTAAATTTTCGCAATCAAAGGGAATTGAATGGAAACCCGTTTACTGGGAGATCGCTATAGGTTTTTTCATTTTAATTCAATCTCCTCTAATCTTTAAAAAACCGATCAAATTAGCGTGATTTTAGATTCTGCGGTGTCTGAACGGGGGTTGGCGAGCGTAGCTTGCAGGGGGCAGAGCCCCCTAGTTCGGACATAAAAATATGGCAAATTTCGTCCAAGAATTACGGAAAAAACGCGCATTTCGTCACAAGATCGCAAAATAACCGCAAATTTCCTCAAAAGATAGCGGAAGAACTGAAAATTTCGTCAAAAGGGGCGAAATAACCTCAAATTTCGTCAAAAGATCACGAAATAACTGCAAGTTTCGTCAAAAGATCGCGAAATAACTGCAAGTTTCGTCAAAAGATCGCGAAATGAACACAAATTTTGTCAAAACATTGCGAAAGAACCGCAAATTTTGTCAAAACATTGCGAAAGAACCACAAACTTAGACAAAAGATCGCGAAACTACCGCAAATTTTGTGAAAAGATCGTGAAACAACCGCCAATTTCGTCAAAAGATTGCGAAGCAACCGTGAATCTTATCAAAAATGGTAAAAATAACTGCGATATTTTTCAAAAGATTGCGAAACAACTGCCACTTTCGTCAAAAAGGGCGAAATAATCGCAATTTTCGTCAAAACATGGCAAAAAAACCCCGCTAATTTCGTCAAAAAATCGCAAAATGAACACAAATTTCGTCAAAAGATCGCGAAATGAACAAAAATTTCATCAAAAAATCGCAAAACAACCACAAATTTCATCAAAAGATCGTGAAACAGCCGCGCATTTCGTCAAAATGGACAAAATAACCGCAAATTTCGTCAAAAGATCGCGAAATAACTGCAAGTTTCGTCAAAAGATCGCGAAATGAACACAAATTTTGTCAAAACATTGCGAAAGAACCGCAAATTTTGTCAAAAGATTGCGAAAGAACCACAAACTTAGACAAAAGATCGCGAAACTACCGCAAATTTCGTCAAAAGATCGTGAAACAACCGCCAATTTCGTCAAAAGATTGCGAAGCAACCGCGAATCTCATCAAAAATGGTAAAAATAACTGCGATGTTTTTCAAAAGATCGCGAAACAACTGCCACTTTCGTCAAAAGGGCGAAATAATCGCAATTTTCGTCAAAACATGCCAAAAAAACCCGCTAATTTCGTCAAAAAATCGCAAAATGAACACAAATTTCGTCAAAAGATCGCGAAATGAACAAAAATTTCATCAAAAAATCGCAAAACAACCACAAATTTCATCAAAAGATCGTGAAACAGCCGCGCATTTCGTCAAAAGGGGACAAAATAACCGCAAATTTCGTCAAAAGATCGCCAAATAACTGCAAGTTTCGCCAAAAGATCGCGAAATGAACACAAATTTTGTCAAAACATTGCAAAAGAACCGCAAATTTTGTCAAAAGATTGCAAAAGAACCACAAACATAGACAAAAGATCGCGAAACTACCGAAAATTTCGTCAAAAGATCGTGAAACAACAACCCATTTTGTCAAAAGATTGCAAAGCAACCGCGAATCTCATCAAAAGAGGTGAAAATAACTGATTTTTTTCAAAAGATCGCGAAAAAACTGAGACTTTCATCAAAAGGGGCGAAAGAATCGCATTTTTGTCAAAACATGGCGAAAAAACCGCAAATTTCGTCAAAAGATCGCAAAATGAACGCACATTTCGTCAAAAGATCGCGAAATGAACAAAAATTTCATTAAAAGATCGCGAAACAACCACAAATTTCATCAAAAGATCGTGAAACAGCCGCACATTTCATCAAAAGATCGCGAAACAGCCGCGCATTTCGTCAAAAGGGGGTGAAATAACCACAAATTTCATCAAAAGATCGCAAAAAATCGGAAATTTCGTCGAACGATCGCAAAATAACCGCGAATTTCATCAAAAGATAGCGAAATAACCACAAATTTCATCAAAAAGAAGGCGAAATAACCACAAAACTCGTCAAAAGATCGCGAATTTCGCCAAAAGATCGCTAAAAAATGCAAATTTCGCCAAAAGATCGTGAAAAAACGCAAATTTCGTCAAAGGGTCGTGAAGAAAACATAGTGCTGAGAGGGGATTCCCCCCCCCCTCCCTTCCCCAGCTCTGCTGTAATCTTTCAGAAAATTTGCTGTGAATTTCAGAACATTTTTTTTCACTCAGAATCACCCCTGCCATATATATTCGCTCATAAGTTGAGAAATATTGGAAAAATAAATTTTCTGTACCTACGGTAATACAGCATTTATCTATATTGTAACGTAAAATTTTGGGGAAATTTTCATGTGGATTGGGGGAAATATTGGGAGTAGAGACATTTTCTGCACCCCTGCTTTGTTAACCTTTTATTTCTGATTTGTTATTTCCAGTGACATCATTTTGACACAGTGATATCATTTTGTTCCAGTGGGTGTGTCCTACTTATTGAAACTTTATTTTACTTATTTTTGGCAACATTTGTAATTCAAATTTATCTACTGTGTTTGCAATATGTATTTGGCAAGTTGTCTTTGCTAATCGGTTGTGGTTGGTTGTAGTTCAACATGTGAGTAGTTTTGGAGAGTTGTTTTAAGAGATGTTTAGTTTTAGTAGTAAGTGTCTACTTATTTTAGTGTCATATGCAATATGAATTTGTCTATATTTTTGTGTATTTAGAAGAGTTTGAATTCTCTGCAATTCTGGTTTAATATGTGCCAGTGATGTCTATTCTAGATGATGCTTTTCTGATATATATATATATATACTACAGTTTTAATAAACTTATTTTATTTTCTTCAGAAGATGTTTCAATCTTTTAGGCCTGCATCATACAAATACATTAATTTAACGATTGTGGTAAGCAGTGTAACTACAAATATTGTGGGGGATTTGTTAATCTGACCCTACAAAAATCTTGCAATAGAAAAGCAATTGCTGTGGTGAGAATTTTATAGCTTTTTTTTAATTGTTGGTAACTGCTATAACGAAAAATATTTATTTTTTCCTGTTATTGTTGTATAAGAGCTGGTTTTATCAGAATCATGTTAAGACGTATTCAAGATTTTTAACCCTCTCCATTTCCATTGCCTTGAGCCGATTTTGCCCATTTTCAATCCCCGCCGAGATATTAGCCATCTCAAAGTTGTTAGCGAGTTTGAAGACGATCCGTGCATAATTGCGACTTTTATCGTGCGGACAAAATTTAGTACATACATACATATATATATAAACTTTTTTGGTGGGGGTGGTTTTGGGTTCCTGGGGTCATATAATGAAAAGTTATAAAGGAATTTTTCAAAAGTCGCACCATGGTAACGACTGCAATAGGTAGTATTTCTTACGAAATCTACCTAAAATGTATGGAATATGCCTTATCAAGTACCAATTAATTTCTGTTAACAGACATTATTGGTAAGAATTAGAGTATTGAGGGAATTTTCAAGAAAATTCCTTTTATAAGCCCCTTCATCACTTTTGCCAGTATTTCATGCTGTCAAAGTGAGGGCTTATTTTTGGAATTTTACGTTGCATGTTTTCCTACAAATCTCTCTTGAGTTTATTATTTTTTAAGAAATTTAACATTTTCCTGTGATCTGTCGTCAAAAATTGTATTGTAATTTGGCTATTTTCAATTCATCTCCATCCACTGTATGAATGTTAGCCTTTGTATTTTTTGTGTTATACATATTTATTCTTCAGTAAAGACCAAAAAGTAATAAAGCATTATAATATCTCAGATATACAATAAAAATTCTCTAAGGAGGCCATTCCTTGGACCATAAAAAAACTGTATTTCAGAAACGTGGTCTCTGAATCTAGGCACTAATAGGTAAAGCAAAGTTTCATGCAATACACACTACAGAAAAATATTATTGAATTAGTTTATTACATTTCATGTCTATACAGCTTTAAAGGAAGAATTAAGTTTGCTTTGATTTTAACAATTTCTCATTAGTAATTTTTGTTTCTAAACATTTTTTGTTCTCTTTAAACAAATTATTTATTTTAGTATCATCATTTCTAACAAGTATTTAGCTTTCTATCAATCTGTTGATAAAAAAAATATTTACAACTTTGTTCAACTCTCAAAATTTTCCTTTATCTTTCTTTTAGTTCAGTTTCTTAAGTTCTTTTTCTTTTAGTTTAGTTTGATTGAATTTAAAATAATAGTAATTAAATTATGTCGCCATATTCCTCCTTGATGTTTTATTCTTGTGTGCTCGTAAAACTTTTACTTTATCTTTCGAAGTTAACACAATTCTCAAGTGGAAAATTGGTTTTTCAAAGAGGAGACAGGAAGAAGTGTTTTTTAAATGGAAAGAAAATTAACATTGAGCTTATAGCTAAAAATTATAAGACCAGAAATAAACATTCTATATGAGATGTGGTCTTCTTATAAAGGTAGTCTTTCAGAGAGGTTTCACTGTATATGTTTTATTTTATAACTTTTATAGTGATTTTTATTGCCATGTGAAATGGTTGATAAAATTTATTACTAAAATCTTCAGTTAGCTTTTCTCAATTAGGTTAGATCGAAGACAGAAGATTTCTGAAAGCATGCAGAACAGATTTGTACTATTCTGTCATCTTAATGAAATATTATTTATCTGTTTCTTAAACATTTTGTCAGAACTTTTTATATTTTCCTCTTTTTTAAACCTTTTCTGTTTTTTGTCTGCTATATGTTCTTTTTGTGATTTCTTTAAGTGGTTATTATATTGAATCAAATTTTTTTGACAGCTGGGAAATGTGAAGCTGATGAATTCAGGTGTGCAGATGGAAGAACTTGTATTCCTTCTTCAGCTCATTGTGATAGAAAATATGATTGCCCTGATGGTTCAGATGAATCAGATTGTCGTGAGTTGATAAATATCTATTTTTTAAATTCTGCTTACTTAAAAGTGATAGTTCAGTACTTTTTTTTAAGGAGGAAGGGTGTTTGCTTCCAAGTAAAATTACTCATTTCTTGACATGCAGCTTAGTTGTAGAATAATTTTATAATATGATTATATATATATATATATATATATATGTAACGAATAAATATCGGGAGCGTTCCCCGGACTTGTATAGCGTAGTCGCAGCCGTTTACTTTCCGGCATGTGTCCGTACAGCCGTCTTTAATATGTAAAGACATCTAGGAGTTGACAGAACTAGTGGAATAAATAACTGGTACTCGGGAACCGCTTGGTGGACCGAACTCATTTATTTAGCTGCTCATCTTACAGTCTGAGTCGCGAGTTCGGCCGGGGGCCCCTCGAGCCACGTACGATGATTTTCAGGAGCTACATTGTCACACGTTTGACAGGCTTCTCAAATCTGCAAGATCTCTCGTTTTTGGCGCGGGTTTTAGCAAATATCTTGGAGTTTATCATACTTTCCAGCAGAGGGCATAGTTGCAAATTTGGGAGGAACATTTCTTTAATTGGTTGATTAGCTTTTGATTGATTGTCCAGGCTCAGATGCAAGACCTGGGCCTGGCCGACCCGGGAATCGGCTAACCACAACTGAATGAGAATATCCCGTATGTCAGCACTTTTACTCTTAAAGATCGTACGAAAATGATATCTGAAAGTAATAAGATGTATTGCTGAGAAACAAAGTTACAAGGGGTAAAACTGGTTTTAGAAGGAGATTTAAAGTTAGGAGAAAGAAACTTCGGATTTTAATTTAAATTTTTGAAATTTTGAATTTAAAAAGGGGTTTTATCCTTTTATATATATATATATATATATATATATATATATATATATATATATATTATAAAGACTGTATATAAAGAATATATATACTGTATATAAGATACCTTTTAAGGGACTGGACAAAAGCTGTGTATTAAGTTGGATCATGTATTAAGCATAATTTGCATAATGTTACAGAACTGAGCTTATTCACACGTCTGATCGTATAAATGAACTTTAAAGCTTTTGTTTATATATTTACGGTAGAAAATTTTTTTTTTTTTAAATGTTTTTTATGAAATATGTTTACAGTAGTCTTTTTTTGCATATTTTGATTAAAATTTAATTGTATTCAAATTCAACTCATTGTTCATTTTTATAGGACCAACTGCAATGATGAATAAAAGGCAGAGATATAAATATGGCTTTATTGTCAATTAATGCATTATAACCAAAAATAAAACAACAAAACTAATTTTTTTGGTAGACTTGTTTTTTTAACACAAACTAAAAAAATTATCTTTGCAGAACAACCCTGTTATTTAGATCCTTTATTACTTGTGATAATGTGTACCATTATAAACAGCCCTTAATTTTTTACATAAAAAGAAATATATATATATACTTGTTATTATTTCTTTAAGAAAATATTGTTAGCACCTCAAAAATTAAATAAAATGTAAGAAATATATAGCTGCAGCCGCATTTGTTCAGTCTTCACCAGTTTCTCTTCCTTGCCCCAGTCTTTGTTAAGCAGATATTCTTAAATGCATACATATATTTATGTTATATATTTTTGACTTTGTTAGACTTTCGTAAAATGCCATGTACAGTGATCAATGCTGATCACGATTGTTAAAACTTGGGCAGTTTTTCAGTTCGGAAATATTTCTATTGTGAGAACATTATATTTGTACATTTCCTAATTCTACAAAATACCAAGAAAAATATTCAAAATAAAAGATTTGAGTTGGGTTATAAATATTGCACAAATCCCTATAAATTCAAATTTAATTAAACCTTCTAAATCCTTCTAAAATTTATTAAATGATTATGTAAATCTTCTAATGTAGTTTCAAAAATTCATGAAAAATGATTTAGAAGATAAAATTTTCACAAATTCATAATTCAGTACATAAAGGGCTAATATCACGTGAAAAGCTTCTTCAAAGTTTAGTCTTATATGCATTACTTGCTTTATAATTTACATGCACATCTTGAGTCAGTCATGACTGATATTATAAACAGTAAAGTTCAAAGCAATAAATAAAGAGTGTCTCATTTGAGCCGATACAGCTCAAATCAGTAAGTAATGTTGAAAATTTCCAAAAATGAAATGAGATTTTTGGAACACAGATAGTTTCGGTCTGGCTGAATTTTTGATGACATTTTGCTGAAAATTCATTTTCGGCAACTGATTTTGAGGTGAAAACAAAACCGAATTTTCGGTCAATCTCTACTTAGTATTAAATAGCTATAAAAGAACTTTTCAGAAGTATAATAATGTCACATTTTTATTAATTCAGTTTACAGTTGCTGAAAAAATATTATAAATTATGATTTAAATCATTTAGTTGAACTAGTATTCGTGAATTTTTTTTAATAATTAATTAAAAATGTAATAAAGTGTGAAATAGCACATTTTATAATTTAATTGCTGTCTAAGTATAAGAACTTATTGTCCTTATTGTATTTAACCTTCAAGAATAATAAAAAAGCCTTTTTATCTAATTTTTAAAATGTGTCATTGAGACAATATATTTTGAATATTTATGTTTTGTTTCTTTGTGTATATATGCTTCAATTTTGCAGGTAGACCTTCAACACAGTGTCGTTTTGATCAGTATCGGTGTAGAGATGGCATGTGCTTAAATATAGCTCAAAGATGTGATGGAAACATTGATTGTTCTGGTGGAGAAGATGAGTCTGGATGTGGTAAATACTTGTTCCTATATAATGTAATACTAGTACTAATGCCTATATAATATCGGAAAGCAATGAAGGTCATAGTGACTTCCAGATGTTAATTCCAACCCTTGTAAAAAAAGAAACTGTTAATTTAAAAACCAATATATCTTCTGATGCGACAGCCCACTGGCCTTGTTGATGGAGGGAGAAAATGCAAAAGGTGCATAGTATTCTCCAAGCAAGGATTCTAAAGGCATAACAGTAATTTGTAAAAAAGTGCAACGTTACTGTATGTATCGATAAAAACTATTTCACAAAATTCCACACAAACACAGCTTTTTTTAATCACTGAAAATTATCAAAATTTAACTCCATTCTCATCAAAAGAACTTCCTTGTATGTGCATATAACTTTCTGCATTCATTTCATTTCACATCAGTTCAAAACTGAACAGTCCTTCTTAGAGCTGAAGACAAACAACTTTTCTCAGAGCTAAAAAGGTTTTAGAACCATACATCTACAATTCTTTAAAAACACGCACACTGATTCTTTTCCATGCTGCTTAACCTTATTATTGAAAAATACTGTAGTACCATAAAATCTCACTTATATGCTCTTGTATGTAGAGTGACTATGTAATAAAAACTTTCTAAAATGCTATTTTTAAAAGAATATTTTACCTTACCAATAAAATTTGAGGTAGACTTTGAAAGTCTTCAAATGACAAACCCTTTGTAACTTTTCTGGAATTATTTTAATAATTATAATGATTGTGAATGCGTATATTTGAAAAATACATATATTTTAAACTCCTTTACAGAATGCAAATAAATTACTTCTTTCCCTCTTTTAAATCTCATGGGTATTTTGAACAGACTTTCAGAGCATGACAGTCAGAGAAAGGTCATCATTGAGAAACAATCAATTATGGTACTTCTACATACAAAACATTTATAGGAAAATGAAAAAGGCTATTCCAGTCCAAAGCAGTTTAGTTGTATTGAGAGCAGCTTTCATTCATTTCCGAATAAAAATGAATCCTTGATTGTCAGACATATTTACGTTATTGAGTGGGAAATATATATATTTTTTGTTTATTTAGAACAGCCTTGACAGAATAGTGTATATGTCTAATTGTCATTGCTATATTATCAGTACTTAATTTCCAACTCAAAAGGAAAAACCTTTAAAACAAATGAAGTTTTTTTATAAAATTACTCTTTATTATTTTAAAAGAACATAAAAAGTTAGCTAAATTTGTGTTTTACATAATGATTTTAAATGCACTTCATTAATATTGTTTTAAAAGTGCAAAACTATTAAATACACTTATTTCATAGAATAGCATTTAGTAAATAAACACAACAATTTGTATTTTACTTTTTAAATGAATTTAGATGAAAGGAAGTTGTCAGAATTCCACATGATCAGTAAAATCATTGAAATGCTACAGCAAACCATTTTTATAATCCACAAACAGCAGTTTTCTGTGCTACATAGCAAAGGTTTCCAATAAGGTTGTCATTGCATTGTGTGTGTGGGTGGAGATATTGCTGTATTTAGTTAGGGAAGCTTTTAACTTGTATAGCCGAATGAAGAAAGTAAATATTTATTTTGTAATTGATTTTCCAAGCTATTTAAACTAGGAGAAATAATAGAAAGGCCCTTTAAGTATTTCTAGTATTTTCTATTTGCAAAGTATCTAATTTTCTAGAATTTCATGTTGTGATTGTTTCGGATTTTGTGTACCAGGATGGGTACTTTACTTGATGTGATATTTATTGCACTGGGTAAGAAATCTTGTAAATTAACGTGCTGCTTTTATTGTCTGTTGGACAGACAGATTTTGTTTTTTCTTTCAAATTTAAATTTCTCTTTAATAGTGTGCATGCTTTTTTCTAGGGGGATGCAAATGATCAGGGTTAAACTTGCCATATACTTTTCATTAGAGTCCTGCATCAGGTCAGGTTACCCACTTTTACCCGAACCCGACCTGTCCCTCAGGTCGGGTTGGCACTATATTTTCCCGTTGCAGGTTGGGTCGGGTTGACTTTAATTTTTTAATGCAGATCGGGTTGGCTTTTTTACTCTTGTGGGTTGGGTTCGGGTTGACCCGCTTTTTTAAAAAATGTGGAAAACATTTTTTCCCATTAAAAACCTATATAAACCGCAGATCAAAGTTTCACAAAAGCAAAATGTGTGCCTGTCTGTTTTGTCTTTAGTCATCCTTTCACCAGACTTCGAAATAACAAACTGCATTATATTTTTACCGTATTGTAAAAATACAATCCGCAGCAAAACGCTAAATGGTACTTCCTGTCTAATGTATCAAGTGAATAATTTAATTGTGGTCATACGCGATGCACTATGTTAGAAGGGAAAATTTTCAAAATAATAACTGCTAATAAACTAAAGGCTGATGGCCACTTGTGTAATACAAGGTGTATCATTATAAGTGGGACTTTTGAAACCGCAACTAATTTGAAAGCATATTTAAAGATTAGATTTTTAGTTTTATACCATTTAGAGTCCTGCATGGGGTCGGGTCTGATGTTTTACTATAGTTGAATATTAAAGAATATAGATTTGTTCATTCTTCTATGTAAAACATAAAAATGGTATTAGAGAATTAGAGGTCTGCATGGCCGGAATTTCCAGGCCTGAGAACGGCCCTCCCCACCCTGTCCTGTGTAAAACTTAAAAGTTCAGACCTAGCTCGGCACGGCCCATTTATGATTTTATTGGCTTCGTCTAAATATTCATATCGGGACGGTAGACCCGCTTAACTGTAGTTATCGGCCCGGCGTGGCAGGGCCATTCAATATTTTTGCTGCCTGGCCCGTTTATTTTGTTTATCCTCCTGGCCCGTTGAAAAAACTGTCCTATTAAAGTGGCCTGGCCAGTTTGAAATTTTTCTGCCCCGTCGTGGCCTGCGGGCCGGACCGGTGCAAACCTCTATTAGAGATACAATTGTAGATTATTTTTCATAATCGTATTAAAACATAATTTGCCTTCCTTACATTGTGGGTTCGGGTCAGGTTGCAGGTTGAAATATTGCGGGTTCGGGTCAGGTGTGGGTTGCGGGTTTCCAAAAATTATATTTGCGAGTTCAGGTCGGGTTGTGGGTTGCCGAAAATTATATTTGCGGGTTCGGGTCAGGTTGCAGTTTGACTTAAAATGGAATTTGCGGGTTTGGGTTGGGTAGAACTCGACCCGCGCAGGACTCTACTTTTCATCATTTTATAAATTTAACGAAAGAAAATAAAAACTTTAGAATTTCTGCTAAAAGCTTTAAGGGCACTGTAGAATTTTATGCAATGTAAAATTTATTCCTTTTTTTTTTTTAGAGAGAGAATAGAGTGTTCTAAGAATAATAATTTTCATAACCTGTATTTTAGAAAGTATTGAATAGACTCTTTATCCTGATCTGTAACTTCATTTATATTAAAGCTGTTCTTAACTGCTCTGCTCAACAAGCGCAAAACATTTTTACATATTTACGAATTCATTTTCTAACGGAAAGTTATAAAATTGGGAAGCCTGCCCATAGAAGCGATTTGGAATCGAACTGTTTTTTCCATTTTTTTAATCAATCAATTACCTATTGAGTTATCAGCGAATTTGATCGCGTGACAAACCCGTTTTTCGCCTGCTCTTGAGTGCTCTTTCTCCCTTCGCGTGAAAATTCTGTTGAAAACTCCTACTTTGACACAATTCTGAAAGATCTATTACGTTTGCGAAAAAAAGGAAGAAACAGCTCGATTACATAGTTTCTGAACAATGACACAAGCTAGTTTCATGCATTTTTGAACAAAAATAAATTAAAACTTATGTCAGAAAGTTGCCCTTTTCGATTTGAGAACACCCTTAATAAAAGAAAGTTTTGTTTTGTTCTGTCTGTCTGCGATGACTAATAAAATCTAACACACCTCAAAGTTTCAAAATTTCAGTGAGGATAGCTCAAGGCAGGTCTTGATCCACTTGAGGCTCAGATTTTTTTTTTTTTTTTTTTTTTTTTACTAGCCGAGATATTAATTAAAAATCACAATGAACTCCTATGTAAAAACTCATCTCTTTTATTCCAAACCTCAAAAGCGCTCATGCATATCCTGAACTCAATTTACATGGCTGAAAGAAATGAACTGAATGCAGATATTTTTGAGGGTATCTTTTTTTTAAAACCTTAATTTGCCAAATTTTTTAGTGCAGTTAAAACTGGAAAAAATGTTCTGAAAAATCTTACTTTTACATCTTAAATGCTGCAATCAGATTGAAAACGCACCATTGTTAACCCTTTGTAGAAAAAAAAATTAAATAAAAAATAGTTTTCAGTTTTCTTTCTCTCATACAACATTGCTTTCCTTGGGTGCTTTTTTGGAGGTACTGATTAATAAAAAATATTTTTGTAAAGTTGAGAGCTTCTTCTCTTCATCAGTGTAACCATTTTTCAAACATACAAATTTTAACCTGTTAAAAAAATTAACAACTGCAGGTTACTTTGCTCCATGAGAGACGATCCTTTTTTCTATGGTCAAAGTGCCTAAATGTTCGCATTTCGACACAATCTTTTCAGAGCATCTCTACAGGCCAGATTTATATCACCAACAAAAAATTTCGAAACATTCGAGCAAGTAGTACTATTTACAAAATAAAAAGTTTGAAAATTTCAACGAAAACACTAAAAACCAGGGGTTTTTTTTCAGAGTGGTTTTGCTCTTTTTTTTTGGTCAAGTTTTCCCTACTTAATGTGCACATTTTGTCATGAAAATTTAAAGAAGGTTCAGATACAGTTTTATTTATAACGTATTAAAATGTCAGAGAATTTGGATGATCTTTTTTCTCATACTAATAAGGAACCAAGCCAAAAACAAGAAAAAAGCGAGAAGAAATTTTTTTTTTTTCCAACTAAATATCGATATTTTTTCATGATATTTTCTCACAGGGTGCATAACCATCATATATGTAAACCGTTGAAAATCTAAGAGCTTGGACTGCTGGAACTTTTTTTTAACTACTGAAATAGACCAAGTACAAGAAAGAAAGTCTTCTTACGAACCATTTTACCACTAAATATCAATATTTTTTTTCTCAATTGTTCCACACAGAGTATTAAAACATTATTACTTCTAAAAATTTGGACAATAATGACCTTTTTTAAAACACTGTACACCCCCAACGCTCCCTTTTTTTTCAGAAAATCCTGCAAATTTGAGGTTTATTTAAGGGTATTATCATGGGACCAATCAGGGTTGGGTTTAAGCCACCAAAAACTTGTTTTTGACATGACATAGGTTTAAACCGTCTAAAATGCAAATAGGTAAGTAAACTCAGAAAAAGTGCTGTTAATCTAGCATTGTTTTTGTTTAATGATAGTGCAATGTAGTTTTAAGTATACATTAAATTGTAATCAAATATGAAATTATAATTTTTGCATTTGTTTATGACTAAATTTCAAAGTTATGTGGATTTCTGGTGTGACTTTTTTTGCATACTCTGTTGAAAAAATGTATATATAGCTTTTAATAAATATTTTCTATGCAGCATTTTTTTTTTTCAATTAGTATAAACACAAAAATTAAAGTAACATTTATTTTCTTAAAGAGAAAAGAATTACAGTCGGACCTCTATTTAACGAACCTCTATTTTGCGAATTTCTCTATTTTGCGAACTTTTACTTGGAACCAAGAACATTTTGCAAATTTCTTCGTAAAATAACCTCCAAATAGCGAAGTGTATTCTCTATTTAACGAACTTTTCCTTGGGATTTAATTTTTTTTCTCCCTATTTCTTAAAATATTACTTGACATTTGAAACTTATTCTTTTTTTTAACACATTTTATGATGATCAGTGACCATGAACAGGTCTTGCCAGGCACCTAACTCACCGAGAACAGTAAACTTGTTGTGATTCTTTGCTTTCCATCTAAGAAGAGGAAACTTTCAATATCCCCTTTTAACCCTCAATGGAGCTGTCCCGTGTCCTTAAACTATAGTTTCCCGTTTATAGATTGTTGATCATGATCAGTCGTGTTGATAATTTCGGTTCTTGTAGCTCGAAAATGTCAAAGCAAAAGTGCTTGAGCATCAAAGAAAAAGAAAAATTATTATTGATGAGGTGGATAAAGGCATGAAGAAAAAGAATACTGCTTTAAAATTTGATATTCCTCTAAACAGCTTATCAACCATAATAAAAAATCGTGATTTTAATGTAAAATAATTTTTTTAACTGAAAATACAATGTATTTCCAGACAATGTTTTGTTTCATTCTTATTTCCCTTGCAGATTTCTTTTTGATGGGTAAAATAAGTAAAACAAATAGATACAATTTATAAAAAAACTGTGACTAATTACTTTTTTATAATTGTATTTAGTGTTTATCGACTTAAAATGTGTTTTACGTAGTTTAAATTATTTTAAATGTGACTCTCTATTTAGTGAATTTTCCATATAACAAACTTTTTTTCGGGATTTAGCGACTTCGTTAAATAGAGGTCCGACTGTAAATGTTGGAATAAAATAATTAAAATATGATATTTTAAACCTTTTATCACAAAATTAAATTTAACCAAAATTGTTAGTGACTGACGATCACCTCTTACTTGCGAAATTATCTTATTTACAGAATATCTCCTGAAATTTATGGACAAATAAATAATTCCCCATACCAGCTGGGGAAAGAAAAAAAATAGTTACTTAGTTCGAAACCTGTTTCAAAAGTGAAAGTATCCTAATAATAATTACAATAAAACTGCAAGCAAAATGGAAAAAGTAAAAAAAAAAAAATGGCCTTTGTAGATTGATATTAGCTATCCAATGCAAAAAAATGAAATTCAAACTAAGTATTTAAAAAAATTCACCCATTGAATTAATATTATTGAGAGGGTGTTTTAATTTTTACTTAAAAAAAAATCATTTAAATGTATGAAATTTCGAACAAGATATTTAAAGAAAATTCTATAGAATTAATATTAGCAGGTGGGTGTTTTCACATTAGTGAAGTTGCTCCTTAAGCAACCCCATCCACAAGAACAATGTCACAGGAAAACTGTTTTTGTAGCAATACTGTTTAGTACTGGAAGGAAAATATCTGAATTTGCTCTATCTTAAGGAAAGTAAATATGCTCATTAGATACCAATTGTGATAGAATAGTTTCTGCATCTAGCCGTAAAAAAATGAAAAAACCTAAACAATTTATTTACCTCTGAAAAATTTAGATTTAAACCTACATAATTTTAATGATTACAAATAATTAAGAATTTATTAATTGTTCATCTTAAAACCATGCGTTGTTGAAAATAATAATAATAAAATCATGCAACAATCTATTTGCAGTTTACCATATTCTATGCAAATAGGTTTCAAGAATGTATTTGTGCAGCTTATAGGTATCCCACAGTTTTATTTGGAATTTATTGATTAAAGTCTATCTAACTCTGCTAAATAATTCTTTTGATATTATTTTATTAAATGTAGATTTTTGACACTTTTTGACCTGACAGTTTTAACCATGTTTAAAATCAGTTTAAACCATTGCATGTCAAAAACTTACCAACCTGGCAGATGAATCAGCTAATTTTTAAGTGAGTGAATAAATAAAAAACAAGAGAAACTTTAGTATAGGAAAGAAATAATTCCACCGTGTGAATGTGGACCATACAGGCTATTTATTTTTCCTAATTAGACAAATAGCTTATTTGTTATTGAAATACAGCACAATATGTTAATGACTTTTAGTGCTAATTGGTAAATAATATATATCAGTTTTCAGGTTAAGAAAAGAAAAGCTTACATTTTAAAGTTGAATATTTGTATCCTTAAATTCTTTTTTTTTTTTTTTTTACTGTGCACATGAAAACTCTTGTAAATGAAAAATTACTGTAGTGTAAATGGATTTCACTTTTTTTTTTTTTTTAATAACTTAAAAAGAATTTTGATTGAATCCTGAATGACTAATACTTAAAGTATTGATTGCTAAGTATTCTTACAAAGCTGACAACTTTCCACATTTTTCAGAATCAAATAAACATTTTGTATGGAAATTTTATTTAATAAATGTAATAAAATAAGCATCATATGGAATCAAGACACATTTTATTAATTTTTTTGGCTTGAAATATGTTTATTGGTTTGGGAAGGTGGGGAAAGATTATCAGCTATGTCCTTATAACATATTATTTTTATTAATTCTCTTCAGAATTTAAATTATTTTCTGAATAAGTTCTTATTGAGATTTTGCATTTGAGTTACCAAGATATGAAGTATGAATTTTTATTCTTGATAACTTTGTCTTAAAAGATTTATAACATAAAACTGTCATTTTTTAAAAAAGTATATTAATAATTTAGTATGACAATACAGAATTAATGTCATTGTGAAGCTAAATGCCAGTAGTATTGCATTTCTACTATTTCTTTTCTTAGAAAATATGTTGTAGAAGGTAATAAATTTATCATATTGCTAGGCATATATATTAAACTTGAGCTGTACAGTGCTTCTAAAAAACTTCTTCATAAAATGGAGAATTTGGCCATGAAAATTTTATATATCTGTTATTTAGAATATTAGAAAGAAAAAGAAATTAAACTTTTTATAGTTTAAAATTATGTTTTATCCCTTTAGTCAATCCTACTTTCCTTTTCCATTTTTTAGCATTATTATTTTCCTTTCTCTTGTGTTATTTTGTGTATTGATGATTTAAGTTATCCTATCATAGCATGAACCTTGCATGCATTTACAAATTCCAGGCACCTGTCCCGAAAATCAATTTCGATGCAGTGATGGGTCTTGTATTAACTATAAACTTCGATGTAATGGTGAATTTGATTGCAGAGATGGATCTGATGAGAATAATTGTGGTATGTTTAACTTTTTATGAAGCATATCATTTAAGTAATTTAACCTGTTTTGCTGTAATATTTTCATTTTTTTATTTTAGCAATCAAACCAGTTTGCCGAATAACAGACTTTACTTGTCAAGATGGAACCTGTGTTAACCAAACTATTAAGTGTGATGGTATTGTGCATTGTCAAGATGGTGATGATGAAAGTATATGTAGTAAGTTTAATTTGTAATCTTTTTACTATTGGGATTCTTAGTAACTATAGTGTCCCATTATTTTTAATCAATATTATCAGTTTATATTTTAGTCTAAAGAGATATTTATTTTTCAATGATTTAAGGTCTCTGCCTCCTGCGAGCTATATCAGCCATTTCAATGCAGGCTCTAAAAACATAATAATGATCTATATTTTAAAGAGACAGGATGGTGGGATGATGGCAAGAAGGGCTGCAAATATAGAAATTCAATAGCCATTTAAATTTAAAGATAAATATTTTTCTGAAAAGTGGTCTCGCTGAATGAAATGAGCATTAAAAGTGCTTTTAATTTAATGAAACATTGCCTCCCCTTATGCCTTTCTAAAAAACAGAAAATTAAAATATAAAAAGCTTTAAAGATTTAAGCTTCTGGTGTTGGTATTTAATGCTATCAGTGTTTCCCTCCTAGGTTTAAAAAAAAAGGCAGTGTGCTGCTGATAAGAAAAGGCACTTTTTAAATTCTAAATAGCATGTTTTGGATTCTTAAGATCACTTTTCAGGTTCTTTAACCTTCTCACCGCCGTGAGCTGATATATCCGTTCACTATGCTATAGGTTTCACTGTAGTAGCATTTTTCAAATTAATATAATTCTACAAATATAATGCAGTTTTGAGATATTTTGTCATGATTAGCACTCCCAAGGCTTGTACTCTAATATGTAATTATATTTTTATATCTGATTAGAAAAATAATCTTTTTTTAGACTTTTTAGAAAATTACGGAGAAAAAAACATTACAATTCTGCCCTTTTGCTTAGCGGTCAGGGAGTTAAGGCACTTTTCAGATTCTTAAGGGCACTTTTTGTTTTTTTTAAATGCATTCTTTTAATTTTTAAAGCCTTTCAAGACAACATTGAGTCAGTTTTTACTATGCAAGCAAATTTTTTAATGCAAAAAAGAGAAAAGGCACTTTTTTTCTTGAGAGGCAAGAAAAGTGGACATTTTTTGGATAAAGGGCAATAAGGGTGCTAATATTTTGAATGGAGGACAAGAGGGGTGCTATTATGTAAACCAAAGAAAGGTGGGGTGCAGTACCTCCCTGAAACTACCTGGGAGAACTCTGTGATAGTCATACAGACCCAAAACATTACTTGTGTATAGTAATTCAGAATGAAAAAATGATTTTTATATGTATTAATATCATGTAACCAACCACATCATAATTTTAAATTCCAAAAACATTGACTGAAATCTTATCTTTTTTCATATTTCAGATGTAATAATCCTATTTAAACACTTATTTAAATTTCTGTAGGCTTTTTTTATGGAGAATTTTTGTTTATGCATTTATGTTAGTAAGAAAAAAATAACCAGTGATTTCAAATAAAATTGTACATAATTTTTATTGATACTTTTTTGGTTAATTTTTACCGACTTCGAAAAAAGGAGGAGGTTATCAATTCGACGCGTATGTATGTTTTTTTTTTTTTATGTATGTTCACCGATTGCTCCGGAACTTTTTGTCCGATTTATGTGATTTTGGTTTTAATTGAAAGAGGATACTCTCGAATTGGTACCACTCCCGTTTCATCGAAATTGGTAGAGTAGTTTTTTAGTAATTCAACAAAAACCAATAAAATAAAGGATTTTTCGCAAATTATCTTTCATTGTTGTAACCGGTTTTTCATTCATAAGCATAAAGCTATGTATTCATATGCGTTATCGCCAAGTTGTCGCCAGACTTGGCGCCATTTGGTGAAATATCGCCAAATTTGGCGACCAAAATAAGTTGTCATAAATGAAGCCAACTTGGCTGTAACTGACTTAATTTGGCGATATTCCCATTCAAATTCACTAATGGATCTTCTCCAATATGTTTCTTCACAATTTCTAATCGGCAGTCATATTTACAATTCTCAATTGCCAACCATTATTTAAAATGCTAAATAATACAGAAGCAAACTAAATTAATACATGAAAACATCTGAATTGTATCAAGAAGTGAGAACATGTAAATTTTAATCAGATTGCACGATAAAAGCAAAAAGTGCGCTTTTTACTTTGCAGTAGTTTTTGAAGTCGGTTTTATTTTTGGTAAAAAAGTTTATATTTTTAAAGGTATTTGATTATTTAAATTATAGCAATTCTTTATTTTATGTTTTTCTTGCATGTTTTTTATGCTCACAATTTAATACTTAGCAATGTCTTGCTTGTATTTTCTTTTTTATTTGAAATATGTTGTTCTATTGATTTGCATGGAACAAGAATGTTGATTTGTAGTGAAAATTACTCCCCCACCCCCACCCACCACAATTTTTTTTTATTTTTTTTTTTATTGGAATGAAATTTCTTGGATTTATATTTCTTCTGTTTTTCATTTATCTTTTCTACTGTTGAATGTTTATATATATATATATATATATATATATATATATATTAAGCTGACTTAAATTATTTTTTATGTTATTAAATAAACTGATTTTCTTTTTGCTGATTTTTAATAATCATGTTTCAGCTCGTTGTGGTGTTGGTGAATATGTTTGCAACAATGGACAGTGCATTGAATCTAGACAACGTTGTGATGGTAGAAGTCATTGTCCAAATGGGGAGGATGAAGCAGATTGTCCAGGTACTTTTTTTTCTGTTTGTATTTTTTGTGTGTGTGCTTTGTTGTAAATTAAATGACTATTCTTCTCATTAATTGGTATATACAGTAGACTCCTTAAAATCCACAAATGCCTAAAATCTACACATCACCACAGATGTAAACAATGAAACTTTCAGTTCAGATGTAGGGTCTAAATTGCTTTTTTTTTTTTTTTTTTTTTTTTTTTCTAATATCATTCTGTACATATTTTAAACTTAATTCTCATTAATATGACAGAATTCCTGCTTTTCATGAAGGGAGTATAAAATTATTTCTGAAAAAATTCAAGATATTGCTAATACCTTTGGTAATCTCAATATTTTTACCAAATATATTTATGCATTAATCAAGCTTTTTTGGTTAAGTCTAGCTAAACCTGAAATAAAACTTCCTTGTTTTATGATTTTGATGCTAATTGGTAAAGTACCCTTATGAGTCAAGTTGCATTGAGAAATTCAAGAAAAATGTATCTTTATCATATTTAATTATACATTACTAATTATTTACTTGACATTTACTTATAATAATTTAATCATTTTTTAAAATCATATTTTTTATTATTTTAGTTTATTACTTGTTTTAATATTTTGCTATATTGCAAGCATTCATTATAATTTTGATTGCATTATCAAATGCATGACAAATGTTTTGACTGCACATTCAAATTACTGATTAAAAAATGTAAACAAAGCAACATCCAGAAATCCACAAAATTCTAAAATCTGCACAACCTCTGGTACCAAGCAGTGCGGATTTCAGGAAGTCTTCTGTAATTTTTAATTTTTTTCTGTTCTCAGGATTGTGATAAAATGTTATTTGTTTGCTTTTTACAATATCCGTCTGTACTGTGACTCTGGGATATGTAAATTGGAGCAAACGTTCAATTGAAAAATTCAAATTGAACCAAAATAAATCCAATTCACACCTCCCAGAATCACACTACGGCCGTTAAGTATAGTGGAAGAAGGAATTGAGATGTAAATAAATTTAAATAAATCTAAAAAGGAAAACAAAATAATTACTCACCCCAAGAAACACAAACAATCTAAGATGATTAAATATTGCAGAGATTTTATTCACCAAAATATTTTCAATTTATGTATACTGGATCCAGTAGGAGATGAAAATATTAAATATCTATTCTAAAAATATAAACATCTTATCATAACACTTAATGAATTTAAATATCTTGCACACAGTTAGGTTTATTGGCATGAGAATAGTATATGGTGCACTTATCTTTATGATGTAAGTGGTTTATAATTTCAAATAAAGTCAACAAAGTTTTTAAGTTGATAGTTTCTGATTATTTGATACACTGAGATATGAATGAAGACTTCTTTTGCAAGTACCTTGTTTCATCGTAAAGAAACGCAAACACCAATGCTTTAAGGTGACGCATGGAATTTTTGTAAAAAAACGATCATTCTGAGCAATCAAAATTAACACATTTTCTATTGGAGTTGTAGCAGGAATTTGACTATTTGGAGAAACATCAACCACAAGAATCAATTAGATGAAGATATATATAATTTCGTAAGATGACTGAAGAAAATGATGAGTGGCACAATCTGTCGTTTATTTGTAGAATGCTGAAGATAAAGGATTTTTTATCTGCTTGTAGATCATTCATTTAAAACTACAATAGGCAGTGTTTTCATCAAAGTTTGCAGCATAAAACATATTTTAATAGGAATTACTTGTTCATTGAATGCTCTTACGCTTCGGTCAGACCCTGAGGCCTAACGGGGGAAAAATCCCCTAAAGATTCGTGCGTGTTACATACTCCGAGAATTTCTTATAAACTGGCTTTTTTTTAAAACGCCTGCTGAAAATCGGGAGTACGCTCTCCGCGGAATAGCCAATCAGAAAACTCCAAAGGCCGGAATATCGATAATGAATCGATGGAAAATGTTTTAGCAGCAGAATAATCACCATGGAATGGCAACACTCTAACGAGCGGGAAAGAAGGAATGTTGTTGTCTTGGGAGTTCTTGTGACGTCAAATGGAATTTCCGGAGTTGTACCAAGATAAGAGCATTTTCTGAGCTAAAAAGATTGCTTTTTTGATACACGGAGTGAATAGAAAGTTATTAAAATGAGGAGAAGTGTAGGAAATATAAGCTCGTTTCTCTGGCAAACTATTTTAGCAATTATTCTGAAACTTTACCAGAGGAATATGAAAAAATAATAAAATACAATAAATTTAATTTCAAATTAAAATAATTAAGGATAAAGATTTAGAATTTAATATTTAAACTTAGTAAAATTTGCTGTCAAATTGAAAGATCGTAATTTGAAGTAGTTTATTAAAATAAACAAAATATACAAAATTAAATTTATGTAAATTTAAGAAGGGGGAATATTATGTAAAGCTTTTACAACACAACACCGTCTTTAAATTTCACTATAATATATACACAGTATAACCTCGAAAATATGGCATCATCGGGACCGAGACTAAGACAGATTTTTAAAAATTCTGGATTTCTGAAAGAATATCAAAAATATTTCTGATATTCTTAAGGGTGCCTTTATTCATAATTTATTTCATAGCCAATCATCTTCAACTGATATTTATGTGAGAAAAAGAGAGAAAAAAAAAACAACTAATTGTGATGTTTTTTATATTACTAAAAAAATTCTGATGAACAGTGATGTCATTTCTTTTCATGTAATCCCTGAAACATGCACGTTGATTTATTTGCTTCAAGTTTTTGTTGGATGTGACAAATGAAAAATAACAATTTCAAAAATAGTCTTGTTTCTCTAAAGCAGATATTAATTTTCTAGTCAAATTCCAGTGACACCTTTTCTTCTGCTGGCTCCTTGTCCTCGTTCCTCTGATCTGCTACCGCCTTTATTGGCGATTCTATTTGGCACAAAATCAGCAATCCTGCTGTATGCTAATCCATCACTTTTGATCTCGAAGTTTTTAATTCATAAGCAGTTGCCTTTTTTTTTCTTCCTCTCATAAGTTGGAAGTATAAAGAGGCAAGATGACTTCGATGCCAGATTATTGAAGTTGCCGGATTTTTGAGGTCACACTATATACTAGCTGCTTCTAGAGACTAGTTTGGTCTCCCTTGAATGTATGCTAAGCATTGTATCATATTATTTTTGTTCATAATTTAATTTATTTGCTCAATCTTTTGCCACATTAGAAGATACTGATAAAGAACTCTTTGTGATTGTGGCTGTATTTCGTATATTTTTTTGTTGTTATGTATTTCATCTTTTTGACAAATACTGCTTACAAATAACCTATTAATTAATCGTTTGTAATTGTGTCCACTACAATTGGTGTATTTTCGCTAATACGATTTGGTACAACGGAATGCTTTTGTGAAAAGCAAATAATGATATTCACATTTACATTCAATCATATTTGTTGCTAATATTTCTTTTGTTTCATTCTAACCTTGGTATTAGACTTGATTATGGAAGATAAGAAAATTTATAATTATTCTCATTTAATCATCTTTCATAATCTATCCTAATCAGACTGCACACTGACTGCAGTTTTCATAACTGAGTAATTCACTGACTCCAGCATTTATGTTTAATGTCTACTGATTTTTAAGATCCATAGTAGAGTCCTGCATTTGGTCGGATTACCCGCTTTTACCCAAACCCGACCCAAACCATGGTTTAGGTTGGGTTAAATTCAATTTTATTTTTTTTACAGGTTGGGTACAGGTAAGGTTGGCTTTCACTGTTTCGGATTCAGGTTGGCTTTTTGACTCTTGCGGGTCGTTTTCGGGTTGACTTGATATTTTTAAAAGAATGTCCAAAATATTTTTTTACATTAAAAGTCTATTAAACTGCAAATCAAAGTTTTTCATGAAAGCAAAATGCATCTAGTCTTAGTATTAGTTTCAGGAAGTTAATGTAAACATACTTTTTCAACTAATGGTACAATAAGGATTATAACGAATGCCACCTGCATTGCTAAAGTATTTTTGCTTAATAGTCGCAATGCTAATGTTCTAGTCTTGATACTTCTAACATTGTTATGACAAAAATCTACTGTGTGATAGACAGGAAGAATCATTTAGCGTTTTGCTGCATATTGTATTTTTAAAGTGCGATAAGGCAGAATGCTAATTGTGTAATACAAAGTGTACCGTTATAAGTGAAAGTTTTGAAACCGCAACACATTTTAAAGCATATTTAAAGATTAGATTTTTTTTTTATTTTATACCGTTACATTTAGATTGAAACTACTATCTTTGTTTCTACTTTCTTTGTTTTCATTGTATCAAAGTTTGGGTATAATTTATCATACCTGTGATATTCAGTTGAGTCATATATGGAGCACAGCTCGGGTACAACCCGACCCGTGATGACTCTGATTCAAATATTTCTTTTCATCTTAAACATGTTTGTGCTCAAACTTTTTGTGAAAATCCCAACAATCTTAGTGGCAAAAACTTATATATGACCCGCAAAAAGTTTTCTAGTGTGAACCCAACCTGCAGAAAGAATATTAAATTCATTGAGTCGAAAAAACAATTCGCGGTAACCTGATCAGATGTTTGACTCTATTCAACGATCCTGAGGTGTCCACTATTCAGAGGTTTTACTATATTTGAATATTAAAGAATATAGATTTGTTAATTCTTCTGTGAAAAATATAAAAAGGGTATTAGAGATACAATTGTAGATTTTTTTTTTATTTTTTTTTTCATAATGGCATTGAAACATACAGTACAGAACCATTTATCCGAAATGCTTGGGGTCAGATGTATTCTGGATAACTGGTTTTTCCGGTTAACTGGTTGTGCATGAAAGCAGCATCATTTGATAAGTTTTGTGGAATATATGTGGTTGTGGCATTATTCTGATATTAAATTATTAGATTACTTGGATTTAAAATCAATGCAAGAAATATCAAAAGTTAACCACAGTTTAAAAAAGGTGAATTATGAGAATCCCTTAGGAACAAAAATTCTTCTGTTTCCTCTGCATGAAAATCAAAACATTTAAAATACAACTAAATATGTTTTCATTTCAAATACTAGATGTTATCACCAAATTATGCAATTGTTTAAGCAAAGCCTATGTCAAACTGGCAGTGTGCGATACCTTTTTCTGCAAAGATTTTGAAATCAGTCTATCAGAAATATCATTCCGTATAACTGGTTTTCCGGTTAACTGGTTTCCGGATAAATGGTTGCATACTGTAATTTACTTTTCTTTCATTGTGGGTTTGTGTTGGGTTGCTTTTTGAAATATTGTGGGTTTGGGTTGAAATACCTTGGGTTGGGTTGCTTTTTGAAATATTGTGGGTTTGGGTTGAAATACCTTGGGTTGAAATACCTTGGGTTGGGTTGCAGGTTGCCAAAAATTATTTTTCCGGGTATAGGAATTTTTTTTGTTGGGTTCAGGTCGCGTTGCGGGTTGACTTAAAATGGAATTCGTGTGTTCAGGTTGGGTACTACCCAACCCGTGCAGGACTCAAATCCATATCTTGTAAATACACCATGCCAGCAATAGCATTTTATAATGCTACTAATTATAATAATCCTTTTTTTTCTTATTCTTTCGATATTGTAACTCCATAGTTAATATTATGTAGAGGTGAAAATCAGCAGTCACCACTTGCCACATGGCGATTAAAGTTGCAAAAGTGGTGATTAAAAAATCAACCATCGATCCCTACTCCAGTCACCACTCACCAAGTGGCGATTGAAAAATGTGTTATTGATCGTCAACTGAAATACAGCTTTTTTTCATGGAAATATGCATCTCTACTTTGATTACATCTAATTAGCAAACCAGTTAATTCTTTTTCCTATCAGATGCAAGCAGATTTTAACAATTTAGCTGTAATAACACATTTACTTGTTAAATAAAATCCAAATAACATTTTATTTTCTGTTTTATTTGATTGGGGTTTTTTTTTTTTAGTGTATACACCTAACTGTTGGAATTTTGATTTAGTTATTTTTTTTATAAAGTAATAGTAATTTGATTGATAATTGTGTTTATGAGCATATACAAATAATCGAAAAATATATTCTAAAATAATTTATATTACAGATTTTGTGGTTTTAAAGTAATTATCTTGAATTTTGACTGCTTCCCTATTCTTATCATGAATAGTTGACTGGTATAAAACTCTGATTTACAGAAATATATATATATATATACAGTGGACTCCCTCTATCTGAACACTCTCTAATGTGAACACCTCGGTATTATGAACACATTCCGACGGTCCCGGCGAAACTCCATATACTTAACATAAGATGAACTCTCTATATTATGAACACTCTCTAATGTGAACACCTCGCTATTATGAACGCTATTTTTGATCCCCATTCTACTCCGCCTCTCTGTAAACTGAACGTGTGTTTGTAATTAAAAATTCTGGGAATTGTTGCAGAAGATTAAAAATTTCAATAAACTCGATTTAAAAATAAACAGACAAAATCATTGCCAGATTTTAAGCATCTACTCGATGCTGTAATTTGTTTGAATAATTGAGATAAAATCTTCAGTTAACAAAACATATGTTATAACAAAAAAAAAAAAAAAAAAAGAAATTGAAAGAATATTTTTCAAACAGGTCCGCCTTTACGTGTTCTACATCTAAACTAGCTAGAACATTCTTATATTTTTAATAAACAAAAAAGTCCAGATATAAAACTGTTGCCATTTCACAAAAAGTAAATAATGTTATTCAGATAAATGAAATGAACAAAACAATCAATTTTTAAGCAAAGGGATACAAAAAAAAAAAATAACAATAATAATGTCTCCCGAGCCGAGATAAAAATAGAAAGATTATGCAACAGAAAGGCCCCGCCCCCAGTGACAGATAAAAGTCAACAAGTATTAGAGGGAGTGGCTAAAAAAGGATTATGGTTTCTTTTCCGCACACCTCCATGGGGATTATCGCTACTGTTTCTTTCTTCCTTTTGCTCGGCAATGGTAAATTTTTGTTCGCCGTTTCTCTACAGTTGCAGGGTAAGAAGCATTGCACTTATGCAGCTATATTAGAAATAAGTAGAAAAACGGAAAGAACTGAAGCTTTAGGAGAAATACGAAGTTGTTCAAAAATTAAAATCAAACACAAGTCAAAGAAAAATTGCATGTGAGTTTGGAATCTCAGAAGGTTAAGTCAACACCATGAGCAAGAAAGAGAAAGAAATTATAATCGCTTTTGAACAAATCAAATGAAAATTCCTCAAACTGTAGAATTTTCGAAAAGAAAATGAGAAACAAGAACATAAACAATTGCGTCTGAAGTTTTATTGCCAAATGAGAATGAAGAATCTTCTTGTACTAGACCCCTGCTAAAGAAGATTGCTCTTAATTTTACAGAAAAGGAGAAAATAATGGAAATCAAGGCATAAGAAGGATGGTTGACTCACTTCAAAAATCGGCATAACATCGAATTCAAAATAATCACTGGTGAAGCTGCAGACGTAAATATCGACACTATGAAGGAATGGAAAGAAATCTTCAGGATATATTGAAGGATTTCGACGCGGTTAACATTTTCAATGCCAACAAAACCGGTCTTCCAAATAAAACCCTAACAGAAGCAAGCGAGAAAGGCGTGGGCTAAAAATGTCAAAAGAAAGACTTGTCGTGATGCTCAGTGCCAGTTTTATTTGTGAGAAGCTCTTACCACTTGTGATCGGAAAAAGTGAGAAACCACGATGTTTCTCAAATGTGAAAATCGCATCATTGCCTGTGCACTATAAATCAAATTGAACTGCCATGATGATATTCACAAATTTCTCACAATGATTGGAGGGCAGTAACGAGATGATGAAGAGAGAAAGAGAAAAATTCTTCTTTTTGTGGATAATGCCAGATCACACACAAACATGCAGCTAAGCAACGTGAGTCTGAACTTCCTGACCACCGAATTGTACTTCTATAATCCAACAACTGGATAAAGGAGTAATCAAGACCTTTAAAGCTCACTACCGAATCCATTTTTTGAAGGCAACCAAACTAACGAAGAAGGTGAACGTTATGGATGATGTCCATTGGATATCAACAACTTGGAATGAAGTAACTTCCTACGCATTCCAAAGCTGCTTCTACAAACCTGGATTCCAATGTGAGAATGAGCAATTCTTATAAAGGAATAATAAGGAACATGTGTGAGTGACTTGGGGTCAATTCTCCAAATGTTCCTTACTGAAATTGAACCTGGAGCTTATCTTGGAGCCGACGGAAGCCTTCCAAGTTTGCGATAACAACATTGTTGAAGAGGAAGATGATAGTGAAGAAAACGTAAAGCCAGAATAGACCGATGAAACTAGAAGTACGCTTACCTTCAAGCAATATGGGCAAGGGATTCAAGACCTGTTGAACTATGCAACTGAACATCACCCGAAGTCTTTCCACTTTTTAACCCCTTAACGGTCGCATTAAATTACGGTTTAAAAAATCAAATTGCTTATCGGCACCAGTTTTTTGAAAAAGAAATATTCAGCTTATTTAATGACAGGTAAAATGATATCATAATAAATCCAATTACAGTATTTTATAAAACTGGTGGGAATCAAACAATCTGAATAAAAGACGCAGCCCGCAAATATCACGGGAACGAGAATTAAGGGGTTAAACAACTGGCCTAACATGTACACTGCACAAGCATGCACAATGCAAAAACAAACTAAAATTACTCAGTTTGTTAAATAATATACCGATTTTGTTTTTAAGTAATATATTGCATATATGTATGTTTTGTAAAACTTTTCTAATTAAAAAAAGAGACGGTAGATTACAGGTTCGACTGTATTCAGTTTGAAATTGCACTAGCCGCCAAACCTAAATTCAGCACGTCCATCTCGGTAATTGGCATTTTATACAGTCTATAAACTTAATCGTAGTAGTAGTAATACATTTATTTCCCACTCTCCCTCTATAATGAACACCCCCATAATCTGAACATTTTTGGTCGGTCCCATGCGTGTTCAGAATAGAGAGAGTCCACTGTATATATATATATATATATACTAGGAGGCTCTGCCCCATGCAGCTATGTTCGCCAACCCCCGTTCAGACACCGCAGAATCTAAAAGCATGCTAATTTGATCGGTGATATAAAAATTAGAGAAGATTGTATTATAATGAAAAAATCTATAACGATCTCCCTGTAAACAGGTTTCCATTCAATTCTCTTTGATTGTGGAAATTTAAGGCCGAATCAGTTGCTGTTAAGACATCCAATGGTTGTTTTCGTGTTTGATTAAAGAAGACCAGTTAAACATTTGAAAGGAAGCTAAAATAAAATGAATTAAGTAAACAGAGTCTTTGCCTCCCGGTATTTTTTAACAGCGTTATAAAACGATTGACATAATACAATTTACTGATTTAACACCTTCAAGGGCGGTGTTTCATTTTTGGACAACTTAATTTTAATTCTTAAATGCCCCATTGGTACCAGAATATTGGAATGAAATTTTTCCATTTATTAAGTAAGTGAGCAAAAGCACTTTCGTATTTCGAAATTTGTTTGTAATTCTGGTGCCATTCACTGATTTCAACATTTTAGGACTAGAAGTACCTTGCCCCTGAAAAGGTTAAACACATATTAATGTATTTATTATTTTAAAGTTTCCTTTCTCTTTTAATATTCACGTGTAAATACAGTTTTCAAGACATAATTTTTGGTATTTTCCTGGTTTTAACACTTACTCATTTAATAGTAATTTTAAAGGGGTTTTTTTTTTCTGTTTTTAATAGCCACGTGTAAATAAATTTTAAAACGTTAGGAAATATTATTCTTTGCGCTGTTTTTAGAATTGAAAACAATCTCTATAATAATAGCCTAAGTCATGTGACTATTATCAACAGTTCTGGGAGGATCCCTTCGCTTTTTATATTCCAGGCGGCCGTTTTAGTACTTTAATGTTAGCCATCCACAGGCGATAAGTTGCCAAATATTATTCTATCACCATCATTTCACTCATATTATAATAGACAAGTCATGTAACTGCCACAAACAATTACAATCCTTCGCTTTTCATAAGAAAGGTTTCCATTTTGATAATATAATATAGATATGTATGCTATATTTATAGATATAACATGTGATTAGAATATATATATATATATATATATAATATATCATATTCATTCTGATGTATTTAACATACAACCAAAAATAAATCTCTTTTTTTTTTTTTTTTTTTTTTTTTTAGCTAAAAGCTTTCAATCTGATGTTTATATATTTAATAAATGTATATAAAAATGGTATTTTCAACGCGGTTGGCCATTGAGAATGGTAAATATGATTGGGAATTGAGAACAATCATTTTTGGTGATCTATTTTTCTTTCATGCATGATATGTAAATACCAAGTTAATTGACGATTCACTTTAGGGTTTATTTACATTTAACTTATGTCAAGAAAACTGCGGGTACTTTTATGTTAGCCAAACGCAAGTGATAAATTGCCAAATTTTGTTCCCATTGCCATCATTTGTATTGCATTCATTTAATTTAAAATGCACAACTTTCATTTCAAATATATGTGGTTACTTTCATGGCTTATTTTTTATCAATCACAATTAATCTCTTATGTTTGTTTATTTTGATTGAATGATATTTTGGTCTTTCAACATAATTTCAACTGAAGTTATCTCAGAATATATACATATTTGAATGTAACTCATCTCTTGAACATCAATTTTTTTTTTTTTGTGTGTGTGTATGACTTTTCTGAAAATGTAACTTTTATGCAGTTTTATTAAAATATAGTTTTGATTAAAAATGGCCACCTGGCATAGGAAAAGCAAAGTGGTCAGCCTTTATTTTTTTATGATAGTCTCGTGACTTAGGTTTTTATTATGTGACTTGATTGTCCTGGAATGGATACCTACACTTTCCTACACTTGGATTTTATGTACGTAGAAGACTCGGGTTTGCCCGGAATGGTTATCTACACAGTTGGATTTTATATAAACAATATTTTTCTTAAAATATAGTATAAATGTAAAAAAGTCTCTTGCATAAATGAAATCTGACAAGATTTCATGTATCCACTTGACATCTAGCAGATTTCACTTTATTTGTGTAAATTTTATGTGCATTTTTGCTTTATTGGCTTATTTTTGTATCTTAGTGGAATGTCAGCCTGGTCAGTTCAGATGCAAAAATGGACAATGTATTAGTGAGCGTAAGAAATGTGATAATCGTCCTGATTGTGCTGACAGTACTGATGAGTTGGACTGTGGTATGCAACTGATATTTGTTTTATTTATTTATCATGGATTTTTGCATCTTTTTGATATAATCTGTCTCTGTAGCTGTAACTTCTGATTAACTGTCACTCAATCAACCCCCCTTTTCCTCTTTTTTTTTTTTTTTTTTTTAATTAGACACGAATAGCAAAAATTCAAATGCACATAAACCCGAGTGAGATGGCACTATTTTGAGTAAAAGGCTATTCTGACGTGGGAAACAATAACTAGAAAGTACTTTTGCTGATGAAGTCACAGGCTGTCTTATTTGGGACAAGAATGATATTGATTATGAAGTATTAACAGATTACGAAATTATTCAAAATGTTTTGAAATCAGAGAAACCTAAAGCGGATGAATATGATGAATCTGGGAATGATCATCCAGGAGTCAGCCATACTCTCTAAATGCATTAATGGGTTTGAGATGCAACAGGAAGTATGTACAGTTCGATTACTTTTATTATGTAGAATTCGTAATCTTGCTGTAGTAAAAGCACAAGCAAAACATAAACATAAAAGTACAATGGATTATTTTATATGTAAACAGATACTACATATTTATTCAGTAAAATTCTAAATTTGTCTTATAAATAGATTTCTTGTCAGTTATGCTTTTTATAAACTAAAGTACACAACAAATAAAAAAATCTTTTAATCATTCTTATTTATATGGAAATGTAATTTTAGTAATGGTCTTGTACTGTCTTTTGATTATACGTCTATTTCGAATATCTTCCACACCATTGGCCCTGTGAGTGACGGATAATCGGAAGTTTACTGTATTCAATTTTTTTTCTTTAAATTAATAAATTTAAAAAATATTTCTATGGCTGAGTATTTGCACATAATTATGTTGTTTGAGAAATTTATAATTAAGTTTTTCAACTTCAACAAGTCTAATGTTTAAAAAAAATATATATTAATATTTTTAGCTATTGAAATATAAATATTATTAGGCATAGAAATATTGAAGTGAATTGATGATTCTTTGTAGTGGCAATTTTAATCTTTAATTATGATTCTTAAGATTATTTTGTAGCATAATATTGTATAAGTTATCATTAGTTAAAGCATTACTGATTGAAAAAGGCGTTTGTTTCAGAATGAAATTGAGATTTAATTTCAGACGCTATTTATTTGTGAAATATTTTGTTGGTATTATAAGATGCAAAAATTGTCCTTTCGTAATAGTAGATTTAACCAGTCTGATCATTAAAATATAAATTTTTCTATACATAAAGATTTAAATAAAAACAGGATGTGATAGGCAACTATGTTGACAAACTCTTTATTTATATATATATATATATATATTCATTCAGGAAAGAGCGATAAACATGTTTATAAAATTGTTAAATTTAACATTGATACTTTATCCACATGTGGGGAATTAAAATCATACTGCAGAAATGTGCTAATTTGTAAATTATCAATATTGCAAGCTATACAAAAATTGTTTAATTAGCAATCTTCTACTATTCATTCATTTTGTTGTATATGTTATTGAAATTTCTTTATGTGCAACAGAAACTGCAATTCTTAAATGCTGTAATAAATAAAAAACTTAGTACTCCCTAAATAAACAAAATTCTCCTTAAACACTTTGTAAATTATTGCAAGACTAAATTTAGATTCGTTAATGGTTTTGTTGAAGTTTACAAGAATAGAAAATGTGACTTGTATCTGTATATGATGAATGCCTGTATAAACATATTTCTTAAATATGTATAGTATGAAAGATATTCACTTTTAAAGGAAATAAAATTAAAATATCATGCTTACAAAGGTGAAGTATAAATGTTTACTGCTATTGTGGGGGGGGGGGGGTATTGATAATTTTTCTTTCAGTTTTAAAATCACTGCTACTACAAATCTGCATTTGGGAATAGAACAGGAGACTCTCTAAAATATCTTTTAAATGTATCTGTGAAAATAAATAAGATAGTAAAAATAAATAAATAAAAAAAATATATGTGTTACTATAGTATTTCAGATTATCGTAAGCTTGCTATATTGTTGGGACCTTTGACCCTCTGAGAAGGAAAAACACCCCTCAAGTAATTGTTTGATAAATTTCTGATTGTTTTTCTCACCAACATCTGGAATATTTTAATCTTTTATTGCAGTGTTTGAAAATTGGGGGAAATTTTAATATATCGCTTTCTTGATCAAACTATTTATTTATTTAAAAAATCAGATTGAGGATTCTGCATTCTTGGATTATTGTATTTTTGAACAAATTTTTGCTGTTTGTATAGTTTAAAAATTGAACTTTTGAAATGTTAGTTTTCTCTCAAATTAAATTCTTGTCCTTATTGTGTCTTAATATTGCTTTTTACAGTGGTTTGCAAACCTGGTGATATAATTTGTAGAGATGGAACTTGTGTTGATATTAGCAAAAGATGTGATGGGAAGAATGACTGTGCTGAAGGAATAGATGAAACAAACTGTGGTATGCCAATTACTTTCATAAAAACTACAGATGCATAGGGGAGGGTAGCACACAATGAGACGAAAATTATTATTACTTAACAAATGGCAACGATTTTTATTCTTTTGAAAAAAATTTTGCTACAACTTTAAGCTACACAAATACGCTACACATTAATGTATAAATGGTTTTAAAAATGTTATTTATAAAAGCACAGAAGCAGCATAAAGGAGTATCGAAAATTGTCTCACAATGTATATATTTTCATAAATCATACATTTTTATACTCTATCAATAATTTTCTGCAGTTTATGACTTCTAATTAATATTTCTAGATTAATTTTTTTTTTTAAATATTAGCCTCGGTTGGACAATGGCAGACATTGGGCTACCTTCATGCAAACTTTCAGCCTCTTACGTTTAGTAGATTTCACTAACCATCGCACACCCCCACACACACAGAGATAGAGAGAGAAAAAAAAAACCCTTTTATTAATAAATAACTTTTTTTTATGTCAGAACCGCATAGTAGATACACAATGAGACACGTCTCACTGTGTACCACAACTGTGTGTCTCGCTGTGTACTTTCAATACGTTGTAACAAAATGGATGCCATATCTGTTTCATCATCAGTTTCATAGCTTTGAATGCTTGTGTCATTTTGTCGACATAGTCTATCATTAGATATAGCTAGGTTTGGTTAAGTAAATATATGCCATAATGAAATAAAGTCTAAAATGGACATTTATGTAACTTTAACCCCTGTAAAATAAATAATTACTTACTATTTTGTTGTACGAGTAACCGAAATGCCGAAACTACATCCATGTGTTGCATAAGATGAGGTGGTTCAGTGTGTGTTCCAGCTAGGAGAAAAAGTTATAACTATATGTCAAAATGGCTGCTGTCTCACTGTGTACCATGTCTCACTGTGTACTCCCCTACCCTAAGTGTAATGTTATCTGGAATCGCTAAAATTTTCGATCACCTTTCAAAATTTAATGATGCATATATCAATATGTTTAAATCTAGTATTTTTTTCTTTGTAATGTTCATTGTATTATTCTCCACAACATTATGAATTTTATTGTGCTTATTTTTTCCAAAATCTGTATTGATCAAAAGTTGAATTATTTATTTAAATGCCTATTAATATACTAATTGACCTGTCTAGTCTAGCATTGCATAGGCTTAAACTCCCCCAAGATTTTATTTTTAAAAGGCAGACAGTATTTTCTTTCTTTTCTGCAAACTTCTTTATTAATTCTGAAATTGGTCATCTCCCCCCCCCCCTCCCCTTTCTCCAATCTCTCTTTTATTGTTTGAATTTCGATAAAAATCTTCATTTTTATTTTGTAATTATTGAAATGTTTCTAGGTTTCAAAACATGCTATACAAAATTTGTTTGATTTAGTTCTAAATTTAGTTTTTAAAATAGTTTCATGAAAAGTATTTTTAAATATAGTTTTGAATTGTAACAAAATGTTCATTTTTTTTTTTTTTCATTCTAAACACTGATTATTAATAAAAATGAACACATTATCTAAAATGCTTTTAATACAAGCTAACTCATTTTAGAATCCAATATAAGCCACCGCCTTCCCCCCCCCCCCAAATCCCCCTTCTTAAAAAAAATCTACTCTGTTAAAGAGGTAGCAAAGGTAAACAATACTATTTGACAACGTACTATGGGCAAATACATACTATGGCACATACTATTTGACAACATAAAAAGTATCATGACTACAAGAATTGATAACCTAGCATCTATTTCTTTTTTCCTTTCACTAGTTTTTCTCCCCCCCCCCCTTTTTTTTGTTATGGTTTAAAAAAAAGAAAAAAAAATTATTTTTTAAGAGGTGCAGTTTAAAATTCCTTTATCATAAATTTGGAAAAATTCATTTATTAAATTTAATGATTAATTTGCTCAATCAAAATTTAAAACAAGTATTATAACAATATATTCCAGTGTTAAGATTTCCTGCAATTTGATCTTTTTTTTTTACTTATTATGCAAAGCAATTTTTTCACAAAAGAATATTCATCAGAAAGGTAGCATAGAAATGTTCACTGTCATTTAAATGTTATAATTATAAAAATACTAGATAGTGCCCACTAAGATTTGACGGTAAATAACTTAAATGTTTCATTAAAAAATTCTTGAATTTTTAATTAGTTGCTTTTAAATTAATTATTGAAATCGTGACACATTTCTATGTTGCATAAGTGATTCCTATTTCTTTAAGGCGATAGAGTGTGCTGTCAGTCTAACCTATTCAATGAAGTGAAAGAATTTGAAGTTTATAATTTACAACCAATTATGCTTGTTTTTATCAGAAATTTACCTAAAAATACTGGGTAAAGCATTTATTTTTGCTTACTATGGTATTTTTTTTAAAAATAATAATATTTATTTTTATTTATTTTAAACTGCACAACCATTAAAAGCTGCCATGAATTTTATTTTTATCAGTCTCATTCTCTAAAACCTACATTTGAAACTTTATGCAGCTAACAATTTATACAATAAATTTTTTTACTTGAATTTTATTTTACATTTTTATTTATTTATTAAATATTAAACCATGGATATAACAAGGTAATTTCTTTTATAATTCTTATATGAATATTTTTTTTCTTTCAGTTTTCTTTTTTATGGAAAAGAATGGCAAAATTTTCTTTCTGCCACACACATATTGATAATGGTCAGAAAATATAACAAAAATTGTAGATCAGCTCAATTTATTTAATTGATAAATTACAGGCAAAATATTTTAAATAAAAAATTATTTTTTAAAAATATTGTTGTGTATTAAATTTTGTTTAATTATAAAGCATTCATATAATAATAAAATAAAAATCATACAACTTCTCCTGCTAATAAAATATATCATTTTTGAAGAGAATCATCACCAAAAATATTGCAGAAATCATTTTGCTGGGTGTTGGGCTCAAATCCATGTCCTGTACAAAAATTCAGAGCTTTAAACTGCTGCTTTTAACCGCTGCGCTAGCAGGGACTCCCTCAATATTCCTCTAAGTTAAAGAGGTTCAAAAAAGAGTTGATGCATGCGCAAATGTGTCAATATTGGTCTTACTGATCGTGATCTTACAGAATTCCCTTTACCTTTTAATATATATGATACTTTAATTTAAAACAATTATGAATATCATAATCCATATTTTTATTATCGACCGTTCTTTAATTACAAAATCATGTCTTTGATATCTAGAGCATAATCGACACATTAAAATTTAGGAAAATTTTATTAGTGCTAAAATTATGAGGTATGTGCTAGAACAGCTTTTGCCAACCTTTGTTAACCTTACTGACCACTAAATTTATAATTTTAAATCTCCCTGATCACTATTCAGAATTTTTGAATAATATAAATACAATTGTACAGTAATTATCCCAGAGTTTCCATTTTATTAATATGAAATGATTCTATTCAATATAACAAATTTATAACTGCATGTCAAACTGTGGCCTGTGGGATACCACTATGTTTTAATAATAATCTTCATCTTATTTAGTTGCATAATGAGCTTATTTATTCATAACAAAAATCTTTAAAAATTGTTTAATTGTAACAAAATTATTAAAGTTAATTTAAAAGTTACAAAATAATTGAAGCTTATTAGCTTAAGTAGCACACATTTTAGTGTGATATTTGTTCCTACTTTTTTAAATAACTTTATATGTTTACGGCATCAACAGTGTTACTGTAAGATGAAAAGCCATTTTTATTACCAAGACCAGTACAGAATTTTAGTTGCTGTGACAAAATCAAAATATGTTTCATACAAACATCTAGCTTTAAACTGAATCAAAATTTTCACTGTTTTCACATTTTAGTGAGAGCGAAAAATTAAAAATTGCCTGGTTTGAAGATAAATAACAAATAATATCTATTAACATAATTAATTTAAATTTTCATAAGAATTTTTTAGAGTATTATCATGTTTATTATTGTCAGTTTTATTATAGAGTACAATTATTAATAAAACATAAATAAATCCTAATATCTGGCTTAATTTTAATTACCACGGACCACCAGTTGGGGGCCTCTGTGCTAGGATATATGGAATTTTTAATTTTATTTATTATTGTGTAGTTATATTTCACATGAGATGTTTTTGTGTTTCAGTAAATTTGAGAACTGAAAGTGTGAAATTCCTCTCTGCCAACAGAAAACGATCATTTCATTTTCCCGTAAATAGAATTTCCTTGGAAAACAAAAATTCACATAATTTTATGAAGTTCCAATTTTGCACTTGATTCACCAAAATTATAACTTCTTGTTGTAAATTGGCAACCTTTTGTTTACTTTTATCATCTCCTTGATCTTGAACATAATATCAATATATATCTTATACTATAATGCGAGCAAAAATTGTGTGTGTATGTGTGTGTGTGTGTGTGTGTGTGTGTAAATTTTATCTTAAAACGGCTCTAACGATTTTGACGAAATTTTGTACTTTACCATTTTCGGGCATGATACCATTGGGCTAGGTCCCGTGTTCGAGAAAATTCGATTAGTGGGTCATTTTGGGTCATAATGGGTCTTGGTCAAGCTAATTATATCTAAAAAACGGCTTAATCGATTTTAACTAAATTTGACTAAATTTTGTATTTTGTTATTCTGACTTACGAGACGACCAATGGGCTAAGTTTCATATTAGAGAAAATTTGATTAGTGGTTCATTTTTGGGTCACTGTGGTCAAGCAAAGTTTATCTAGAAAACGGCTCTAACGATTTTGACAAAATTTTGTATTTTACCATTTTCAGGCATGATAAGACCATTGGGCTAGGTCACGTGTTCGAGAAAATTTGATTAGTGGGTCATAATGGGTCAAGGTTAAGCTAATTATATCTCAAAAATGGCTCAATCGATTTTGACTGAATTTTATATCCAACCGTTTTTCTGCATGAGAAAACAATTGGGCTAGGTCACATGTTCGAGAAATTTCGATTAGTGGGTCATTTTTGGGTTCCCATGGGTCAAGTCAATTTTATCTAAAAAACGGCTCTAACGATTTTGACTAAATTTTGTATTCTGTCGTTTTGGATTACGGGAAGACAAATGGGCTAAGTCACATATTGGAGAAAATTCTATTAGTGGGTCATTTTTGGGTCACTGTGGGTCAAGCAAAGTTTATCTAGAAAACGGCTCTAACGATTTTGACGAAATTTTGTATTTTATAATTTTCGGGTGCGAGAATACCATTGAGCTTGGCCGCATGTTCAAGAAAATTTGATTAGTGGGTCATTTTGGGTCACAATGGGTCATGGTCAAGCTAATTGAATCTAAAAAAAGGGCCAAAACATTTTGACAAAATTCTGTAATACACAGGGCATCAGTTTCCGGGCATGAGATGACCTTTCGGCTAAATCACATGTTCGAGGAAAATCGATTAGTGGGTCATTTTTGGGTCACTGTGGGCCAAGCTATTTGTATCTAAAAAAAGCGACTTAAATGATTTTGTCAAAAGTTTTGTTATAAAGTTTCTGGGCATGAGAAGACCATTGAGCTAAGTCACATGTTCGAGAAAATTCAATTGGTGGGTCATTTTTGGGTCACTGTGGGTCAAGCTAAGTGTATCTAAAATAACGGCTCAAAACATTATCGCAAAATTTTGTATTATATCGTTTCTGAGTATGAGAATATTATTGAGCTAAGTCACTGTGGGTCTAGCTAATTGTATATTTAAAAAAAAAAGGCTCAAACGATTTTAACAAAATTTTGTATTATACTGTTTCCGGACACAAGAAGATCATTGGGGTAGGTCACATGTTCGAGAAAATTTGATTAATGGGTCATTTTTGGGTCACTGTGGGTCAAGTTACTTTTATCTAGAAAAAAGTTTTGATGATTTTGATTAAATTTTGTTTTCTATCGTTTTCGGGTTTGAGAAGACCATTGGTCTATGTCTCATGCTCAAGAAAATTTGATTAACCAGTCATTTTGGGTCACTATGGGTCAAGGTTTAGCTAATTTTATCTAATAAATGGCTCAAACGATTTTGACAAAATTTCTTATTACATCGTTTCCTAGTACTTCCCAAGACCATTGGGATAGGTCACATGTTCGATAAATTTAGATTTGTAGGTCCTTTTTGGGTTATTGAGGGTCAAGCTAATTTTATCGATAAAATGACTTTAGCGATTTTGACTAAATTTTGTATTCTATCGTTTTCGGATTCGAGAAGACACTTGGTTATGTCGTGTGTTTGAAAAATTTCGGTTAGGGGGTCCCTATGGCTTAGTATCATGCCAATTTTATCTAAACAGCGATAATTATACAGTGAGAATGAATTATCAAACTGAGCACAAGGCTAATTTTGACAGAGCTTAGCTCGGTCATGCCCTCTAGTACATATTCATCAACAAAATAGCAGTTTATGAGTGAAGTCATTTTAAATCTATTATTGAAATTTGATGTACTTTGGACCAATTACTTTAATATTGAGAATTATTTTTAATTAGTCAGATCAAATCAAATATCCTTTTCAGATTAAAATTATTTGTTCTCGGTTTACTTCTGATTTAATGAATCAATTGATTTATAGCTATGAATATGAGATGCATATCTTTACACTTTCTTAAAACAAAATGGAAAGAGTAAGTTAGTCCTTCTATCCTTTCTTATTGTGTATTTCCATATAATTAAATCTGTGAAATTCAAGAACTGCATCTAAAAATGAAAGCTACCATCTTTCCCCCTTCAAATTTGTATTTATTTTAATATTAAATAGGTAAATATTTTACTGGATTTATCATTTTATTGTTATGTAGACTACATAAATTTGTGAAATTTAAACTGAGACATTTCATTACAGAATGTGGGCCAGATGAATTCAGATGTAGCGATGGTTCATGCATTAATAAAAGAAGAAAATGTGATGGATTTCCTGATTGTCGAGACAGATCTGATGAAGCAAACTGTGGTTTGTGTTTGTTTACTATGGATTGCTATTTTAGTTAGACTGATGTATTATGCAGATGTAATTATAAATACAGTGGACTCTCATTAATCAATCTCCGCTTAAAACTTATCTCCAGGTAATCAGAGCAATTTCGTTTTCACCTTCAGATTCTATTAATTTTAAAGATATCGCTTAAATCCTACTACTTATTGGATAATGCAGGCAATTTTTTTCACAAACTAACCAAGGAGAATCAAAACTGCTTTTGTACGTTATTTGTTCAAAGTCAACATTTATGTAACTTTGTTTATTAAGAGATCAAGAAATTGTCTGTGACAGTAATGAAGAGAAAGCAAATTTATCACGAGAGAGGTTCAAAATTTGCTAATAGCTGTTAGCAGATGTTACCAACAAAAATGTGATGTGATCACCAAATTTTCAAATGTGTCACTAAACTGAAAAGTGATATAGTAAAAAATCACCTTCTTACATAACGCAAAGAAAAGTGAACGATTACTTTAAAGTTAAATTACGTAACTTTGGCGATTTCTTTGAATATTCTGTTTGTTCTCAATAGTTTCTTTTTTATTGTTACTAACTTGTGTAACTAAAATTACTATATATATATATATAAAATATTTGTTAAGTTTGTAACCTATTTAATTTCTCTCAAAAACTGTAATAAATTTATTTAAAAAAGGGATTATTTTACACTATTGAAATGCTTACTTCTTTTAATGCTGACTTTGGTTAGGTGTGGACAAGAACTGGCTTCCCTTTGAAGTCCACAAAAATAGGAGTTCACTGTATATGATAATAAGTATTAATACTAAAATTAAAATATACTTAAATATTTATTTTTGGTGTGTGTTTATGCTTTTGGAATATTTATAAATTTATCTGAAAAATTAGAGATTTAATGGGTGTTAATTTGGCTGGATACTGGTCGCTGTATATCCAGCTGCATTTTTATATTTTTTTAATGACATGAGTCATAGATTTAGATTAGTTAACTAATACTATATATTTCTTTTTTATCTTTATTTTTTAAATTTTCTATTAGCAATTATTTCTATGATTATTTGAGTTTCAACACCAATATCATTTTAAACCTATATTTATAAAAGCAAGATTTAATAAGTTTAGTAATCTTAAATTATTTTTATGAGAAGTTTACAACTGAATGCATTTGAAAGAGAAGATTTATTAGTTTTATCTTCCCTTTTTTCTTTAAGCCCTTAAGTATTGTTCCCGTCAATATGACATGCTGAGGTGTCGTTCTCTATTTCTGGTGCCCATGATATTGCCAGGCTGGAGAATTAAAAGCATTACACTATTGCAAAAAAAACTTCTGAAACCATAAAAATTTAACAGGCATTTCCATATGAACTATTTGAAAAATAGTATTCCAGTATGGCTTATATGTTCTATATTTGGGGATTATTATTATTATTTTTTTAAACCTTAGCATTTTTTACCTTTTTATGTGTGGTTTTTAAGGATTTAATAATTATAAATTATATCAATTTGGCTTAATTAATTAAAGAATAAAGTGTTTTGAAAGGAATATTAAATGAAACCCTCTGTGTGATGTGTGATCATACTTACCCACTTGTTTATTTATTTATTTTTTTTCCTCTTACGTTCTTTTGTTCTTTTTACGTTATTTTAGGCTTTAACCAGCATTAAAAAATCTTGTTGTATGAGAAATAAATTTATTAAAACATGTATTTTAGTGTTGAAAATGAATGTTTGCAGAAATTCCATTATAGACAAAATATTGCAAGAGTCACGCTTAGCATTTTACCAAATCAAATGTAATTAACTCATGTGTTATCAGATGAATTCAATAATTTCCTCTGTTTAAAGATGTAATTACATTGTAATAAATTGTAAGTTTTAGTTCTATATTCTTATACAGCATGTCCTCTCTTAACGGTGTCCAATGACTGATTCGTAAACCATTAGTCATAGACATATAGTTCCAATTACAAATAGTATAATCTAATAACATTTTAATATATGTATCATTTTGTAAAGAATTGAGGCTGTTAATTTTCATCCTTTTGTTTAGCAAAAATTCTGGTTTTTCTTTCTTCCTATATGTTTATTACAAATTGTATATTTTGCATTAATATGTCAGAATGATTAAAGATTTTGAATTTATATTGCAGTGTTAATTTTACTCTCAACCATTTTTTAATAAATCTGACAAAATTATATTTCTACTAAATTTGTGAATGACCCCTAATTTGCGGCAAAAAATATGCCCCCAACTTTAAACAGCTATTACTCAATCAATTTTAATCATAGAATAACGGGATTTTTTTTGTCTTACTTGACAGAGTAACAGGAAAATTTTACTAAATATAACTTATAGGACTGGGGGACCATATAAAAATTTAAATTTCGTAATTTTTTAAGAAATGTTTTTATTGACCCAAATCTCTTTTAAAATATTTCTTTACCTCTTTCAAAACATTTTTGTAATTGGAACTATATGACTACCGGTTTAGGAATTAGCCATTGGACACCGTTGAGAGCGAACACCCTGTATAATTCTCAATATTTCTACACCAAACACAATTTTTGAATATTGCATTTTCCAGTTGTTACAAGAGTAACAAAAATGTGATTTATTATTTAGAGAAGTAAAATGGCTTTTGTTACGATTTAGGTATGTTATTTGTAAGTGAAGCACATGTGGTTTTGTAAATGGTTATATAAAATTTATCCTGAACATATTTTTAAAAGAATATGAAGTATTTAAGAAAATTTGCTCCAATTGTCACAAGAGTAACAATGGACATATTCATATCTCTTGATTACATATAGTTGCTAAATTATCTTTTTATGCCTCAAAAAAAAAAAAAAAAAAAAAAAAAAAAAAATCTTCTTACATTTGAAATCTAAATTGATGGATCTGAAACTTCTATGCTTGAGTTTTCTTTTGTTTTGAAAGTATCAGGTGTCAGTTTGAAAAGTCTTGAGAGCTATAAATAAAGACCTTGACAATTTAAAATAAAATTCATGTATATTTTCAAATTTTTGAGTTATATTATTGTATATTATATTTCTTTCATGCATTTTAAATACATCGTTTTCTATAGAACAGTGTGCTGATAATATGTTCAGATGTTCTGATGGAACTTGCATCGATACAAGGCGTGTTTGTGATGGTAGAGAAGACTGCCTTGATAGATCTGATGAAAAAGAATGTGGTAAGATTTAAAGGAAAATTTTACATTAGACACTTCATTAAATTACTCTGTGCCCAGAAATATAGTCTATGAAATTCAAAGCTTTAAAAAAGTTATTTTTTATTGTCTAGCTAGTAATCTAGTTATTTTGGATTTAGTGTTTGAGATTTGGATTCTGTAAGGCATCAGGAACATTTTTTTTAATGAATTTTATTGCATGCATGTAAATTATTTGATTTTGCCATGAAATGTAAGTAGATTTCTTTTATTTTTTGTTCCTTTTTATGGATTGCCACATTTTTTCTGTTATTACTTAAGACTTGTTTCCTATTTGTTAGATTACAATTATATATACATAAAATTATATTCGACTGAAAATCTAATCTAAATTTTTAGCTTTGTTTTCTGTTTTCCACATTGAAATTTTTTTATCATCTAATAAAAAAAAACAGTCTTCTATAAACTTAGAGAGGAGCATATTTTGCCTTCGTAAAATATATTTTATGCTGTCCAATGCAATCATTTGAACAATGATTTATACCATTAACCATAAAACATTAAAAATATATCTACTGTCATGAATTGAACTCGTTTGCATGCGTCGTGACATGCCATTATGCTCAGAACCAGAATAATTCCACTTGGGGACCAGTCCCTCCTTTCTCAAAATGATCTTATATTACAAAATTTATACATTACAAGCAGGAAATTAAGCAGTTTTATGCCGATGTTTGCTTTGTAAACCATGGTTTAATGTTAAAAGAAATAGTAAAATTGTATTAAGTTTCAGAAGCATAGAGGTAGGAAGTATTCAGGTGGTATTTAACTGGCATTTTGGGAGCCTCCTGTGCAATTTAAAACCCTCGGTATGTGTCTCATACATTCTTTGTAAAAATTATCCATAATTGTTAAATAAAATGCAAAAAAAAAAAAAAAAAACTGAGTTCTTCAAAATTTATTTTGTTGCCTTCAAAGTATGCATCGAGTTCAAAGTAACTATACCATACCTGAGCCAGTCTTCCATACATTTTTCATAGGCGGATTGAGGATCTTCAACTCCCTTGGTAAATTTCCTTTTATGGCCTCAATTGACTCAAACCTTCTACCTCAAAGTAGTAATTTTAGTTTTGGGAACAGGAAAAAGCTACACAGAGGCATATCAGCTAAGTACGGTACTTAGTCTATGACATCCATTGCATTTTTGGTTAAAAACTATTGCAGAATGAAAACTTAGTGTGAGCGTGCATTACCATAATGGTAAATGCACAAGAAATTTCAGAGGTTTTCAAGAGGTTCAACATATGAAATTTCGTTTGAAACAAAATTTAAAGCAAACTCTTTGTTAAACTAATTTTTCTTATCAAAAATCGCAGAGCACTCAAAAGCATGATTAAAAAACAACTGTTAACACACTAAATCACAGATGATGATCAAACTTTGCATTGTAACTCAGTAAAGTAGTACTAACTTCCAGAAAATAAATTGTTGATATTTTTTATGCATGCCTTTTTAAATGATAAATTTCTTGTTTACACAGAATGTATATCACTGTAGTAATCAGGTCCTGGTTCAGCACTACTTTACAGACTAAAAGTAACAATCCAGCATATTAACTGCAGGAATACATTATTTATTATTTTCTATCTTTAGTTATTACTAATAACTATGCTTATTGATAATTGCAATTCCTATTGTTCTAATTATGTTTTCATGAAAGTGAATAAAAGGTGATTAAATTGATATACAGTCGAACCGGTTAAGATGCTCACAGTTAATACACGATCCCACTTAATATGCAAATTTTTTCAGATCCCTTGAACATCGCTCATAAGGCTAATACAAAATTATCACGTTTAATAATGACATTCGTTTATTATGCAATCCCACTTAATACGCAATAAATTTTTGTCCTTTGAGGCAAAAATCCATGCTTAAGATGCAAATTCATTTATCAAAATGCAAATTCCTTCTCTTTTCTCCAGCGTTTCCAGTTTAGCAGATTTTTTTTATTCCGATAAAAAATGCTGCTTCCAAATAGTAATATTTACTTTATTTAATATCAAATTAATGTGATCATTACTAACTGGAAATAGTTGTAGGTATTTGAATGTGAAGCTAACTTCGCAATACTGCAATTCTTTGATTCTGCATCTTATCATTCTTTGTCTCTCTCTTCATGTATGATTTTACTGTAGTAGAGAAATATACTTAGATACGTCATAAAAGTTATTACAATTAGAGATGATTATATCTGTTGTTACTGAGGTTTTAAATGTACATTATATCACTGCTATGTTTTATAATGCATATCATAGGCAAAAAAAAAAAAAAAAAGTAAAGATTAAACAAATATGACTACGGTTGTCTAATTCTTTTATGTTTTCTATGTTTTCTTTACTTTTTGCTGTGGTTACAATATTTTTTGCACAAAAATTAATAACAATAGTTTTTTCTTATATTAAAAAGGCCATATTATAATGGTACTCATCAAAGTACACAACTGATTTGTGCTTCAAAGATGTAATATTTTTTTTTTTGTTCTGTTAAAAAAAAATTAGTCTAGCAGGAAAATTATTTTTGTTGTTTTATTTTTGGTTGTAACATATTAATTGACAATAAAACCATCTTTGACTCCATATTTATTTTCAGTTATTGTTGGAGTTGACCTTTATAAAAAGAAACGATGAGTTAAAGTGGAATACAATTAAAATTTAATCCAAATGTATGAGTAAATATATAAATGAAAGCTCTAAAATTCATTTATACACTTAGATGTGTAAATAAGCCCAGCTCCTGTGACATTATACAAATCACGTTCAATATGTAACTTTTGTCCACTCCCTTGTCTTAACTGGGTTCAAGTGTGTTTTTTAATAAAAAATGTGCTTTTCATTTGGAAAAAAGTGCCTCAATTAAAAATTTTTTTTCAATTAAGACTTCAAATCTCAAATTTCTTAAGAAATAATGTCACAATTTCAGTTTCAATAGTTGCTGCTGGCGAGCAATCTTGCAATGCAAGCAACATAATGTTGTAGGCAAACTTCAAACACTAGTTTCGTAAAATTAGAGTTTTTTCGTATTTTGTCAGTCTTCTTCTAAGTGAACAATACCTTTGTTTATAATTTATTGTTCATAAGAAAATAGCAAATGTATTTCTAAAGTTAACATATATATGATTGATTTTTTAATCAATAAAGTGCTTTTAGATGGCATTCTTTAGCCTGTAATAACATCAAAGAAAGGTAGGCATCATAATAGTGATCTAAAGTTAAATGTTCATCAGATCTTGGAGTCTGATAGGCTTTGGTTTCAGTGTCTCACCTTTTTAACAAAAAAAAAAAAAAAAAAAAAAACTAGAGAACAGAAATTCTGCTTTTTCTGAATTTAGTGTCGCCCCTGGCATTTCCGTTACTTCATTTTCTTCTGATGGACTGATGGCTTCTATTATTATGACTGTTTCATAATAATAGAAGCCACCAGTCCATCAGAAGAAAATAACTTGGTTAAGCGGGCCTCTGTTGCAGTACAAAACATATTTCAATTTTAAGACTTAAAGCACATGTTTTATTTTATGTAAAATGGCGTCATTCGCATGCGCTTAAGAATTCCACATTTACGATCTACTCTTAAACATCTACAGTAAAGCATGCATAGCACATCACTATCGTGAAATAATGCACAAATGCAGCAAAAAGATGCCATCATTCAAGAAAATCGACAAAAAAAAATCGGCTATCTCATTAGATACTTAAAATTAAATATAGTTTATAATAGCTCCATTGTTTTAACAGAAATTATTCGTTTATATTTTTTTCAAAATAGCACGTACAGTAGAGCTCCGATTATCCGAACTCCAATTAACCGAACTTCCATTTATCCGGACAGCCTACTTCTCTCATATATATTTTTTAAATGATGATGAGATTGTGCATGAGATTTAAGATGAAAAAAAAAAAATTGAAGGAATGAAAACGAATGCTCTGAAAAGGACCCAGGTCCATCACATAACGAAGCCTTTGAATATTTGGAAACAGCTATGAAATGGCTCGAACGGCAGAAGAACACTGATCCTATTCAACTAACATATTTAAGAAGAATTCAAGATATGGTAGCATTGGAAAGAACATCTTCTTTGAAGCAAGCAACAATCGAAAGCTTTTTTGCTTATATTATAATCTCTGGAGTTCAGAAATTGATAAAAAAAGGAAAAGAAAATTTTAAATGATAAAAAAGTAAAAACAGTTTTAAACACGCTAGCACTAACTGGTGCTGCTAGTCCTAAGCCTGGATAAAGTGTGAAGGTTTTAGTATAGTCAGGAACATCCCTTAAATTGTCTGCCCATTTATCCGAACTTTTGCTTATCCAAATTAGGGTCGGTTCCGACTTGTTCGGATAATTGGCACTCTACTGTATTTTAATTACATTTTCTTTCGATTGTTATGAAAAAATGGCAACAAAAATATATAATTACTATTTTAGAACTATTTTTCCTTTACTTTCTACAGAAATGGAGTATTTCCGTTGCCAATATTAAGTAAATGGCTCTAAAAACTACAAAAGAATTAATGTTTCAAAAATAAATGGAGATACAGTTTTCAAACAAAATGCATTTAATAGAACTTTTTCCAATACGATGGTATAAAAATTGAAAATGTACAGTGCTTAGAAGTTAAAAAAATTGCTATAGAGTATTTAATCATACTGCTTTGTTTTATGGCTGGCTTCTGTAAGGTAACGTTATTTTTTGTAATACACAAAATAAGCTTGGAGAAAGAAATAGCATACCGTACTGGGGGCTAAAAAAAATTGGCCTATTCAAAGAATTTTGGATAACTTTTTTTTTTTTTGAATTACATATTGGTTCCTATTTCAGTCAACACTTGGTAGGCTTTCCAAATTTCTATGTAATACACATAATAAGCTGTGAGAAAGAAATAGCATACCGTACTGGGGACTAAAAAAAAAATTGGCCTATTCAAAGAACTTTTTTTTAATTACATATTGGTTCCTATTTCAGTCAACACTGGTAGGTTTTCCAAATTTCTAAAGCTGACTTTGTGAAGAAAAGGTTATAAAGAAATGAATTTAGAACGACTAAAGGATCAAGCAAAAATGTTATAACTGTCATTATTTTTTTTTTTCATTTATTTTTTTTTAAAGGCAAGGTTTAGCAGATTAAGCATGACAAAGTGATCCTCAATGGGAACTTATATTAAAACTTTTGCTAAGTTATCACCTTGAAATACTAACACATTTTATATGTATTTTGGCTCATAAAATAAAATACTTCATATGTGAGTATTATTTGAATTTTTAATATTTTGTAAACTAAGCATGTTAGAGAGATAAAATGAATGTCATCTTTCTGCTAATGTTAATTTTATATATTCATGATTTTTAGTGAATTACATCTACGTTAAAAATTGATAGAAAATAATGATTCTATTTATTTTTTTAGTTTTTAGTAGTTTTGTCTAAGGTACTATCATTGAAAAAATATGTTGTAGTACTCATTGGGTGCTATAAAATAAAATATATAAATTTTACACACACACACAAAAAAAATTGTGCAACATTCATTAAAATAATTAAAATATAGTCCCCCCGCCCCTCCCTGTAATCCCTTTTTAGTATAGAATAAATCTACCTCCTTCTCGTTAAAAAATATTTTTCTCATGCAGTTAATATTTTTTATAAGGAGCGGTAGTGATATTAAAGAATAAAATGCAGAATTGATTCTGTTTATTATATAGCAAGACAGAAGTGGAATCTAAGAAATTCTACACTTAAACAGTTGAAGGCGAATGAACTTTTTAATTTTCCTCTTTTAACTAAAGAACATCTTAAAATTTTCTTCACAGAATCTCATCAACTGTCTATGGCCTTGTCATATTTAGCTCAGTTAATGGATGATAAAAATCTTTTTTTACAAAAAGTTAAAGCAACATCTTATATACTTCAAGTAGAAATAAAATCAACATATAAACAGCAAAGCTTATGGTATATGTATGTATATAAAAATGTGTGTGTTTTGATTACATTCCTACTCCAATCATGATCACAATAGTATTCACCGTTACTGTTGTGAATGTTTAAATGAAAATTGTTCAGTAGGATGCTTTTCATGTGCTACCTCACGTCAAATTTATCATATGGATGACAACTATACTAAATTTTATATTCATCGGTAATATTAGCAAACATATTTGAAAAAGGAATAATTCTTGTGGTTGTAAAAGAAAAAAAAACTGCAATGGTGATTAAGATTACATAATTAATTTAACTATGTGTTTTCTGCCCTAATGAATAGAAAAGCAATGATTAATAACTTATTTTATCTTAAATCAGCATAACTGAAAAATATATGAAGTCAGAAGTTACCAAATAGAAATACATCATACATTTTTATTAGATTAGAATTGTTTAACTAAAACAGTAACAAAACAAAAGTTTGTATACTTTCAATATTCCGTACATGTAGTTTACCAATTAACACTATTTCTACTGTTGATGCAATCGTCACTTCTATACACCATATTTGACATTCCTGTCACTTAAAAATTTTAATGACCATCTTTAAAGGGAGAGTTTTTTAACTTTTCTGGATACAATATTTACAGAATTTTTTTTTCTTCTAATTTTTGGGTTTTAGTATTAAAATGCTACAGTGCTCATTATACACAACTTTTTTTTTTTTCAATCAAAATAAGTGTGTGTATTATGCATGAGTAAATGTGGTGTATAATACTTCACAAAATCTTGGCAAAGAGTTTGTTTGTTTTATCACTTTAACATGATTAGTTTACACAAGATATAACTAAAATAATACTGTCATATCTAATATTTTACTTTATATCTGAAAGTCACATTGGAGTATGGAGCCTATACACTCATTGAATATATTCATAGATATAACTTACCAAAAGTTTCAGTATAAGTTTCTGCTGGAGGTCACTTTGTCATATTTATCCTGCTAGACCCTTTCAACATTTATTTTGTTTTTCATATAAACTTTTTCTTCATGTACTGATGTCAAAGGTATCTCTTTCACTGAGTAAAGACAGCAGGGAGCAACAAATAAGCATGTAATCACTATCTGAGTAACCACTTTGTTTTTAGTTTAAGAAAATCCTAATGGTGAAACAGTGAATCTCATTTTCACTCAGCTCATTAGCAATTCATTTTGATTTTTTTTTTTTTTTTTTTTTTTTTTTTGTTAGCATGATTATTTTTATTTTAAGTTTACTGTTTATTTTATGTTCTATTAAAGTTTGCATTTGTTTTCTGTTCTGTTCTGTTCTGTTTTTAATTACCATAAATTGTTAAAAAAAAATGCTAGGTTCTAATGAATGTAAAGAAGATCAGTTCCGGTGCACTAATGGTGAATGTATTGATGGTAATCGTAAATGTGATCGCAAGTATGATTGCAAGGATGGTTCTGATGAATTTAACTGTGGTATGTTTCAAATATTTTTACTTGCAATTGGTGACATTTCTAAGAAAATTTTAAATAATACACATTTCATTCAAAACATAGGGTTGCCACAGGCAGCTAGCTTTATGCAATTTCCAAGGTGACTGTGATAATTTTTTTTTAACTTAAATGCTAAAATACAGAGTTTGGTGACATATATCAGTGGATATATATCATACATTTATTTTCAAAATATCATGATGTTTGATATTTTTTATATTTTCATATTTTATATTTATTTTCAAAAATAATTATCGTGTATAATATTTTCAGTCAAAACAAATGTAAAGGAATTTTTCAACTGTTATTGACTATATCGTTCTGTAGATAAAGAACTTTTGTCTATGGCAATGACTTTTGTAGCCAAAGAAGAAAACAAATATATTTTCCAAGCTTTACATTTCAAGCTTAGACCAAAAATAATGTAGAACATTATTAATTCGGAACAACCATTAAAAGAGAAACTGCCTAATTTAGATAATCAGTTATTTACAGCTTCATTCAAACAAAACCTTTACTGGTTTTTGTTTACTTTAGTTTAAACTCCACATGTTAGGGAATAAAAAGCAGATAAGCTTACATTTATGTTCAAAATTTTCAATTAAAAAATATTCTGTAATTAAAATTTTGTTGTATAAAACATAAAGTTTTCTAGATTTTGAATACTATAGTTTATTTTTTTCTGAGTGTATAAAGCAAATTTTTTCTGTTTTAAATTAGTTGACCTTCAATTTTGTTGTAAATGAAAAAAAAAAAAAAGAAAAAGTCTTTTAGAATATTGTTTTATTAAGTTTTCATGTTAAGTGCAATATGTTTTGTTTCTAATTTATATTATGTTTGAAAATAATTATTATCAGTAGTAAGTTGACTATTTTGAAAATATCAGATATATATTAAAAATATTGGATATATATCAAAATATCTGATATTTGAAAAAATATTAGGACATTCATGAACCCTGCCAAAAAGCAAGTATATCCATGCTAAGACAACAATTTGGACAACTATTCACATCCCTTGAAATTTTCTTTGTAAAATGCAGGAGAATGTTTCAAAAAGTGAAGTAACTAATATTTCAGCTCCTTCTTTTTTTAGCAAGTTTCTTATGGAGGACACTTTTTTACATTGAATTATAATTTTTTCCCCAGAAAATGCTATAATTATTTTGATTATCTTTAGTATTATTACTAATTACTGTGCTCCATAATGTTCTGTTTTGGGGATAGTTAAATTCTATATTTAAGGAAAATAAATAAATAATAATGGAGATAGCTATTTTGCCTGCTTTTGTATTTTTTGTAGACTCTTTTTGGCATTTAATCTACTATTTAAGCAACTGTTTTAATGATTTTATGCTACTAAAGCACTATTTTTGTTGTACTTTTCCTGTGGCAGCCCTGAATTATATTTTTTTCTGTTTTTTGCAATTGTTGATTTAATAAATTTCATTTTCTTAAGCTTAACTTGACAAACAAATCTAATCAGAAAGAGTTTTCATGTGATAAAACCCGTTTTCCTGATATAATAAATTTCCATAAGTCCAGATTTGGTCCGGGTAAAGAAATCTCAAATCATTTTAGAATTTCTATAAACTTATCATGTTTTGTGTATTATTGTACATGTTTGAAAGCAGCATTTATTAAAGGACTATTTTTAAAAAGCAATATTACTTATTGATTTTGATGTGACACATTTTATGTCTTTTAGTAAAAATTTAAATGTTAGTAACTCATTACTATTATTTTGATATACTATTTCAAAAATTTTCTTGCCAAGTTCCTAAAAAATTTACAGTTGAAATCTTATGCTTCATAATTATTTTTTTTTTAAATATAGTAAATGAAAGATGTATATGTCGTAGGCTAATTGAGAAATCCGGCTCTTTGGAAACAGCCTAGGCTCTTTGCAAAGAGCCGGGCTAATTGGAGAATCCATCTCCCTTTTTCCAATTAGCCTGATATTTTTCAGGCTTATTGCAAAGAGCCTAGAAAGCGTTAGGCTAATTGAAAAATGACCACTTATTATCCGATCAGCGTGATATTTTTAGCTCACAGGCTATCAAAGCCTGAGAGCTTATGTGCCCGCCGATTCTGTATGTACGTGTGTACGTAACGCGATAACTCTTGATAGAAATATCCGATTTGCTTCAATTTTTTTTTCTAGGTTCATTCTGATAAGGTGCTTCCCTGATTAGTTTTTGGGGTTCATTGGTTAAGGATAAAGGGGGGTAGTCCCCCCCCCCCTTAATTTATATAAATGGGTTTTTCATGCAGAAATATTCGATTTGCTCCAAATTTGGTATTCAGGGTTATTGTGTTAAGGAGCTTCCCTGATTAGATTTGGAAGCTCATTATTTAAGTATAAAGGGGGGTAAAGGGGGTGTACCCCCCTTAATTTAGATAAATCGGTTTTTCATGATGAATTATTAGATTTCCTCCAAATTTGGTATACCGGTTTATTAAGTTAAGGAGCTGCCTTGATTAGATTTGGAGGTTCATTAGTTACATGTAAAAGGAGGAAAGGGGGCTACCCCCCCCCCCCCCCCCCCCCCCCGTAATTTAGATAAATGGGTTTTTCATGCAGAAATATGCGATTTGCTGTAAATTTGGTATACTGGTTAATTATGTTAAGCAGCTTCCCTGATTACATTTGGAAGATTATTATTATGTATAAAGGGTGGAAAAGGGGGGCAATTGCCTCTCCCCTTAATTTAGATTAATGCGTTTTTCATGTAGAATTATTCGATTAGCTCAAATTTGGTATACTGGTTTATTATGTTAAGGAGATGGCTTGATAAGATTTTAGGTTCATTAGTTAAGTATAAAGGGAGGAAGGTGGGGGGGGGGCTAGACCCCCCCCCCTCCCTTAATTTAGGTAAATGCGCTTTTAATGCAAAATTATTCGATTTGCTCCAAATTTAGTATACAGGTTTATTATGTTAAGGAGCTTCCCTGATTAGATTTGGAGGTTCATTAGTTAAGTATAAAGGGAGGAAAGGGGGGCTAGACCCCCCCCCCCCTTAATTTAAATAAATGGGTTTTTCATGCAGAGCTATTCGATTTGCTCCAAATTTCGTATACCGGTTTATTATGTTAAGGGGCTTTCCTGATTAGATTTGGAGGTTCATTAGTTAAGTATAAAGGGAGGAAAGGCGGGCTAGACCACACCCTTAATTTAGATAAATGGGTTTTTCATGCAGAGTTATTCGATTTGCTCCAAATTTCGTATACGGGTTTATTATGTTAAGGAGTTGCCTTGATTAGATTTGGAGATTTATTGGTTAAGTATAAAGGAGGGACATGGGCTAGTGTCCCCTTAATTTAGATAAATGGGTTTTTCATTCAGAATTATTCGATTTGCTTCAAATTTGATATATTAGTTTATTACGATATGGCTTCCTTCATTTGATTAGGAGGTTCATTGGTTAAGTATAAAAGAGGGGAAAGGGGGACAATTGCACCTTCCCTTAATTTAGATAAATGGGTTTTCATGCAGAATTATCTAAATTAGTTTAATTTTTTTTTCTAGATTCATTCTAATAAGGAGCTTTTCTGATTAGATTTGAAAGTTCATTGGTTCAGCATAAACTGAGAAATGGGGGAGCTAATACTCCCCCTTAATTTAGTCAAATGGTTTTTTCATGCAGAACTATCTGATTTGCTTCAAATTTGGTATACCAGTTTATTATGTTAAGTAGCTTCCCTGATTAGATTTACAGGTTCTTTGGTTAAGTAGAAGGGGGGGCAACGGGGACTAATCCCTTCATTTATTTTTCGAGGGGCATTATTCTTTGAAATAAGAGTATAATATACAATTAGTGTGAATAGCCTGTGAACTCAATGCCATCAGTTTGACTGGGCAATTTTCTTTTTATTAGGTTTATTAACGCATAACCCTACCCAAACCTGAAAAATAAATTACAACAGACCGTAACCCGATCCGAGCAAGACAAAATAATTTCAGTCCACATGCAACCCGACCCGAACCTGAGAGTTCCATTTGAAAAAACCCGAAATCCCGAACCAAATCTGATAACCAACAAAAATATTTCAAAGTTCCATAACCGGATCCGAACAAGACATATTAGTTTCCGTGAACACGCAACGCTTCCAGAACCTAAAAATTCCATTCGAAGTCAACCTGAAACCCGTCCCAAACCAAATCTTAACCGACAAAAATATTCCAAAGAACTATAACCCGATGCAAGCCAGACAAAATAATCTCCGTCCACCGGCAACCCGATCCGAAGCTGAAAGTTCTAATTGAACTCAATCCGAAACCTGGTTGTGGTCGGTTTTCGGGTTGACTTCAAATGGAACCTTCAAGTTCGGATCCGGTTGAAAAAAAATTAAACTAAATTAGATAATTCTGCATGAAAACCCATTTATCTAAATTAAGGGGAGGGGCAATTGCCCCCCTTTTCTCTTTCCCCCCTTTTATACTTAACCAATGAACCTCCAAATCAAATCAAGGAAGCCATATCGTAATAAACTGGCATATCAAATTTGAAGCAAATCGAATAATTCTGTATGAAAAACCCATTTATCTAAATTAAGGGGACACTAGCCCCTGTCCCTCCTTTATACTTAACCAATAAATCTCCAAATGTAATCAAGGCAGCTACTTAACATAATAAACCGGTATACGAAATTTGGAGCAAATCGAATAACTCTGCATGAAAAACCCATTTATCTAAATTAAGGGGGGGTCTAGCCCCCCTTTCCTCCCTTTATACTTAACTAATGAACCTCCAAATCTAATCAGGGAAGCTCCTTAACATAATAAAACGGTATACGAAATTTGGAGCAAATTGAATAACTCTGCATGAAAAACCCATTTATCTAAATTAAGGGAGGGGGGGGGGGTCTAGCCCCGCTTTCCTCCCTTTATACTTAACTAATGAACCTCCAAATCTAATCAGGGAAGCTCCTTAACATAATAAACCGGTATATGAAATTTGGAGCAAATCGAATATTTCTGCATGAAAAACCCATTTATATAAATTAAGGGGGGTACTAGTCCCCCTTTATCCTTAACCAATGAACCCCAAAAACTAATGAGGGAAGCAAATCGGATATTTCTATCAAGAGTTATCGCGTTACGTACGTACATACAGAATCGGCGGGAACATAAGCTCTCAGGCTTTGATAGCCTGTGAGCTAAAAATATCACCCTGATCAAATAATAAGTGGTCATTTTTCAATTAGCCTAACGCTTTCTAGGCTCTTTGCAATAAGCCTGAACAATATCAGGCTAACTGGAAAAAGGGAGATGGATTCTCCAATTAGCCCGGCTCTTTGCAAAGAGCCTAGACTGTTTGCAAAGAGCCGGATTTCTCAATTAGCCTACGACATATACATCATAAAGATAGAAGTAAAACTAAGGCCAGTGTTTGAACTGTGCAAATTCATTAAATTAAATCATATGTTTGGAATTAAACATAGAATATTTGGTTCCGTATTTAAACTAAATCAAGTTAAAAGATTTATTAAAGTTTCGGTTTGAATTTGGATTGTATAGATATGTCATTAACTTTTATGAATAACTGGCATTAGTCTTTGCTATTGAGACTATTATTTGCTAAAATTAATATTTACTTTGAGGTAGAAAGAATAATTAACTGAAAGTTTTTGTGAACGGGAAATGTAAAAATTGATTTAAAAAATATGTATACTAATTAAATTGTTATTGTATATAAGCATTTTTCTCTTAAGACATCTTAAAATTTCTCAGCAAAAATGTGATGTACATCTTCAAATTTCTCAATGTTGCAATCCCTTTTTTTTCTCAGAATTTAATTGATTTGATTAATATAATGTTTTATTAATCAGCTTGATTTCAGTATCGATATTAATAAAGTCTAAGTTAAATAATTTTACCTCTCTCTGTATTTGATTTATAAAAACATTATTTAGAAACATTTTGGGTAGAAATAATTATGTTTTCAAATACAAGAATTTGATAAAATTATACATTTTTTAGATATGTTATTTTGAATCTGGTAAGGGATTTGATCCCCCCACTCCCACCTTACCTCTCTGGTGTAAAAATAATGATAAACAATTGTGGAGGTATGATTTTCCTACAGATGATTTCTGTAGCATATCCAAGTTTGAATAGCAGGATATGCTACTGATAAATGTCTGTATGACTTTAGTGAGCCACTCAGAAAATTTGAATATTACTTAAAATTTAATAGTATTAATTTTTGCTAATGTGATATTATTTTTCAGCTTTATGTTATTGTGAATCATAAAACACATTCTATCCTTCCATACACTACCAAAAAATTTTATAAATTTTTTTAATACATTAACCTCTTCAACTTTTGCCCCGAGATAAGTCAGGGGTAAAGGCACTGTGTCCTTATACCTGCTGCCGGTGAAGTAGTTAAAGGTATTTTTAAACTGTTCTTAAACTATGATATAGTACATTATTTTTACACATGCAAAATATATTTTTTTTCTCTTCATGGAAAAAGTTAGCTTGATTTGTCGATTTGAAAAATAATCTATTCATTAGAATATCTTATCTGTAAAAGAAAAACTGCCACGAAGAGAAAATTGTTTTAGAATTTAGCTAATATTCTTGTTACGTTTGAAATAATCTTCTAATGCTAGAAAGCACAATTGATCTTTTTTCTTATCTGCAATGAAAATAAGAGATGTTTACAAGTTTCCACCATTATCTTTCATCTAATTTGAACTATAAAAATTTCACAGCTTAAGCATGTGTATTCTACTGTATTTTCTGGTATGTAAGGTACATTTTTTTACCCTTAATTTGTATCTTAAAAATTGAGTGGGAAGGGAGTTGTACAATGAAGCTAGTGATTTATTTTTTTAACTAGTAATTATTATATCCTTCTATATATAAAAAAAAGTTTTGATTTGGAAATGGACCAATGAAAATCTGCGTAGATATTGCCGGCAGATCGGCATCCAATTTGAATGCTTAAGCATGGCCTTTCTTCGTTAATATTAAAAAAACTGTTGCATACAAAAATATGAAAATCGGTAGTATTATAGAGGAATGTTTGATGAACACGCTGATGCAGACAGTTTTCAAATCGAAGAATTATTTTAAGAGAGATTTAATGTCAAAGTTGGACAAAATCGTTCCATTAAAAAAGTTTTATAGGAGCAAAAACTGCACATAGGAATTTAATCATTTTTAGATCATTTAATGCTTCAGAACTTCCCGGTGTGCAGACTGCATTCAGTTTTTTAATTTGAATCATTTTTTAAGGTTTTATTTCTATTTAAAATTCAAATTTTCAGCATTTCGAGAGATATTTTTTACAACTAGGGGGCTCGGCCCCCTACGAGCTACGCTCGCCAACCCCCGTCCAGACACCGCAGACTCTAAATGCACGCTAATTTCATCTGTTTTAAAGATATTTCGAAAGATTGAATTATAATTTAAAAAACAGTGGCGATCTCCCTATAAACGAATTTCTATTCATTTCTCTTTGATTGGGGAATTTTAACGCCAAATCCGCTGCGGTACTACTTGATTATCCTGTCGACCAATTTCGCCAAATTTATAAATCGCCAAACCACTCGCCAAATTATACAAATTGATATAATTTTTATTTTAAATAACGAAAGAACAAATAAATTCGTACAACATTAATAAAAACACAAATAAAACGTCGAAATAAAAATAACTTGATGACGTATACACCTGCAACAAGATTTCAAAATAAGCTAATATAAAAGGAATTAAGTAAAGAGAGTCTTTGTCTCCTGGTATTTTTTAACAAAGCGAAAAGAAAGTTCTTTTAAATGAGACATTTTAAATGAATTTTCAAAATATCAAATAAATGTCTAGCGCAATTTCTAAATTTAAACTTTTTTGCAATATTATTTTGTGTTCATTTTATGTAATAACTATAATGTGACGTAAATATGACGTAATTTCTCCTAAGACTTCTAACGCATGTTAATGAATTTATTATTTTACAATATCCTTTCTCCTATAAAATTCACGTGTATACTTTTTATGACGTAATTTTTAATAAGTTCCTGCTTTTTATACGTAATTATTTAATACTAATTTGAAAGTTTTTTTACTGTTTATAATAGTCACGTGTAAATAAATTTTTAATTTGAAGCAAACATTATTGCTTGCGCTTTTTATACAGATGGCAACATTTTAAATTAGTACAATTTTCTGAAATCTGTAAAAAATATCTCTAGAAATGCTGAAAATTTGAAATTAAAATAGAAATGAAACCTGAAAAAATGAGTCAAAATAAAAAAATTAATGCAATCTGCACTTCGGCAAATTCTAACGCATAAAATGATCTAAAAATGATTACACTGCCCTGTATAGTTTTTGCTGCTATAAAACTTTTTTAGTGGAACGATTTTGTCCAACTTTAGCATTAAATAACTCTTAAAATAATTCATCGATTTGAAAACTGTCTGCATCAGCGTGTTTATCGAACATTTCTGTATAAAACCACCGATTTTCATGTTTTTGTATGCATTATTTTTGTTAATATTAACGAAGAAAGTCCTCCGGTCACAAATTAATCAAAACCGGCGGCGGCGGCGGCGGTGACAGCGGGAGTTACTTTTTTTTAGAATAGAGAGACTTTTAGAAAATTGTATTAATTTAAACTGTTGCCAACTGTATAAACAGCGCAAACAATAATGTTTGCTTCAAATTTAAAATTTATTTTACACGTGACTATTATAACAGAAAATATAAAAAGCAGGAACTCATTGAAAATTACATCATAAAACTATATTTTCACGTGAATTTTAAAAGAGAAAGAATATTGTAAAATAATAAATTCATTAACATGCGTTAGAAGTCTTAAATAGGAGAATTTACGTCACATTGCACTTATTACGTAAAATGAACAAAAAATAATATTGCAAAACAGTTTAAATTTTTAAATTGCATGAGACATTTATTTGATATTTTAAGATGACCATAATATTTCATTTCTAACAGTATTTTTACGTGAATATTAAAAAGAGAAAGAAAAGTTTGGTGAAAATTACGTCAGATTATAATTGTCAGATTCAAATTATAATTCAATCTTCTGAAATCTTTTTAAAGCTGATCAAATTAGCGTGCTGTTAGAGTCTGCGTTGTCTGAACGGGGGGTTGACGAGTGTAGCTCGTAGGGGGCTAAGCCCCCTAGTATCTCTACAAATCAAAGATAGATATTTGTCAAAAAAGATTTAAAAGAAAAAAAAAGATTTCTCCAAAATTTGAATTTACCAACCAAACGACACCAATTTAAACAAAATTGAGTAGCAAATATAGTAAATAGAATGATCCAAAATAATGTGTAATGGTGATAATTTTTTTGGTAATGATTTTAATGGGTCATAAAGATGCATATTAAAATTTTGCGCCATTTGAGAGCAGTTTATGTTAATGGCTTGTAGGTTAGCGTTTTTTTAAGAAGTTTATTACTGCAAAGCAATTTGGTATTAAAAAAAAGAAAGAAAAGAAAAATCTGTAAATGTCTGAGTGGTCTAAAGTCTCAACAAATCTGAAAAGAAAAAAATATATATACAATTAAAGTTTACCAAAAATTACGGGAATTTTTCAAAAAGGGAACACTATTCTAAAAAACACTATTCTAAAAAAAAAGGGCACTTTTTTTTCAAAAAGGGGACACTTGTACCTTGTTCACAAAAAATATTTTTAACTGGTTTGTTTAGAGTGCCTAGAATTTGCGATATTTTCCCAGGATCAATTGAATTGCCACGGGGCGCATAGGAAGTGTTAAAAAGGGCGGCTGGGTGCATAGGAAGTGTTTAAAAGAGCCGTCGGGTGCAAGAAATAAATAAAAAGGGCCGCCGGGCGCTGCGCCCCGCTAAAGCAGGTTAGAGTCAACACTACACAGACAAGGTCACGCCAAGACTGTGACTTTCATACAGGCTGGGACTGAAAATTTCGGCCTGTGAAGACCTAAGAAGATTGAAACCAGTACCGGCTTTATACGGGAAAAGTAAGTTAGGCCTAGCTCGGCCCTTCTGAAAAAAAGAAAGACCCGAGCCTTCAGAAAAAAGCAAAACCCGAGCCCGGCGCGGTCCAAAAAGAGTGAAGATCAGGTACAGCCCCTAGTGCCGTGAATGAAAATAGAATCCTGTGCAGACCTCATAATTGCCACCATCAACATACACAGTGATGTGGTCATGAAAAATCCAGAGGTCTATGAGCAGAAGTAAAGCTAGAGAATATACACTATAGATTTATTTGAGAAACAGAGGGTATACAGAATTCCTTTAAAATATCCTAAAGTTACTTAGTGTATACCACCTTATACCAGGGTTCTCGCTGACTTTTTACGAATATTAGCAATTTGGCTAATCAGAAATGAAAAAAAAAGTTAGCAAAATAAATTCACTGTAAAATATTGAAAATTTGATATTTAACTCCTTCCTTAATAGTCTAGTGGAAATGTACATTTTACCTTGCAAAAGGTCAGGTAGAAGATTTTTTTTTTCTGAATTGTTTATAATGATCCCAACATGGAAAAACCAAGTTTTCTAACAAAATTTCTTAAGGCTAAATTTTCTGTGGCCGAAAAACAACAAAATTTTGGGACATTTTTTGATAATTTTTTGGAAATATCTCGACACTCGTTGCTGTAGCATATTATTTGTCAATTACAATATTAAAGAGGATAAAATTCTCTACAACTTTCATATTTACAACTTTTTTATACACTCAATACCAAGCACAGTACGCTATTTCAAAAATGGGACAATTTTTTCAATTTTCTTAAAAACCGTGAAAAACGTTGTTTTGCCACGATTATTCAAATGTTCCCCGCAGATTTAATTGGGTATGTCGACTTCTAAAAATTGGTAGCAGTAAATTATCTATTATTTGCATACTCACGTCTTTATTTTCATCTCAACAAACATTTTATATGCAATAAATTAATATAATTTTAAAAGTAGGGCAGAGTGTAGATGAATGGGACAATTTTCATATTTAGACAGTAACTTTAAGTGTAGGCAATGTTAACTTCAAAGCATTGTTTAAAAGAATTTTTCAATATATAGTAACTTATTGGCACGATAGTTTCAATTAAAAAGATTTCTTGCTTAATTTTATAATTTTTATAATGCATACATATTTTTCCAGGTATCAATGGAATAGGTGGGTCATTTTCAAAATCTGTCCATGTTTTGGAATAACAAAATCAGATTTTTAGAAATAATTAGAAAGTTTTAATTGTTTCTAAATAATTTCCATACCTCATACTAATTAATATACAGGCATCATCAGAGACCAAATTACTAATTTAACATTTTAAAACTAATTTTTAAATTTTAATGCACTTGGTATAATGACATAAGTGAGCACGGTAATGACAAATTAAGCAAAATATTTTTATTTTTCCCCAGGCATAAATAGCAGCCATTATATCTTCTGACCCATACAATGATTTTCTATTTCTCATATAATAAAAGCAAATTAAGAAATAAAAGTTCATTTAATTATCAATTAGAATTGGGTACGGTAATGACTTACAAAAGAATACTCACCAGAACATTCAAAGTCTTTGCTTGTTTTATTGAAACTATAAAACTATTTACTCTATTCACCTAAATCTGAAAACAAGTTGACTTTTAAGGAGTACTTTTGCCTTTATAAAAAAGCATGTGCTGCCCTCTAAAAAAAATCCAGAGGAACTTTTTGTCAGAAGCATGGCAATGGCACTCTTTCTTGGGACATGGTTTAAAATAATTATTAAGAATTACAGATAAGTTTAATTAATGAAAATAAATATATTTTTTAAATTAGTAGCATCTTATAAATAAAAATGTATAAAAAAATTATAACCATCTGTTTTAAATAGAACTTTGTAGAATCTTTACCTAATAAATTGCTTGTTGGGACAACCTATGGTAATGACATTTTGACTACAAAAGAATATATTTCTTATTTTTAAATTTTTTTATAAATAATAATATATGTGTAAATTATCATTAAAAAACATTATAGTTAAAATGCAATAATTAAAATTATGATATTTAACTATTTTTCTGTGCAAATGTGAAACGACAGTAAAACATGAGACTTTTTTTGAAAATCACCCAGGTATGAAAATTTGCGAAAAACATATTTTATTCCCCACTACAATGGTATATTTTATTTACCAATTATTGATAACATATGTTTTAATGTTTTAAAGATAGCAAACATTGAATTGTAGTTCCATATGATATAAAAGGGGGGACTCAAAAGATAAATATCTTTTATATGAAAGAAATACTTTTATCTCATAAAATAGCTACAATAAAAATGACACCAGATTATTTCACTAACTAATGTTATGCATTTATATCTTGTAAAGTTTATAAATTCTGTTAATAAAATATTTGAGATCACTAGTTTTATAAAAAATATTTAAAAGATTAGTTTTAAAACATATTGTCTATTTTTTTCCACTTATATCAATAAATATAACAAGAGATTATATCATTTTATTATGCAAAAATATGTAAAACTTTAAGATTATCTACTAATTGCTTTAAAGCTCAAACAGGATACTTTAAATTTCAGAATGGGTTCCAAACAGTTTTCCAAAAATGAAAGTGTCCGAATATATTAAAAAAGCAACCAAACCCGAAAAAGTACAAAAGCACAACATTAGATATTGATCTCATGTATCCCATGAAAAAAAAAATTATTTAAAAGTAACAACATGCGAGCGAGATATTTGTCAAGAACGCCCCCATAGGTTTAATATTACCTTACGAATGTCTTCATGTGACTAATTTAGTCTATAATTCATATAACTGTGACTTTAAACACCTCAATACAACAACTACCATAAAATCTTTGAAAATGAAATCTTTATATACGGAATTCGATCTTTAAAGAAAAAGTATATATTTTTTCAAGAGAAAGAATATGAACATTTTCTTGTAAGACTTCTTGTTGTAGACTTCAGTTATTCTTGTAAGTCTTTATGAACATTTCCTGCTAAGATGGACACCTATTTAAAGCGGAATACATTTTGGTTCCTTTCGGTACGGTTTTCAAGGCTTTAATGAATCAATATTTGGCAAAGCTGATTACGTAGTTCAGCATTATGTATTTAATGCTTACACACTTGAAATTTTCAAAATCTGGCTATTAGAGATTTATTAAAATTCCCGTGGTAAATTTTCTTTTTAAGAGAGAGGGGGAGGGAGGGGCACCAAAATCCATGTTTGCCACGGCGTGCAAAAAAGCTAGTTTTAGCCCTGAAACACATAATTTACTGCTACTAATACATAGAAGTTGACATACACGATTAAATCCATGGGAAACATTTGAATAATCGGGGCAGAACTACATTTTTCACGGTTTTTTAAGAAAATTGAAAAAATTGTCCTATTTTTGAAATGGCGTACTGCACTTGCTATTAAGTGCATAAAAAAGTTGTAAATATGAAAGTTGTAGAGAATTTTATCCTCTTTAATATTGTAATTGACAAATAATATGCTACGGCAATGGGTCAAGGTCCCACAATTTTCTTGTTTTTTGGCCACAGAAAATTTAGCCTTAAGAAATTTTGTTAGAAAACTTGGTTTTTCCATGTTGGTATCATTATAAACAATTCAGAAAAAAAAAAAATCTTCTACCCGACCTTTTGCAAGGTAACCCCCTATTTTGGTACATTTCCCCTGGACTATAATGTATCCCTCCTCTTTTTAATATCTTCTAAAATAATCTAAGTTTTTGTAACTGTTTATAGATCAGTTATTCATCTACATTTAATTATATGCTACAGAATCTAAAAAAAAAAATAACTATATTCTAAATGGCTTGAGTAATCAAGAAAAATATTAAAATCATAAATACAAATATTTATATTATTTACATACCCACCACCATTTTTGAAATTTTAAGATCATATAAAGCAAAAATTATCTTTCAGAGTTTGTGGTGGCAAACAACGCTCAGGTAAAAAGTTGAAAAATTCAACTTTATAGCTTTGGCAGTTAATGGGTTAGCTCAATAAAATGTTATGAAATAAAACTTCCAATCCCAGTTTACTCAGGATTTTAAGATATTACGTTGAATGAATTCGGAAAATTTTAAAATATAAACAACAAAATGTGTCAAAAACTTTATTTTTCTTGACTTCTTCGACTTTTTCATTCAAGCCCATACTTCAAAGGCAATTTCAAAACAGTATTGTTGCCTATTCATCACATTAACCCATACTCAAATGACATTTTTGCTTACTGTGGCTTTGGCTGATGCTAAATTGAGTAAATGGTACGGTACAATTGAACATGATAAGTGGCATCAATTGTTCACTAAGGTAAATAAGAGTTTAGCCTGTATTAATACACACACACACACACAAAGAAGAGCAAACATTGAGCAGTTGCAGTTTGGCGAGTCCAACCATCCGTTTACTCGCCAAATGAAACATTTTGTCGTGATTTGGCTTAATGGTGAATGGCAGCGAGAACCCTGCCTTATACCTTCTGCTACATCCCTGATTATTGATTGCCCCCATAAAGTCTCTTCATTTGTATTTTTTGGTACTTAAATAAAAATTGTAATTTTCCTTTATCACATTATAAATGAATTTTTTAGTTTCTGTAGATGCTTATTTTTTTCTACTTTTGCTACATATTGCCTTGCATGTATTTTCTGCATGTTTATTCAAGTAGTATATAAAATTCAAATATCTATTGCATGTATTGTAGTACTTTTAAACTCTATATAACTTTATATTTTCTGCTTTTAGTTAGCTTTTAACTTTTACGCAAAGTAGATTTTTTTTTCCCCTTAATATATTGTAGTGCCTAAAGCATGTAGATCAGATGAATTTAGATGTAATGATGGCCAGTGCATTCAGAATGGCTTTAGATGCAATAGACGCTATGATTGCAGAGATGGCTCAGATGAATTTAATTGTGGTATAGTAGTTGCTTCTTTTTTTGTTTTTTCCGATTTTAAAGCTTTTTTTCCTTTTATAATTACTTAGTGCATGATTCTTGTTAAACTATTTTTTTTTAATTAAGTTTTTTATTCCTTTATTATTGCTTATATCTTTTTTTTTTTTGTGGGTGTGTGTTTGTGTGTGTGTGTGTGTGTGTGTGTTAGGAAAGTTATTGGCTCTTTGCAGTTAAATTAAATTTAGTGGAAAGAGAAGGAATACAGAATTCAACTGATGATACTTTGATAATGGCATTAATAGTAGATTTGCACTTCCGGTGCTGTATTAGCACCTTTTTATGTTGAAATAACTTCATTTGGTAAAACCATTAAAAATATATTAATTATTTTGTTTGGATAAACCAGCCTCAAATGAAGATTTCAAATAAGATTGAAACTATTTCATTTTTAATGAAGTTTCATTATTTATTCATTTTTCTTTCTGAATGGATGATACTATAAGTAATGTGTGTAGTAGGAAAGTAAACAAAAACAAGGTGGGATTTTCAGATCCTATCCAGAATTTTAAGTAGGATTCTGAGAAACGTTTGTGAGTCACACAATCAAACTTCTTTAAGGCTCATTATCAGTTAAATCTCAAATTTCCCCGTCCAGTGTTAAATTTATGTTCATGCAATAGCTCTTGACCACAGTAAAAGGAGAATTGCACTTACTTAACTTTTCATCTTAAAATTAGTTTAAAGTTTAGAAATAATTATTGCTGGTCTGAGAAAAAAACTTATCAGGTAGACAAAGAATTTAGGAATTTAATTTAAATTTTTAAAAGATTTTACTTTACTATTCTTTAATTTATATGTTTATTCATCATAGATGTTTCTTTGTTGTCTAATTGGCAAAATATTTCTAAAATAGATACTTAAGTTTATGTTTTAAGTCTTAAAATCGTAGTGAGACTCATAAGCTAAGAATAAGATTTTAACAATTAAAGTAAAATTATCTATTTTAGAAATATTTTGTCAATTAGACTGCAAAGAAACATCATCTAAGAATATATCTAAAAAAGAAATTAAAGATATTAATATACTGATGGGAAATTGGAAAAATATGAATGCATTCCGTGGCCATAGATTTCACATGGTAGGTGGGAATTTGAGATCAGACTAATAAGAACCTTTAAACCATCTTAACACATAATGTATTAATTAAATGCGGTGTCTTTTCCATTATTTATTATTTTCATTCATTTTCTATGTGATACATTAAATATAAATTTAGTATTTTTGAATGATTGTTACTTCTCTAGCTATTGGATTTTGTTAAACTGCGATCTTTTATCACTTATGAGAGTTAAACAGACTATAATTTCTTTTCTAATGTGGATTCTGAATCACCATAAACATTCAAGCTAGAAATGGAATTCAAACTTGGTATTTTTTGATGAAGATAGTGAACAATAATGATCCTACAGCAGGCATGGCGAACCTATGGCACGCGTGCCATAATTGACACGTGATATAATATTTTTGGCACAGCCATTGTTTGATATTTTAAAACAAAATAGCATTTTGTTTTTAATTTTGCTAAATTAAAATCTGGCAGCAAATAATTGTTTCAAACTAATTCAGTGTGGCTCAATATTTTATCAAATTAAGAAAAGATTTGGAGAATATATAAGAATCTGGGAGCACGGCAGTGCGTCCGCCAAGTTCGCACAAGCCGTAAGCTACCTTTTCTTGAACCATTTCGGCATACTTTTCACCCCCTCATAACGTCATTTTAGGGAGAGATATAGAATTTTTTCTTTTATATACATGCTCGTATGGTCAAACTGAACTAAGATTCCACGATTTCATGTTTCTATATTTAGTAGTTTTCGAAATATTAAATTCCGAAAAAGCGCTTTTTTGTCACTGACTCACTTCGCATCATCAAATAACTAAGGTACTTCTAAAAGTCGTAGAATCATGAAATTTCACAAGTAAGTCGGGTTTGTAGCACAATTAACCAGAAAAATCTGAAAACACAGAATTTCCGCCTCTAAACCCTTCAAACAGGGGGTGTTCATTTGGCCGTAAACAGTTCCTTGTGCCAATGTTGGTCGCCAAAACTCGATTACAGAGTTTTGAAGGGGGTCACGTGATTTCAATCAGAATAACATTTTATATATATGCTTTTCCAAAGATGTTTGTTAAATAGAAAAAATGAATATACCTAAAAATTTTAATCAGTATAGGTTATGATATATTCACAATATTAAAACAATAGCACATTTAACAAAATATAATCGCAGTTCGGTACTTTTCCGATATAGTAGCCTTGGCGAAATAGAAAAAATTGCCTTGACGAGAAAAGAAATTTAGTAATAACGCATTTTCTGGCAACCTATTTACTGTTTCATATACACAAGCAATTTTTTCCATATGTATACAATTTATTTGATGTAAGGAACCCGTTTATTTATTTTTATATACAGACAGAAATAATTTGTACATAAAAAACTATATTTTATACATGTATAAATAAAATGTTTATATGTATACATACATATATGGACAACATAAATGTTCATCAGGTTTGTTTTCATAGTTGTTTATGTCATTTGGCAACATATCTCAGTTTCTGAAGTCCGAATTGCGCCAAGATTTAAAAAAAAATGCCAAGGTCCCTATAGTGGAAAAATATCCTAATTCCATATGAGTGTTTAAAAATCTCCTTTTAATTAAATGAAATGTGTAACTAATAAACTGTCTTTAACGATGTGCGACAGATGCGGCGTCCGAAGTCCGCTGCTAATGTTATTATATTGTATTATTAGCCTACTTACTGTTAATTTATTGTTAATTTTAAATCTTTAAAAGAAAGATTATAGTTATAGATAAGATATGTTAGTCGCCAAAACCCGATTACAGAAAATTAGCCTGAGTTATAAAAGTGTTACATGATTTCAAGCTGAGTGAATTTTCATATGCTTTTACAAAAATCTTAATAAGGCAAATCTTTCAATTTATCTGTCCAACTTCTATCTTTTACTTCCTTAAAATAAATTTTATTAAAGACCGGGAGGCGTCTGCACAGATCACCACCTCATCGAGTTGACAGCTGAAATTTTAGGATTAGTTAAATATTGATTAGCGTATTGAAATGTAACTGGTCTGCCAAGTCATATCTTTGTGGAAACCACCTACATACCCGATTTTACGGGTTAGTTGGTGGATTTTCCATTGTGTTTTCCTGCACCCATTCCTCCATGTTTCCAAACTTTTGGATGCAGGAAAATACAATAGTAAACCTATCAGTTAACCACTAAAATTAGGTCTTCAAGTGGTTTCTACCAAGATATGACTTAACAGACCTGTTGCATTTAAATATGCTAATCTAGTTTTAACTAATCCTAAAATTTCAGCTGTAAACTCGATGAGGTTATGGCGTGTACAGACGCCTCCCGGTCCCGGCCCCATAAATGTCTGAATTCTAATCTCAATAGCATTCTGGTCAATCTGGCAATTATCCCTACTATTTATGGAACACTATTCTTTTAAGTGCGTTTTAATGATGTTAATGAACTTATGCATATGCATCATACATATTATACATATGCATATAATACGTAATACATTTGCATCATACATATTATAGGTATGTGTATAATACATAATACATATGCATCATTATGACGTCAGAATAAATAAAACATTTTTTGTCGCCAAATTTGAGAATTGACATGATATATTACCAAATTTTGCGAAACTTTGCTAAATGCAAGCTTGGCGAATATTTGACGCTAGTGGCTATTTTTAAATGAGTTAATTATTAATGCGAGCCATCTATTTTTATTTTTCCGCATATCATCTGAATAGTTATATGATATAACGTACTAATATTTCCAAAGTGCTAATAGTTTCGTCACTGGCCAAAGCCTCTGCTATTGTTATTATATTGTACTGTTATTATACTTACTGTGACTATATTGTTAATCTTTACACCGCTAAAACTTCTGTATTATGTAAAGAAAATTTACGGAAACTATTAAAGCATTGAAACTGCCAGTTCTCCTTATGATTATTATAATTCTATAATATGTAACATGTTAATCGATATGCACGTTAGAATGAATCTTCTATAATCCGGTTCCTCGCATTTTAGTTTTCAGGTTTCAAATAAAATTAGCTAAAATCTTAAAACCATGGCACATTGACTAATTGTTCAACACGATCAGATGAGAAGAATGATAGATTTTCAAATGGATCATGGCAGTGAGCCGGTAGACCTTCTATTCTTCCGTAATCGAGTCTTTTGAAAAGGTTAACATGAAAAAAAAGATATTAGCATCAATATGGTTTAATACAAATGCAGATATTGTCAAAGGATTTCATAAGAACCATTTCACTTGTACCCAGTCGTATCAGTTAAAATACAACAATTGGCAGTGACCCCAATTAGAAAAGATTACTTAATAGGATTAAAAATTTCTGCATTAGAGAACGAATCGTAACTGCTAAGGAAACATGCATAAGTGAGTTAAGCGATATTTGTCACGAAAGATGAAATACATAACAACACAAAATATATGATGTGCTTCCATGATTGTAAAGAGTTCTTGATTTCTCTATCAAAAGCTTCTGACTTGGCAAAAGAATGGGCAAGTAAATTAAATTATGAATAACAGACACATGATGCAATGTTTAACATGGAATTAATACGGTCAATACTGCTTGCTAGAGGCGGCTAGTACTTTAATATAAAAAGAAATAAAGTATAAATTTGTATAGCCCAATAAAATAAATTTAGTTATTTTTATGTTAGCCGGGCGTAAGTGGCAAATCGCCAAATAATGTTCCCAACTCCATTGTTCATATTGCATTCATTTCATTTAAAGATATATACTTTTCAGTCATCTCATTAAAAATAGATGTATTTCACTCATTTTATTTAATAGAATATTTAACATAGAAATAAATAAATAAATAAATAAGAAATAATAACGTAAACCAAAATATTTTATTTGAAAATCAAAGCATTGTTTCTAATTTACACATGTGAAAAATGAAAACTGCTATTGCCGAAAAAACAAAAGGCTAATGAGGAGATTTGCTCTCGGCTAGCATAAAAGTAAAGAAATTTAAGTTTTTCATATTAATATAGTTTAGAATAACAAATTTGAAAAAACGTACAAAAAGTAGTGATATCCCAACAAAAAGTTTTCGGTAAAAAAAAAAAAAAAGCGCCAAGTTCTCCTTAATGTTTCGGCCAGAAAAAGTAGTGATATCTAAAGTTCGCACAAGTTAAAAGCCAAACATCCCAAATCTTTCATTGAAAATGGCTTCCTGCGACTTGGCCGTTAATGCCTTCGAAAGAGTTTTTCAAATTTTAAAATATGTACAAATGAGCTGCATGTCAACTACATTTTTTGATTATTTTAGGCATTTTGTGGCACAGAGTACAGAAATAAAATACACATTTGAAAAAAGCATTTAAACAACTTCAGTCTCTTTAAATGCTTAGAAATTAAAAATAACAAAATACTTGTATTCAGGAGCCCTAATTGCTAAAACATAATTAGTATCAGTTTTTATCAGTTTATAAATCAAATACCTCTTAATGTATGCGAACAAACTGTATTAAATGTTCAAACGAAATAAATCTCTTTCGTCAATGCACAAGATTTCAATATTATACAATAAAATATAATGTTAACATATTGTGATATTTGAAGTAAGTGAATTTTGTTTTATTTCTTGGGTTTTACGTTAATGACTTTAGCTTTAGACCGTACAAAATGGCAATTAAACCACAAGTGGACTAAATGATCTGTAATCAAAACTAATGTTTGTTGAAACTGAATGGTAGTTATCAGAAATCTTTTACTTATAATGTCTTTATGTGAATTTGCCTCTTTGCATTCTCATATTACTTTTAATATTTAAATAATTCATAAATGTGTAATTTCTCAATCATTAATTTTGAAATGCTGTAGAAGGCATTAACGGACAAGTCGCAGGAAGCCATTTTCAATGAAAGATTTGGGATGTTTGGCTTTTAACTTGTGCAAACTTTAGATATCACTACTTTTTCCGGCCGAAACATTAAAGAGAACTTGGCGCTTTTTTTTTTTTTTTTTTACCGAAAACTTTTTGTTGGGATATATATATATATATCAGGCATTATAAATGAAGGTGCCAATGATGAAATTATAGCGACTTGGTATGAAATTTTCGATTTTGGCAATTGTCCTCGATATTTATTCCTGTGAGTCATTATTTTTGGAAATGGGCGATACGAAAATCTTAAATAGAAACCACTTATCAGATGATTCTAATTCTGGTTAGATCCTGTTAAAAGTAACTTTTTATATTCCTCATATTCATTATTTGGCATCCAAGGTGCAACAGCAGAAGTCATATTTATTATTTTATTACTTTCTAAATCTTTCTCTTTTTTCTTTTTCTGTTACTACATATTGTTTCATAGCTGCCAACTTGTACAGTTTGGCCGTGCAATGTACGGATTTTGTACTAAGTATACGGTTGTACGGATGAGCAGTACGATTGTACGGTTTTGTGCATGGAAAAAACGGTCGCGGAAAAATGGTAATTTCGTGAAAAAAGCGCGGAAAAAACGCCGATTTCGTCAAAAGATCGTGGAGAAAACGCCGATTTCTCTAAGTATCGCAGGAAAAACGTCTATTTCGTGAAAATATCATGGAAAAAACGCCGATTTCGTGAAAGGATCGCGGAAAAAACGCCGATTTTGTCAAGGGTAGGGGTGATTCTGATTCGAATTTTCCGAAAATTTAAGGCATTCATTTCTGAAAATTTTAAAAATTCGGTCACCAATCCGAAAATTCGGACATAAAAAATCGCGAATTTCGACAAACGGTTGCCGAAAAAAATACATTTTGCCAATCATTTTCAGAAAAAACGCAAATTTCGCCAAAGGATCGCGAAAAAACCGCAAATTTTGTCAAAAAATGGCGAAAAAAACGCAAATTGCTTTAAGAGATCGCGAAAAAAACGACAAATTTTGTCGAAAGATCGTGAACGAATGGCAAATTTCGTCGAAAGATTGGGAACAAACTGCAACTTTCGTCGAAAGATCGCGACTCAAACTCAAATTTCGTCTCAAGATCGCGAAACAACGGCAAATTTCGTCGCAAGATCGCAAAACAACGGCAAATTTCGTCGCAAGATCGCAAAACAACGGCAAATTTCGTCGCAAGATCGCGAAAGAACGGCGAATTTCGTCGCGAAAGAACGTGAATTTCGTCAAAGAGCGCCGAAAAAATGCATAGTTAGTACCGGAAATGGATCACCCCCTCCCCCCCCCCCCCCTGCTATAACTTTTCAAAAAATTTGAGGTGAATTTCAGAATTTTTTTTTTACTCAGAATCACCCCTGTTCAAGGGGCAAGAAAAAATAGATAGAAAATATTATTATGAAATGACATGTTGGCACGTACTGTGTTATTATAGTTACCTCCCACTGTCATACTTTTAAATCCTAATAAACGAAAATTAACGTAAGCTTGATTCACTAACTTTGAACCACTAAATTATTTTTTGTTTGTTGGCACGTCATGGTCACGTAAAATGTTACAAGTTTACAAGTTGTATATGCTTACATAGCTAAGGTTTATCAAAATTCATTTGCCAGGCTGGCCGCACAGTAGGAAAAACCTAAAAAACACTGGGAATTTTAACCTGAATGGAAAATACAGGGGGTGTCAAGTTTTTATTTAACCATTTTTTTTCTGCTATATTTTCAAAAATAAGCACTTTTTTGATAAATACATTTAATTTCAAATTGGTTATATAAATTTAAAACAACAATCCAAATTTTTACATCTATTAAAGTTGTTAAATTTTTGAAATTTTTTTGAAAAAATGCTACTTGAGCAGTGTTTCGTCAAAAGTGATTAAATACAGGGAAAAAAAACTAAATACTACTACTTTTTTTCTTTTAAAAATATACTTTTAGCTAATTTTTGCCTTTTTAGGTGCATTCGTAATTATATAAATACATAGCACCTATAGTCGTCGTTCAGTCCATCTGTCCATCCGTCTGCATATAACAGAGCAAAAACTACCCAACCGAATGGTCTGAAATTTTAAATATATGATTGTTGCAAAATTTTGTCGAGCCATTTAAAATTTTATGAAAATCGGATGTATAGTTGAATTACAGGGACAGTCAAAAGCTTTTCTTTACATTACGGCCAATGGGAAAAATTATTGCAAGTGCATTTTAATGATGTTACAGCCTTGCGAATGGTCTGAAATTTTAAATATATAATTGTTGCAAAATTTTGTCGAATCATTTCAAATTTTATGAAAATCGGATGTATAGTTGAGTTACAGGGACAGTCAAAAGTTTTTCGTTACATTACGGAGAATGGGAAAAAACATTATTGCAAATGCATTTTAATGATGTTACAGCTTTCCGAATGGGCTGAAATTTTAAATATATAATTGCTGCAAAATTTTGTCGAGCCATTTCAAATTTCATGAAAATCGGATGTATAGTTTAATTACAGGGACAGTCAAAAGTTTTCCGTTACATTAAGGGGAATGGGAAAAAATTATTGCAAGTGCATTTTAATGATGTTACAGACTATGCACTTATGAATTGCAAATAAATACACATTCAGTACAATATGGGGTGCAAAAAATAATTATAAAACTAGTTATAGTACGAACGCATCTCATTTGCCACGTTTGATGAGCAATTTCCAACTTGTTTTTATTTTAGTTTTACAAATCGTAGCATCGAAAAGCATCTCAATTTGTTATTTTTCGAATAGAAAATATTTATTATTAAATTATGACTTACATTACTGGCACTTACATGAATTTAACCATTTGGCAGTTACTTGATAATGAGGAAGCTGTAATACAATTATTTCAGAACTTAGGAATTATACATATAAAAATATTTTGTTAAAAATACCATGAACGTCTTCATTCACAGAAGGAAATGTTACTGTACTGCAATGAGAAACGTGCGTATTACATTAAACGCCATTCAACGTGGCGTTATATTAAATGCCACGCAGTTTAAATTGATTTTATTTTATTATTTTATTGTAAAATTTTTATTGGTACTTTTCCGTTATACGGACAACATACCAAAATGTATGCTAATGCGTCAATTATTTCAACTCTGATCGTGCAAACGATTTTTATTGTAAACCATGCAAAACCTTGTGATTTATATATTATATATTTGTATATTAGTATATATGTGGGATTTAATAAAATAGTTCATAAAAATCTGTAATTTTCAAATGTTATATTTTTAAAAGGCTCACTTTACAATCGACAATATTTTTACTTTTATTTTTCAAATGTTTCAATTCACGTGATTTTCATTATTACATGTGGCGACAATGGTGTCGCCACATGTAATGTGGCCGCATGTGTGGTGTCGAAAAGTACCTTTTTATTAGGTGCGTTTGTAATTATATAAATACGTAGCACCTATAGTCGTCGTTCAGTCCGTCTGTCCCTCTGTCCATCCATCTGTCTGCATATAACAGAGCAAAAACTACCGAACCGAATGGTCTGAAATTTTAAATATATGATTGTTGCAAAATTTCGTCAAGCCATTTAAAATTTTATGAAAATCGGATGTATAGTTGAATTACGGGGATAGTCAAACGCTTTTCTTTACATTACGGACAATGGGAAAAATTATTGCAAGTGCATTTTAATGATGTTACAGCCTTCTGAATGGTCTGAAATTTTAAATATATAATTGTTGCAAAATTTTCTCAAACCATTTCAAATTTTATGAAAATCGGATGTATAGTTGAATTACAGGGACAGTCAAAAGTTTTTCGTTACATTACGGGGAATGGGAAAAAAAATTATTGCAAATGCATTTTAATGATGTTACAGACTATGCACTTATGAAGCGCAAAAAATATACATTCAGTACAATATAGGGTGCAAAAAATAATTATAAAACTAGTTATAGTACGAACTCACCTCATTTGCCACGTTTGACGAGCAATTTCCAACTTGTTTACTTTAATCATGTTGTTTGTGTACAACATAGTCTGTGGCAGATGCACTCTTCTCTTTCCATTTTCTCATTGACAGCTTTATAAACCAAATCAAGTTAAACATTTTAATCTTATATTAAGACTTTTCCCGTTCAATTAAATCGGATTTCTTACTGTTTTCTCTTAAAACTTAAATGTGTAATTTAAAGTGAAAGATTTTTTTTTTTTTTTTGCAAATGAGAATTTTTGCCTTTCTTATGTATATCTGTATACATATTAATTGCTTGCAATGAGCCAGTTTTCTTTTCTTATTTATTTAAATAATAATGTGAATGAGCAATTATTTTTCAATGTTTCTTTGCTGCTTTATCTCAGTTGCATGAATAAATTTTAACAGAAAGTGAAGCTTGCCAAGCTGATGAGTTTAGGTGCAGCAATGGCCAGTGTATTAAAAGCAGTTTGCAATGTAACAGGCATTATGACTGTAGGGATGGCTCTGATGAAAGGGATTGTGGTATGTGGAATTACGTACTTATGGAAAGTCTCTTGTTTCTTATATTACATCTAATGTTCTAGATCAATTGTGAGGTTTATTAATAGTGTGGTGTTAAAATGTCTAGAAGTAAAAACAAAACAAAACTTGAAATTCCAAAAATATTATTTAAACTTGTTTCCAGATCAGTAACAGCAACTTGCTCAACAGCTTTCTTTATCAAACATAATGTAGTACACATAATTCCTAAAAGATAGAAGGGTTGTAAACTGCTTTTTACTCTTAAGGGGACCAGGAAAGCCCTATCTCCGCCATGTTAAATTCACAAACTTTATGTACCTTTTTCTCAGAAATGGTGAAAGATAGAGGTCTAGGTTTTTTATAGTAGTTAGAATAACATGATTTACGTATTTTAACAGACTATGTTATTTCTAAGTGAAACTCAAAATTAATTATTAATTATTTATTGAAAGTAATTTTTAAATTAGCATTTTTGGTAAGATATCATTGCCTAAAATAAATAATTCTCAACAAATTATTAAATCCCTGTGTTAAACTATACAATATAACATAATATAAGTATTAACAAAAAATCGGAGTTCTTATGTGTAATAGATATTGAAAAAAAGGAACATAAACATGAAAAATTCAAGTTTTGAGGAAAAAGTCAATTAAAGATTTAAATGGCCATTAAGCTGTGAAGTACTCTTAGAAAGAATGAAAAATTTCTACACTTATTTTTTTTTTATATATAAACATGTGTGACACATCGTGGAAAGATAAAAGTTTAAACTATTTAATGATATAAAAAAGTAAAAATAGATTTTTTGGTTGAATTTTGTTCTCCCGGTTCCCTTAAGTCTTGTTGAATGGCAGATCTTGCTATCTCTAGAGATTGCACATGCTCTTTAAGCTAGATATAAAATTATTGCTTGAAATTAAATGCTTTTAAAAGTATTTTTGGAACTTTGGGAAGTTTTGTTTATACTTGAACACTTTATTTAATTTAATTTCTAGATGAGTAATTTTTGGAAAGCATTAACTCAATAACAGTAAAGCTTCAAACTATTTCCTTATTTATGTATGGAACTTGTATTAATTTTAAATTTTTGAGTGTGTATGTATATTTTTGTATTTTGTAGCGCCAACTGCTTGCCAAGCTAATCAGTTCCGTTGCAATGATGGTCAATGTATTGATAATAGCTTAAAATGCAATAGAAAATATGATTGCAGAGATGGTTCAGATGAGCTTAGTTGTGGTATGAGTTAAGATTTTATTCTTTTATTTTTTTGCATGAATTTTAATTAGCCAACTTTTCTTTCATGAATGAAATTCATTTATGATGATTTCTTATTTTTGTTTTATTCATTTCTTTATGCTGTCATTTTTATTTCTTAGTCACAGATGTTTGTGAACCTAATCAGTTCAGGTGCACTAATGGTCAATGTATAGAAGCTAATTTAAAATGTGATAGAAAATATGACTGTAGAGATGGGTCTGATGAAACATCTTGTAGTGGGTGTGAGTTAGTTTTTTTATGCATAAATTTTCTTAATTAATAAAGCAGCCTATCCATTTATGCATCTTTTATACCATCAGTGTTGTGTTAATCATGTTCAATTTATTTTTGTAGCTCGTTGCCTTCCATCAGAGTTTACTTGTGATGATGGAACCTGCATAGATGCGCAAGTGCGTTGTGATGGAAGAAATGATTGTCCCGATCGCTCAGATGAGAGAGAATGTGGTAAGTATTTTTCTATTGCATTCATTCATTCTTAATTATTCATGCATTCATAATTATCCTCAGCAATTTTTCCAATCCCTTCTTTTGTAAACCTGTAAAGTAGATTTATTCCAAAGAACACTAGCACAATAATGTAACACATACATTTTTATTACTACATACTATATCTTGCTAGTGTTTTATTTATAAATTTGAAAATCTAAACTTCTTGCTCAAAATGTTGCAAATTGAGTCAGGCCAAAAACTAACTTGCAATATATTTATACTGAAATTTCAAATGAAAATAGCCAATTTGCAGTACAGTAATTTTTTTAAAGGTATGTATAAAAAAATCTCACATCTAGGATTTTTATAAAAACTTGACACTGACATAATCGAATGATTTTGATAAATTTGCTCATTACTTTTTCCTGCATTTGGAATTATTTATCTGTATGAGAAAGCTTTCTCTAAAATGTAATATTGGTGTATTTGCTTGTCAAAGTTAATTGGCGAGCAACTTAAGTTTTTTTTTTTTTTTAACTGGTACTCGCAAAGTTGATCTGCAACTGCAAACAGTTGTTCAGTGAGAAAAACACTAGCTTGCATAAATGTCATTCATTATTATCATATTGATTTGTCTTCTTTAAGTGAACATTTATGTAAGCAAACAATCATCGGGTTTTTCCTAATAATTAAAAATTTGATTACTTTGTTAATTAAGATATTAAATTTACATGCTGCATGAGGTACAAGACTTTGCATGTTGTCACATGCTTGATTTATAGAGTTTGTGGCCTAGTCTTGACCCGTAGGCTAGACTATTGGAGATCCTTCTTGTAACTAATTGCTTAGAAAAAATATTTAAAAACACCTTTTACAGTTTGTTGTTTTAATAAATTAATTCTATTCACATGATAATTTGTTCTAGGCTGTACTCCCACTCAATTCCAGTGTAATAATGGTGAATGCTTAGACAGTAGGTCTCGATGTGATGGAATACCAGACTGTGATGATGGCTCTGATGAACGAGATTGTCGTAAGTATTTCTACAAGTGAAATCAGTATAATACAAATGTTTTCTAGCATTGCCTCTATTTCACCAAAGAAAAAATATAAGTACATTTTTTTCAGGAGGTAATATTTACATCTTATTCTTGTTCTAACTGTTGCTAATTCTGTATACATGCATGATCTTTAACTTTACTTCCTCTACTAACATTGCTTCATACTTATTTAAAATAGAAGATTGTGATGCAGATGAATTTAGGTGTAGTGATGGAAAATGTATTGAAGATACATTTCGTTGTGATGGGTTGTATGATTGTGCTGACTATTCTGATGAACAAGATTGTGGTAAATCTATTTCTAACCCTTAACATTTTCAATTTGTTTCTTTTAATTTTCTTTTTTCTTTGCTATTTAAAACATAATTTTTAATTTCTAATCTGTAAAATGTAAAATATCGCTTTTAAATACTTAAAGTTTATATAAGTATTTAAACTAAAATTTATTATAAGTATAAAGTTTATATAAGCATTATGCTTCTGTTTCTATTATATTTTACAACTAATCTTATTTCTCCATTTTAATTTTGCATGTAAATTAACTAATGTTGTGCATATTTGAAAAAAAGTCTTTTTATTTTAAAACTTACTAAAACTTTGTGAATTTCTTGCATGTGGTATTTATAATTTTCTAAAACAACTTTCTTGCATTTCGAAAACAATGTGCTTTCTTTGCAATGCACTGGGTTCATTCCAGACATCTGAAATTAAATACCATGCCTGTTTATTGAAAATAAATATATTGGTACAAAAATATCTTATTCCAATATTTTTTCTTTTTTTAAATTTCACTTTTATTAATTATTAGTATCAAGAAGGTTTTTTCTCCTCCAATTTTCTAATTTGCTAGCAAATCTCCTTTATTTTCTTTAATAGTAACAATTAATCAACAAAGTAAAAATATATTATACGACTTTTTCTGCTCTTGACATAAATTTATTTCCTATTTTAGGAATGATTTTTGTGCATTTTAAATTTGCCATTTCAAATTGCATTTGATAACAGAACATTATCGTATCAATGGAATTTTCTTGTACTAGATTATTTTCTCATATTCCATAATATTAATAATATATAAATATACCTATAGATTATGTATATTTTTTATATATACATATCTCATATTCCATAATATATCCCATAATGCAATAAATTATTCTTTAAATTAATTCAAATCATAAATAAGGGTAAAATAAAATATTCTTTCCTTTATAAATCATGGAATGAACTCCTTGTATTTGCTTATCTAAGTCTTTAGTCTTAATTAACTGATCTATTGCCTTGTCTGTGTTTCCTCTCTAAACTTCTAGAAACTCGACTGTGTCGGCCTTCTCAATTCCGCTGTGTTACTGGTCTATGCATTGATAGGGCTAAATATTGTGATGGATTAACTGACTGTCCTGATAAATCTGATGAATTGGACTGCTGTATGTAATTACTCACATAAAGTGGGTTTAATGATTTTTTTAACATTTCTAAAGTTTATTTTAGATCGTTTCTCAGGATTTTTTTTTTTTTTTCGTAAAACAATTTCAATTAAAATTTATTGTAGAAGTCTATACTTTTAAAGTTTCAAAATAATTCCAAAAATCTAAATCACCAAAATATATATATATTTTTTTTAACATTAGATTTTCTTTATAAAAAAATATTTAAAACGTCTTATTTTGTTTGCATGTATTTCCTCATGTTGCTGTAGTTTTCTGTAGACAAAATTGTGATATATTTTCCCTGTTCATTATCACTCTAGTAATGAGTTTATCAAAAGCTTTATAAAAACATTTACAAATTGTTGTAATTTAGGTATTATAGTCATTTTTTGCTTCTATAAGCTGCTCATTTATGAGCTGCACTTATTAAGTGCTAAAATGGTGAATAGTTATAGTTTTCTTTGGCGATATGCAGTGCTAATATGCAGTGGTGATCAGTTTACTATACCATGACGGAATATCTTAACCTTTTTGTTCTTCAGAAAGCTTCAGAAATTGGAAAATTATATTTTCCTGAATGTACAATAAGTGAATTTATCTGAATGGAAATACACCTTCGAAATAATCTTAGCAAATTGTTACTGATTACTTATTAAATTATAATACAAACATATAATCTGTAATTGATCTGTTAGATTTTTATTTGAAATAAAATTCAACTAATCAATACTTTTGTTGTGAATCTAATTTTTGACATGAAAGATCGAGTAATTCTGTTGTGAGCATCTTTCCTTGTAGTTTCAATATACTTAATAGGAAAGAATGTGCAGTGTTTTGCTTTCATGGATTTCTTATGTAAATGCAGATGCTAATTCATTAAGGGAGGAAAAAAACCTATATGTTAAAAAAGGTGGTAAAAAATGAAAATCAGACATGATATTTTCCATTTAAAGCAGATATAAATCCAGGATGATGTTTTTATGGTAATTTCTTATCAAATTAAATTAAATTTCTAACTGCCGAAAAAGAAAAAAAAAAAACTGAGAAGCAGTGCTTTAAATTTTATTCTTGCATGCAATCCTTGCTTGCTTTAGATTAACTTTCTTTCTTTATTAACTCTAACTTTTTCAGGGGCTTGTCAGCCTGGTCAGTATGTTTGTGCGAATGGGCAATGTATTGAAAGATCTCAGAGATGTGATGGAACCTTTGATTGTAGTGATTATTCTGATGAATCAGATTGTGGTATGCTATCGAATGCATTTATATTTTAAAATAAATGTCAAACTGAATTAGAGTATATACAAAATTTCATATCTTACAGATTTTTTTTTTTCTTTATCTATTAACAAGCAAAATAATGATTTTTTTAGCTGTTTCACCAAGCTATGCTATATTTTTTAATTTCTAAAACTGAAAAAATATTTTATTATCCTTTAGCATTAACTGTTTATTATTTCTTGAAGTCTATACCTTCATTCACCTAAGAAAAATTTCCTTAAAAAAAAAAAAATAGATGATGGATATTTGGCTCTCAAAACAAACATTTGACAGTTTGCAACAATCAAAGGCATAGCATCGGGAATCCTTGTACGCTTGGCATCTCCTGTTTAAGTAGTTTTCAACATTTAATGAAAATGACTCATTCTCCTGCTTTCTCAAGTTTCTGCCATATATGAAAATTCTGTCATTTTTTATTAACTTTATTTTGTAAGACAACCAATAAACCAACCCATCTTTAGGGCAAAATTGCAAAACATTTTTATCTCCTGTGATTGGTGTGTGGGTTTGACACCACATCATAAGTTGGCGTAGATAAAATCTCCATGATTCAGCTGCCCAGTGATATGATGAAGTGCCACGGGTTTCAGCATTTAATGGAGATGTGCTATGTTTAGTTCAATTTACTGTTACAGAATGGTAGTGGTGTTAAAATTAAATGTTAAAATTTTGCTTTATATTTAATGATGAATAAGAAATATTCATAGTATTTTTCAGATGATTTTAATTACTACAATTTCACATGGTAGAAGAGAAGATGTAACAAAGCAGGTTTCAACCCATAAACATATAGATAATGTACAACACATTAAAAAAGATAGCTTAAATTTAATGCTGATGAAACAGATCAAAGAATCATTAAAGCAGAATATTTCTTTTCATCATTGGTATTGGATCATAGTTTACCATTAAATGCTTCAGATAGTGCAACATCCCTATTTAAAAAGATGTTTCTGGATTTTGCTTTAGCAAAAAGAAAAAAAATAATAATAATAATAATAATGTGCAAGGACAAAAACCAATAAGTTATAAACATGTGCATGTGTACATAGCTGAGTTTTGGATCTAAAAAAACTTCCCAAGTTTACTACTTGAATACTAATTATATAAACTTGTATAAAAATTTTGTGCTAAAGTTATTGTAAAGCATAAAAAATATGTTTAACTTAAGTTTCTAGTACATTCTGAAGAGTTCGCTGTTATATCCTCTGTATGTAAGCTTTAAATTGGAAAAAAAAAAAAAAATGTATCTAAATTCTTAGTGGCTAATCTCAGTGCATTGGGACATATAAGTGGTATGGATGGATGTATGCTATTCTTATTTCAAAAGCAGTGGGTTTTTTTTTTTTTTTACTCATACTAATTTGCAAATAACGATTCATTTTGTCCCAAAGTCTCCTGATTTCTTAAAATAAAAAAAATCTTACTTTTGGCTTTGAGAGGTTGATAACTCTGGAGCATGATATTTGAAATTTTAGAGCAACACTGCTTTGTACAAGAAAAACTGATTTAGATTACACATCTGCCCAGCAACCTATCTACATGAGTATCAATATTTTTTTATTATTCAAATAGGAATAAAGCAAAACTCCTTATTTCTTGACACTTGAAGTAAATTCTAAAAAAACAAAAAAATCTTCTTTAAATTTGAACTTTAAAGTAACTTTGTGTTAATAGTTTAGGAACGATAATTAATAGAATTGATTAATTATCTTGGTTTTTAAAAGGTGTAAAAAAAGTTTCCTGTATGTGTACGACGTTGTAATTCTGTTCAATTTTGTTGTAATATAAACCAATAGGTAAAACTAAAAAGAAAGCAGCAGCACTTTTGCAGTTGACTGCCTATGTTTGATGAGTTTTCTTCACTGTTTCCGGTACTTGCATGTTATCCATGACAGGAAATAGGTTGGTTGGTTGTATTTATGTCGGCCAATTATCTGCACGTGGGATATAGGCCCTAAGGGTGGAGCGCCTTCCGTGGAGGTCTTTCTAAGAGAACCTAACCTGTATTAACGCTTGGAGAACCAAGGTTCGAAGAAAACCACGAAAACTCCGAACGATTAGGCCGACGAGCGCGATTGGGATCGAACCCAGCACCTCCTGTCTACCAGCTTCGAGAGCAGAACCTCTCGGCCACTGGTGGGGCTTACAGGAAATAGAATTGCCAAAAATGGTTACCAATTGCCGATCATGTTTACATGTGGGCTTCTGTTTACAATAAAGTTTATCTATATAATTTTAAATTTTCAGAATTTTTACATATACATATGACAGGCATTAAAATCTAGTTATAAATCTAAAATTTAAATTAATTTCCATTCTAACACTTAATTGTCTGATTATGTTGCTGCCTCTTTTAAATTGTTTTCCTAGACAACAAAAATTACTTTCATATATTAAGCTGTAACCAATTCTAAGATTAAAAATGCAAATGTTAACACAATTTGCAGTTGTGTGTGGTTTGAGATGCCTGGGCCCAGAATTGTGCGTGTCTTGACCACACGTCAATCAAAGGCTAATTAACCAAGTAAGTTAAAGTGTCCTCTCAATTTGACACCTTCATCCCTTCTGGAAATATTGCAAGCACAAAACAAAAGCCAATACCTGCACAACACTGAGAGTGGTTTTGTGATAGATTTGAGGTGCTTACCTACCATACAAAAATGAAAGTCTAATTAATATGGTTCTTGAGGTTTCCATAACAACGATTAAACTTCCACATTCTCGGTGTATCATAGAACTGTAAATAAAAGAAGTTCGCTCAATCAGCATGGTCCCGAGTCAAATTATTTTACTACTTCCTTTCAAATTACTTTAATGCTACTATCAGCTAATGCTCTATTATAAACCCTAATTTGTGGCATATATATGTATGTAATGAATTGCATGTCTTTTTCTTACATCACCGATCTAGTTTAAATAGAAGTTGTAGTTGTGAAACTGTAATAATACACAGTTTGTTTGGGGACCTGACTTTTATTCTTTTCTCAGTTACATTATAGTCCTTTTCAATAAGGCCTGTTCCCCTGAGAGTCATATGCTATTTGCTAAGTTATTGTTACCAAAAATGTTCTTTTCTGCTTGTGCAGTCCATTTCTATTAATGTACTCCTAATGTTTTGCTATTTGATTGGATTAGGATCTTTTGATTGATATCTGGTTCAGTCCTTACAAAAAAGTCCTAAGAATAGTTTCTGCAGCTCCGACCTCAGAAAAAGAAGAATTGAGTTTACTTCATTTCATCACTTTTCATCTCAAAATTGGTTAAAATTTTAAATTTAGAAGTAATAATGGTTTAGCTAAGAAAAAACCTTATCAGGAGCAGATGTAACTTTGAGCTAAAGTCCTGCATGAGTCGAATTGTACCTAACCCAAACACAGAAAAAGAGTTTCACCAATCCTCATCCCACCTCAAATCCAACAAAATAATTTTTGACGACATGCAATCCATCCCAAACCAGACAAATTTCAACTTGAAATGAAAAGAAAGTAAATCATGTTTTATTGCAAGTAATTTACAATTATATCTGTAATACCAATTTTATCTTTTATATAGAAAAATGAACGTATCTATATCGTTTAATCTATAATAATAAGGATATTCAAATATAGTAAAACCTCTGAATAGCAGGCACATCAGGAATGTTGAATAGAGTCCTCTATCGGGTTGGGTTATCACTAATTTTCTTTTCTTGGATCTGGGTGGCTCTAATTTTCTTTGTGTGGGTTGCGTTCACCCTAATATAATTCTTGTGGGTCAGATTTAGGTTTTTTGGAAGTCTGGTTATTGAGATTTACACAAAATTTACAGCATGTTTGTGTAAAACTATGTTCGAGATGAAAATAAGTATTTGAATATGAATGAGTATATAAATATATTCAATTTACTGCTTAAGAAATAAAATGTATATAAGAAATGTAATCATAGATTATTCTTTCTTTGTTCATTCTATACGCTGCAATAAAAAAAGGAGAAGTCAACCTTACCTGCAACAGAAAATTATGATTCTGGCCTGACCCGATCCAGTGCAGGACTCCAATTTGTGCATTAAATTTTAAAGTTAGAAAAAAAAATTGAATTCAATTTCAATTTTGAATTAAAATTTTCTTTATTATTATTATCCTTTCATATATAATATTTACTTTTGTTTTTTTTTTCTGCTTTCGGGATTTTCCATTATGATGAGGGTATTCTGTTGAGTATTACGATAATGACAAAAATGTCTAAATTTAGTGAGTGATAATCTTAATATAGAATGTCCCCCCTTCCCATTGTCCCCATTTATTTCATGGCATAAATACATCAATGAAATTAAAAATGAAGAAAACGCTAGATCTCGAAGTAACATATTATTATTATTTTTTTTTTTTCAAGTTGTGCAAAAGTGTACAATTTTGTGAACTACAATGTCAGCATGCAAAACATGTTCAAAAACTCTTTTAAAACTTTGCCAATAGATTACACTAGCTCCCTGATAAACATAAAGTATATATGCGTCTTTAATCCTCATACAGTAAAGTATGAGAACTTATATATAAGGGCATGCTTTGTGGGTCATAGAAAAAACATATATGTATACAGATGTATTGCTGAAAAGGTTAATAAAACAAGAGTTATGCCAAGACAGACTGTTTTGTAAGACCTAAGTAATTTTGCAAAGACAGTACATAGTAATGTGCACTATTTTATAGTATTAGCATTTTCTGAAATATAATTAGTGTTTAATAAAAACATATTTTCAAAATTATTGACAACACTCAAGTTGCAAAAGCCTATTCTTATATAATGTTGTTTGTGTTTTTGTTAATTACTTTATATTTTTAAACTTTAATAAAAAATATGAGAAGTATGCAAAAAAATATTATTATTCAGTCTATAAGCTTTGAAAATTTTATTTTATATGATTTATATATTCAAAATTGTTTTATTTATATTTACTCCTTGGTGACACTTTGTTCCAAATAAGTTACATGAACTTATTTCATTGTTTTAAAGTATAAATAATCATGTTTTTAATTACAGAGATGCTTAATAAATATTTATATGTCTTGTTGAAAGAAAAATTCCCATAAATCTTTAATCTATTTTAATGTATGAATTTTGGTTATTAAAATTACATTTTGTAACAAAAGGACTATAAAATTAACATTATAATAAAGTAGCCCAATGTAAACATTTTTGGATATAGATGATTTAATGCTTTCCATATTTCAAAATATCTTTTTTTTTCCATTATTTTTTAAGTAATACTATCAAAATTTCATTTATAAGATAAAACTAGACTATGTAAATCAAACAAAAAAGAGAGAGAACTTTCATGCACATCAATCAATGTTTGCATTTTCAGCATGTTGTTATATGATTACTGTACAATAACAAATAGCACAGAAAAAGAATACAATTAAAAAAATTTTAAACTTTGTGTGTTAAGAGAAGGCAAAGGACACAGACATTTTAGGAAAGGGTGGGAGTTAGATGCCGATTGTTTATTTTATTGTTATTGCAACATAACAAATGAAACAGAAAAAAAATAGACTTAATGATTTTAAATTGTGTGGGGTAGTAAAAATTTAGATAAGAGTGGTGAGTTTCAAAAGTTTATTTCAAAAAATAGAAATTTGTCAAAATATATAGGATTCTCATTTCTTAATATTAATACCATTATGCTGAAGCATAACATGTTTTTGAAAAAGGTGTTTATGCTGTTGCATAGATTTTTCCTCCTTCTTCCTTAAAATGTAATTTGTTTTCAAAATTATGTATACTTCTGCAAGACATTTTTGCTGTTCTGCGTCGCTGCAATTCTGCCATTGAGTTCATGGCTCTCTGATCATCTTCAAATTAAAATAAAGTACAATTGACCTCTGATAGTCAGATAGATATTTTAGATAGTAATTTAGATTATGGACCAATTAATTATTTTTTTCTTTCTCTCTCTTCTATCTTGAATTTAAACACCATGCATGAAGGTAGCTTTATTTTGGGATCTAAATTGAATAGTTGCAAATTGTTGCAAATAATGATGCGATTTGATAACTGAGTAATTATAGAATCTAATTGTAATATAATTTATCTTACAGCTCCAGAAGGTGGAATAAACATCAAAGTCTATCCTGAAAGACAAAGTATTAGACAAGGTAAACAACTACTGAAAATTTTTTATTGCATTCTTGATTTTAATTTTATGCAATATATTTTGTTGTGCCTGATTTACTCTTAATAATATTGTCTTAATCGTTTTGTACTTGAAAAATTATATAAAAAGAACAAATATGATAGTAGTATGGTATTTTTTTTTCTTTTTACATGAAAATATAAATTTTTCATAGATTTGATATTTGTTATGTTATTGGCATAGCTTTTTTTAAAGTGTGTAGTTAAAGTTTTGTAAGCACATTATACATTGTTTCTACTTATATTATTTTTTCTTAACTATTAATATTTTAAAACTAGCTGATCCACCCGGCATTGCCCGGGCCCATAATGATAACCTTAAATATTCAATTAAATATGGTGGTGGAAATAACCTTAGTTATTTCCACCACCAGGGGGCTCACTCTGTTCTTAACAAACCTCTATCCATTGAAACTGTGCTATTCAATCTGTCTGGAGATATGTTTGTTAAAGGAGTGGGGACTGAAATAAGAGAAAAATACCATGAGGTGGGGGGGGGGGAGAACAAGGAAGATGCAAGCTCTTTTTGACAAATGATTGATTAAGAGAACTGAAGTCCTTGGTCAGAAATTTGGACTGGTATCTGAGACAGGAAGCTAATTTAAGGAATTTATTGAAATTACTATTAGGAAATAGTAGTAACCAGTACTCATAAATGAACTTTAAGACTGTAAGAGGTGATAATTAGGTTTTAATGTAATTTGGAATTAGTTTCGAAGAGATATGAGTAAAAGGAGCTTTGTTATTAAGATAGGACTCAGTTAAGCAAAAATCGATGAAGGGGTGGGAGCGGGGATGCAAGTGTTTTTTGACAAATGACTAATTATGACTACTTAATTCCTTGGTCAAAAATTTGGACTGGTACAAATGCTAGGAACCTAATTTGCTGAAATTGCTATTTGGAAATAGTAGTGGTCAGTGGTGGTAACTGAAGTCTATATTTAGGAAAACATGTTTTTTAATTTAAATGAAAGGGGCGAAACCCTTATGGACAAACTTTTAACTCATATCAAGGGACTTTTGCCTCGGAGCACACTAATAATTTTCGATTAAGTTGATAAAATCCTTTTAAACTATGTTTTTAGCATTTGGCAATGTTTAATAATTAATATCCTTTCATATCCCAAATTAGATAGAGGGTTGGCTTATCTGCTGAAACAGGTCTCTTTTAAGTTCCGTTTTTAATGAATGCTTCTCCCTGTCTTGTTCTTTCTCCAAATTTTTGCACCATCACCGTCAGTTTTTTCCGAAAATTAGGAAAAATTATAGACCAATTTTTAAAAAAATTGTATATTTGGATGTAAAAAAATTGTCTACATTTATTCTGAAATTTTCAAATCGATAAATAGTCATTATCTTTCATTTTCATCTGGAAATCAAGTCTGCCAGATGCGCCATTCTTTTGCCGTTTGAGAGAAAAAGGCTTTTTTTTAGTCTTTTAATGAATTTTTAATTGATATCTGGATTAATTATGGGCTGATTTTTTATGAAATAAGCATTATTAAAAAGAGGACAGAATGTACTATATTGGTCTAAAAGATTGAATCTGGATTATTTTTATTAATGTATAAAAATCGCCTCTAAGCATGAAAAAGTGCTAAAAATTGCATAAAAAATTAAATAAAAAAAATCTAATCAAAAAATCTAAAATCGTATTTTGAGGTGCAAAACTACATACATAGCAGTACCTTCTGACAAATTTTGTAGCTCTATGTGCAATGGTCTCTTCAGAACAGCGTCAACAGACACACACATGTATACACTTCTTTCTATATTATTATAGATCATACTTAAAATTCCTCAAATGTAGTTTTATGTATCAGCAAGGGCTTTATTATTTCTTTTAACCTTAATTATTATTGCAATAAGTTGTACAATCAAATAATAATTATACTTCTTGATTATGCACATACATAATCCTGCCAACTGTAAGTAGTAGGTACCTCTCAAAATCATTAAATTGCAATCATACAAAGTATTTAAAATAAGCCCCATGAAATGAGATACTAATACTTTACTATAAAAGGAAGGAAAAAAAATTATATCTTTCATTATAATATTGTTGAAATTTTTCCGATTTGTTTTACTATTTTGTAAGTTTTATTTTTGTTAATATCGCTGAGAAATTTTATTATAAGAAATTATTATGAAGATTTGTACTAAAATATTTCTGTCAAAAGTTAGAGTTCATTTTCGTTTAGTACATACAGTGTTATCACTGTATGTTTTCAGTAGAAAAAAGATATACAGTAGAGATATAAATTTCTAAAGAATAATATCTCAGATGTCCTCAAAGTGTAAATATGGGATAATGAAGCACATTTTAATATTATAACAGCAATTAATGGTCAAACATTAAATGCAACATTAAAACTTTCTTTTATGAACTTGTTGTTTTATATGCTGAAACAAACAGTAATTCATCCTTCAAAAATCCATACAAATTTTATAAAAGATTTTACATTCATATATTTATTTATATTTTATTTGAGAGGCAATATCTACTGTATTCTGAAATTAGTAAGTTTCTAAGTAACATACAAAATTTAGGATGTAAATTTACTAATAGTTTTTTTGGTTTTTTTTTTTTTTTTTTTTTTTTTTTTTTTTTTTTAATATTATGAATGAAAATTAAATTACTTTACTAAATATGTTTAAAATAACTGAAATACTCAAATCTGTATTGTTGTATCATTTATTTTATAGGAAGAGAAGTCGTATTCCGTTGCAGAGATGAAGGCATGCGTAGGTCTCCTGTCAAATGGATTCGTGCTGATAATCGAGCAATGCCTCCAGGCAGTACTGACAGGGGAGGTCGTCTCACAATGCCAAATATTCAACCAGAACACAGTGGTGTCTACATTTGTACATCAACAACTGCTTCACCTAGCACATCAAGTGCACAAAAGGCTGCATTCCTCACTGTTCAACCATGTAAATATGCAGATTACTGTGATCTTGCAAAGATTTGGGGGCTGCGCCGTAGATATAAACGCAATATATTAAATTCTTTTTTTACTTTCTTTTGATTTCTTTTATTTGTTAAACTGTAACTTGCCTAGCTCTTTTCTCCTGATAATTTGTTGACCATTGATTATACTTAAATTTTGTTAAGTTTGTTTTGCATTAAATGTGAGCTCTTCTTTTTTTTTTCTTTAAAAAAAAAGAAAAACGTAGAACCCAATTAAGTATTTAACATGAAAATAGAACCTGTCAAATTTGATAAGGTATTTCCCCCCCCCCCCCTATGTATTGCTTAAAATGAAATGTGATTATGTCATTTTAGTAGCATCTTTTATTTTTATTTAGCTGTTACAGCAAACTTAATATTCACCCACCTTTTGCATCAATCTATTTTCTGCTGCATGGTTTTTACCATTTTTATTTTCCTCTGTTTCTTGTTTATGCAGTCTGTTTTTTAATTGTACATGTGTTTGTTAACAAGTGCAGCTATAGTATATATGTATACAGATTTATATCCATTTTAAAAACTCCCAGTATAACAATGTTATGTATATGTATGTTTGTCGTACTGATATTTAATATTTGTCAAATGAGTAATTTGCTTTTATACATAAATGTAGAAATCTATTTTTATAATATATAATGTTTTTGATAAAGAACAAATATTGTTCCTTAACATGTTTAACTGTTTTTATATTGTGTATTAGTCATATCTGTGATATTTTATTTAATTAGCATAATGCTACATTTTGTAGATTAAAAAAAATTAGCTATTTAATAGCTTTTTAACTTGGCTTTTATAAAATTTAAACTATAAATTAACTGCATTAAAATTGCCAACTAAGCAAAAATTTATTTCATTATAATAAACTGGGAGCAATATAAAAAAATATTTTTTTTTTTTTTTACATTCTGTTTTAAATTATAACTTTTTACTCATGGCAAAGTGGCATGTGTTTAAGAATTTAATGAAGGAATCTTTAAAAAATATATATATCTAACATTTTAATCAAAATGCCACTATTCATAGTAAGCTTCTTAAAGTTACTCTTAATTAATATTTATATATTTTTCTCTTTTATTTGACTATATTGCAAAGTTCTTGTTTGTAACAGTCAATCTTTATTGGGTATTGTTTCTACTTCAGGGGTTTTTTTATAAAGGAAAAAATATTTCAAGTAAACTATTTAAATTTTTCTAAAATCTGTGTGTTAAAACACTTTTAATATACTGTTTGAAAATCTAATTCAAACAGAAATTAAAAAAAATATATATATATTTGATTTATTAGCCTCTTATTATTATGATAAAATTAAATCTGGGTAAAAAATAATGCTTCAGTGACATTTTAAACAATTTGGCATCACTTATTGAAATGTAATACATATCTATGATTTATATTGTCTGTATTTCATTTGAGGTCATTCTTAATTTAGTACATAAGCATTTTAAAGAAAATTCAACTCTAGAAAGGCTATTGAACAAAAAAGATGTTAGTCAATTTACCAATGAGCTTTGCTCCTGCTTGTACTTTTTAAAAATATAAAATAAATATTGCCAAAGTATACTGCATGAAATAATGGGGAGAGACAAGAGGGAGGATCTAGATTTTGATTTTTTTATTATTATTATTATTTTCTATAACATTTTTGCTATTATCTTAGGATTATGAATAACTTTATTATTCACATATAAAAATAAAATAAATCTAGAAAATGAAAAAAAAAATGACCAAAAGGAGATTACCATTTTTTGTGCATATTTCAAATGAAAACCATAATACATACATCAGAAGTTAAATTTTTTAGGCATTATAGAAGGAACCATTTTGACCAGTAATCACAACTGTTCCTTTAATTTAACATAAAACATATCTTAATTAACACACACATACAGTAAGCAATACATGTAAGTCAAAAGCAATAACATAAATAGATAAATATTTTTGTATGAATCTATTGATGTGACAAAAATTGATTTGATTAAATATTTGTTTTCGTAGACTATGAAAAATCAGTTTAATTTGAAAAGTTAAATACGAGTTTGGGTTATCTTCAGCATGCACAACATATATATGCTTCAAGTAGTTTATTTTTTTCATACACACATAATCATACCAATGAATTTCTAAGCTAGTCAAAAAACGTGATATGTCACTTAGTTAAATATTAGTTATTTATCCATCATTTATGGGAGACTGCTTTATACTTACCAGGGGTTATTTTTCCAATATCTATTCTTTTGTATTCCCCTTTTCACCTATTTCTAGATTCATAATTTGAAATGTCCTATTTGCCATGAGATTGTGTTCTGAATGCTTAATTAAATAACATTCATATTAACATGATGTGCTCTCTATTAAATTACTAATTATGTTTTATTACTACTTAACTCACATTGATTAACTTCAATTTAAAGCACCTTTTTTTTTCTATCAAAATTTATGCATTGTTTTTTTAGATAAAATATTTATGTAAAATACTCTAATTTGAAATGATTTTTTTATTTGGTTAAATTTAAAAACACAACTTTATTATTGCAATTTCTCTAATTTTAAAATTTCTTAATATTGTCTGAAATGACTATCATTTATAAAATTTGCGATAAATATATATTTTAACGTAGAAAAAAGTAATTTTTTTCATAACACTTTAGTTTTTTTTTAAGAAATAAAAAAATTATTCAAGAAATGCATTTACAAATTCAAAGTTACTTTAAAACTTAATGTTAAGTAAAAGCTAATGTGTTATAATCTAAATTTCCTATTACACCATATATGTAGGTCACTTTCATAAGTTCAAGTTATGGTATCTTAACTGTAAAATCAATTGGTACAGTTTGAAAATTTAAAAAAGAAATTAAATGTATAATTACATTAATATTTTACAAAAGTTACGGTTTTTTACCGTAATGTTTGGTGAAAGTCATTAAAAATTTTTGTATTACAAATTATGGTATTAATTTTCCAAACAAATATATAAAAATAATTTTATCATGGCTAATTTTTATTTTGGTGCTTTTAGTTGAAGATTTAATTGAATTATAAATTTCTGCTCTAAGTGAAAATAACATGTTTGAATACTTCTGCATTATGTAAGCTTACATTTAAACACTAGCACTTTTCTTCTTTATGTATAAGCTGTTTACTAGTTTTAGTATATTAACTTTACTGAACTTGCTTGTAGCTGTTCCTTACTATGGAACTTCTTTCCCTCATGTAGAATCCGGTAGTAAGGGAGGTATGACTATATTTTTGGACTTAAGCATGTTCTGTATGCGTGTTGTAGTGAACTTATGTATTGTGCATGCCACTACTTTTTTGTAATAGTTGCTTGAACAATAACATCTGAATAAAATATTTTTTTTTAAACTGTTTCTCTGTCATTGATTTGACTTGATTTTTCAGAAGCTGATTTGTAATTTTTTTTTTTTTTTTCCCAACATGACTTACATAAGCATTTAGTATAAATATACTCTTAGTATGTATCCATCATAGCAGAAAGAACACATCACATAATTAAACAAAGATTTAGCATACAAAAATACATCATCTTTAATTATTGCAATAAGATCTGCTGTACAATTAGGATAAAACGTTTATGAACATATGGATCTTTTTAATGCACATCAGTACACAAAAACTTTATAAAGTTTTTCTTAAAACTTTTCTTTAATTATCATTCAATGCATTAGATCAGAATATTAAAATCAAATAATAAATGTTCGATCTTTCTTTAGTTTGATGTTTTTATTATTCAGCTTCTTCGTGATTCCTAGTTTTTTTTTTTTTTTTTTCATATTGATTAGTGAATGATGTTTTTAAATTATACTTAAAATTATTACCTTTCATTCTATTATCATAACTGAATTAATATTATTTTCAGCGTTTAATCTGTTTTTCCTTCTTTTTTTGCTGCTATTAAATTATTCTAAATGGTAAGCATCTACTTTCTTCTGTATACATAACTTTCCTTTCTTTTGTACAACAATGGTAAATCTCTTTGAAATACTTTTAATCTATTTTCATCATTAGTTTATTAGTTAATTAATATAAATAAAGTAGTAATAATTTTTTATGTTATGCTGTCTTTCTTTCTTTCTTTTTTTTTTTTTCTTTTAACCTTCCTAGAATTAATTTTAACAAAATTTTAAAATTATTTTCTTTACCTTGGGAATAAAAATATTCACAGTAACACATTGCTAAATTGAGAAGTTAAGCTAAATCGCAATATTATCCAAGGTTTGATTCCAGGCTACTTGATCTGGCTCCGAAATTTGAACAATTTTCTTCACCAGTAGTATGAAAATGTTTCCTATTTTCTGAAACATCTTCCACACTTTGTATCTCTCCCTGGTGGATACATCTGTAATTTTATCAATCCATGTTTGAGAAGGAATAGAATAAAAAATTATGTATTTATAATTGCATATATAATATAAAATATTGCATACAGTAATATAATTTAGATCTTATGACCAATCACCTTTTTAATTTTTGGCTGCATTCTCAGATTTATTTTTTAACTACTTTTTATGTTTGTTTTTTTCATATTCCATGAAGAGGTTTTTTTTTTTTTTTTTTTTTTTTTTTTTATGTTAGCAGTGACAATTTTGCAAGAGAAGTATGAGGGTATGAAACAAACTTAACAAACCACCAAACTAGAAATTTTCCTTAAAAATAATTATTTATAGGGATGTTAGAAAAAAGCAAATCCAGGATACCATGTAACATGATTCATGTTAGGAAAGAACATTAAGTAGAATTTTCATACCTTAACCAACAATTTAAGTGGAATATTTGAAACGTGGAACTATTTTAAGAAGGGTTCACAAAAATATTGTGGGAATTATTCAGTTCTATGCTTTAGCATGAACCCTAATGTAAGCAATCTAGCACAGTATCATATGTTACACTTAAGTTATTCATACAATTTTTGCTAGCAACCACTTACAACTTTCTTTTAAATTTCACATAATAGACTGAGTTTCCTGTCAATCAAACAATGGTTGATGGCATGATTTTTAAGTTAAATGCAACAGTCGGTGAATTTTTGTTTGATTGGGAATATAACTTAAGTTCATAATCAAAGAAAACTTGTGTATCAAACTCTAAAAAAAGACAACTTTTTTCTTTTTACCCTTTTCTCCTTAAATACCAATTAAAATTGAAAATTTATCTAAAAGTTGAAAAAAAAATCATATTAGAAACCTGTGTTCTACACAACTAAGAGAGGATAAATTGTATATTAAGACCTTATAACAGCACAAAAGGCTTCTATAAAAAAAAAACTGATAAATTAAAAAATAAAACTTTGAAGCTTTAAATTTTTTCATAAAATACATGTGATGAAATTATATTAAAAAGTTTGCTTATGAAAAAAATATTTAAGACTTATCTTTATTGAGATACTTACTGAGTGCCACATTCATTTAGATGTTGCACCAACATCTCGTCCTACACGTCCTCCAGGAGCTTGTTCAAGGGATGAAGCTACTTGTCAGAATGGAGAATGTATTCCATGGGAATATGCATGTGATGGGGATTTTGATTGTACTGATAGATCTGATGAACTCAATTGTGGTATGTATGAATAGAGCTGTTTTGTGTTAAAACATTTGATACATTTTCAGCATTTTGCTGCATACAAGGCTTCCTTTATTTCACTTAGTGGGGGAATATCTGTTACCTCTGTATTCCAAATGCAACCAAATTTTCACACTGTATTAATGCATCAATATACAGGGTAATTTAAAAGAAAGGATTGGGCAAACTTTAAGAGGTAGTACGGCACATTACAAGAAACATTTTTTATAGCAAACCAGGGTTGCAATCTACTTATTTCAGGTTATCTCACTGCAAGTTGAAGAGGGATTTTCTTTGATACCTTTAACAGTAATGAAAACATTATAACAATATTTTCCATATTCTTACTTTGCTTTCTGTCAAATGGTTATCAGGAAAAGTGCTGGAAATACACTGTAATTCAGGCAGTAATTCTACATAAATTGTCATCTACATTCTGAAGTATGATGCATCTAACTTAATGTTGTTTAGACATGGTATATGGTCACAAGTACTACTTGTGGTGTCACCCCATTTCACAAAAAGCAAACTAAGTGTTTAGGATTTTCATTAAAGTATCGTTATTGTTAGTTATGAACAAAAATCTGGAGTGCAACATGCTTTTTTGATAAGCAGATTACAGTTACCTCTCTAAGTTTGTTCAGTCTTTTTTTTTTTTTTTCCTCCATTCTCAGGAATATTTTCATGAAAATACCAGTATTTCAGAAAAAATGTATATCTAATAAATCTCCAGTTTTATTAAAATATTTTATCATTCCATTGAACATATCTCCAATATAATCTGAACAAATCTCTAACAATGGTTAAATATCAATACACAATATTAATTGCACTTATCCAGGATACAGTCATACCTTGGTATAGTGTCACCATGTTTATAGTGGCATATTTCATAAGTGCTTCTTAAATCCAAAATACATAATTTTACTCTGTTTATAGTATTATCTTGCATATAAGATAACTTTCGTGTTGTTTCCTAATGTGGTTCTATATTGAGGCTTGGCTGTATTTACACTCTAGTATTTGAACAATATTTTGACAATATAGGTTTACTTATTTAGTCATTACGCATTGTTAAAAAGCCATTCCACAGACATTCATTATTTTCAAGATAGTTATAGGGAGTATATTTCATCCACCCTATATATTTTTATAAGGCAAATAGGAATTTACTCCCTATTGAAAAATGTTTATAACTTTTTAAATCATTAATCAATTTTCATCAAACAAAAAGCATTTTGTTCCTTAACAGTTATAGAATTAGTGTGTGCTGCTAAAATGTCACTTAAACATCACCATTATCCACCAGTTTTTATAAATTGTTGAGGTTGTTTGCCAGAACGGGACAAATTTGCTCCTACAAGACAACCATCATCGAGTTTTTGTGCAATAAACTTACTCTGTCATCAGTACCCAGAGGGAAAAATTGCAAGAGGTTAGTTTAAAATTTCTATATGTGCTAACCTTTCAAGAAGGCCAGGATATCTTAACTATCATGATTTACACCAATTTGAAAATCTGTTGAGCCCACATACAAGCAGGATGTGCAAACGAGGTGGGGCCACAACTTGCATAATGATAATAAAATCTATCACTGTAAGGAATAAAATGCTTTTTGTTTTATGAAAATTCAAGATCACAAATAAACGATTTTCAATAAGAAGTTAATTCCTATCTAACTTGTTTTTTAAATCTTAAGCAAAGCAAAAACATGTCAGTGAGTAACGCTGATATCATATTGATGCTGGCAACACCTGACCAATAGATTTCGCTTTTGCTGCATTAACTTTTAAACATCGTACAATTTAAATTTTTACTCCATCAAATAGTAAAATAAAATTTTCTTTCAAATGCAATTTGTTTGGAAAACTGTATCTCAATTTACTGATTTTTTATGGTTTTAAAAATAATTTCGAAGTATGATTTTTTTTTCTTTTATCTCAGTTACATGCCACTTGACCACAAAAGAACTTAAAACAATATAACTAGTTTAACATTTATTTCTGGCTCATAACAAATTTAAAACTTCATTAATAAATAAATAAAATATAAATAAAACACAAATTTAACAGACATGTAGTTGAACTACATGCTTAAACCACTGAAATTATCAGCATAAAAAAAAGGCTGCTGTAAGTAGCGAAATCTTTAGTGATTTCTTTAGCTAATTAATATACTATTGTCATGTTGTTAATATGAAAGCATCACTTTTAATAGATTTTCAAAGCTTTATCGAATACATTATTACTCTTTTTCATATAAAAATGCTTTTTGGTGGTGTAAGTGAGCAATCTAAAAAGTATATTAATTGTAAGAATATTGGTTTTCACCCATATTTTGTAACCTAGGGAGCGTTGGTTGGATACCCCTAGTGTTTATTAATATTGGAAAATAAAATTTCAACCCTCTACAAGAAGGGGGTTGGGTCTCCTTTACATTTAATATGACAAAATTCAATGAAAATTCTAGTTTATTTTAAAAGGTGGATTGGAATTTTCTAAACTCTTAACTTCCAAGAATACAAAAATCAAATTGTAACAGAATAGATTGTGATGAAATGTACATATTCAAAATACTATAGGTCTTTGTAAATAGCATTTATAGAAACAATAAACTATTTATAATTAGGTTTGTCTTGATTCTAAATTTAACTATTAGAATTGTTAAAAGAAATACTTAAATTTATAAAACATTCTCATATTTTTTCCACCATGAGCTCCACGACATCCGAAACTAGAATAATGAATAATGCAATTTTGAACATGCAACTGAAAAGTTCGACACATTCTCTGTTGGTACTGTAAAAAAGACTATGTACAAAATGTAGTATTTTTAACTAATTAACTAATAAATATCGCAATATTCAAAGATGAGATAGCCTGGAGATGCATAATTAACATTTAATTTCACACACTAACTAAAAAGCACAAGTTACAATTACACGATCACATTATAGCCTGTATTCTTTTCTTAAACTGTATTTTCATGAATTCGGGAGAGTATTGTTTAGTTCTGCCCTCTGCATCTTTATTTCTAAAATATCATATAAGAAAAAAATAGATCTGATAGTTCCAAGCATTACAAATTTTGTTCATTATAAGCAAAATGCAAAAAAGTCCAAAATTAAAATAAAAGAATTTCAAATTAGCCAGAAAGTGGCTGTAAGAAATTATACTCCGGAAGCCAAATGGAAAATTGGTCGAATTATAGCAAGGCAAGGAAAATTAAACTACAGAATTCAAGTTGGTTCGAATATTTGGAAAAGACATGTTGATCAAATAACTAATGTAGGTGTAGAGATTTCTTTAGTTAATGATACAAATTCTGAAGAAAGTGATACAGGAAATTACAGGAGTGAAAATGCAATAGTGATACAAGGCGATTCTCCACCAATACAGCTTAATATCACAGATCTGCAACCAGCTGACTCTTTTGACCCAAATACTGCAGGCGATACACCAGCCGACTTGTCATTCTAATATCCCAAGTTCTGAACCAACTAAATCTGATTTAATACTTACAAACCTTCTTTTCCCATTAGTTCCATTGTTGATGCTGCTGAATTAGTAATAACTAATTTTGCTTCTCCTCATGTACTTAGAAGATCCAACAGGAACAGAAGAGCTCCTGAACGTCTTAAATATTAAGCAGGAGAGAACTGTTATATTTGTGTTTCTATTTAAAATATGTGGAGGGCAGCACTAAACAATACTCTCCTGAATTCATGAAAATAATTTAATGATGTAAATAGAATACAGTCTATAATATGATCATGTAACTGTAACTTGTGCTCATTTGTTACTGTATGAAATTAAATGTTAATTATGTATCTGCAGGCTGCCTTGTCTTTGAGTACTGGGATATCTATTAATTAGTTAAAAATACTACACAAAAGAAGACAGCTTATTTCATGACACTAAAGAGTGGTATGATTTCTAGAAAACAGAATTAAGTAATTTATCTTACTTGTTTGTTCATATTTTAATTATTAAAGCTTAAAAGCAATTTTTCTAAACATATAAAAATTCAATATTTTGTATACATGGATTTGATTATGTTCTGAAAGATTTTTTTGGTACAGATTGATATACATAATTTTTTTGTAAGGATCTGTAAACAGTAGTAAAGAAAAATATTATTTTAACAATAACTTGAAACAGGGTAAGAAGAATATATTACTGTGTTCACATTGACATATCAAGGGCATCATAACATCAGTTAATTTTTCCCCCTTTTCCTGAACTAATAAAGCGTCCAAATTTGCTTCTCTAAAAATTGAAACAAATCCTCATTTTTCTGGTCTTGCATGTATATCTGATTTACTCACTGTGTGGTTTTTATGAATCACAGTTTTAAAGATTTTTTTTTCTTCTGTTGAATTCTAAAACCTTTAGAGAAAGAACAATCAATATAGCAACTATGTACCTAATAAAAAAATTAAATATTCGTTAGTAGTAGGAAATCAAACTAGGTAAATTTTATCAAATAAGTTTAATTTTTATCTATATAAGTATAATTGTTGAAATATAATCTTGAACCATTAAACATTACATAAAAGTTGATCTTTTTTCCTTCACATAGTGAGTAGAAGCCTCTTCTTGTTTCAAGAGCAATTAACTGCCCTCTTCATCCGGTAACTTGTAGCAGAGTAATAGTTAACCAAAATGTTAAAACAATATTTCTCAATATGTTGAAGAGATATTCAAATTAATTGCTCTTGAAACTATAGTAAGTTTTACTCGCCATCTGGAGAAGAAAATAAATTCAACTTGTGCATATTTTTCATCTCTAGTTATTTTATTATTGCTCATGTCATATTTTATTGTGATAATGAATTTGAATTGAACACTTTCAATTTAGACTAATGTCAAATAATTTTAAAAATACATAATAATCGATCAAATCAAAAAAATTGAAAAAATAAAATTTAAATTTATTAAGGATTATTATATACCTCTAAGAATTTAATTGAATCAAAATTCATGTGTAATTTTGTACTAAAACTATTGCACTGGTAGCAAATTTTTAGAAAGTATATTTAACAAATAAATTTTGAGATTGTATTAGAAAACATTTAGTCTTTTTTAAATTTTGAGACTTTTCTAATTGAACACTACAGAAATGTTTATTTAAAATTTGATCTCGTTTTAACTGTAACTAGTATTTACTCAGCTTGTATTTGTTTTGTGTAAGATTGGATATTATAAAAATAAATGAGTAAAAGTGCTGAAATATTGATAATACATACATATTTATATATTCCATCCTAACTTTATTTTGATTCAAGATATTTCTAAAGAAAGAAGCTTTACATCAGCTGACTTAATCTCAACTCTTGTTATATTAATAAATTTAACCCTTTGAGCTCCGCCGGGTGAATTTTCACCCACATAAAATCAAAATCGTTTAATTTCCTTCAAAAAGTCTCCATTTTAATTGCAAAAACTGGGTTTTGTAGATTTTACTTGTCTTCTTAAAATCTAGATGGCAGCACTATTCTCTGCAAATATCTAGTAGGTTTTCAATGCGACCTTAAAAACACTCTAATTTTGAAGGTTTAGAAATTTTGCATTTTTCAAGCATTATAAAGAAATATTTTTCAAAGGAGATAACATTTTTTTCTCTTGGACACATCAAACATTTAATAATAATTACATGCAAATCACTAAACTGAAAATTTAAATAATTACAGGGGACAGAAATAAGTAATGGTAGAATTTTCTACCAGCAGAGCTCTAAGGACTACAAAACTGTGCTTTGTCACTAGATGGCAGCACTAAAATTACATACCAGACAGTGTTTCAGAACCAAAATTTAGATACTTATAATTTAATTCCAAGGAATTTAAATTTGTGTTTAATTCAGCAGATTGACGAGTTTATTATGTTTTAAATATTTCTAAACAAAAATTAAATATTTTTACAATCTGTTTCATCTATAAATTTGATTAGTTTGTATTTTTATATTATGATTTAAAAAAATTTAAATTTTCAATTTTCTCATTTAATAAAATTTAAATTATTTTAATAATCTTAGAATTTGATTAAACAATGTAACTGCTTAAAATATGTTGCAATTTCAGCAATTATAGCAATTTTAGAATAACCTTGCGGTGTCATTTCTTGTATTTGCGTGTTGAAATGAATGCTCTAGAGCTCTGATGGTGGAAAAACTTCCCACGTTCCCCAGCCTAAAGGGGGTATTTAAAAAAAATTTTAATCCCATGGTTCAATTTCAGACAGTGCCCTAATCACATTTTAAGTGTTTTTCTAGCATATTTTTAAAATTTTAATAACCCGGAGCTCAAAGGGTTAAGATAGCCGTCGCTGATTTCTTTTTCCTTTTTATTAGATCATAACTATGATATCATAAACTGTCTTATATAACTAGCAAGTTAAAGAACTAAATTCAGATTGTCTATAATCTGAACAAACTGCAATTTTTGATTATATTAATATGTATAATTCAAATCTAAAATAGATAACAAAAAATCTTTTTGTGGCTTAACATCTTCCTGTTATTTCTATCTGAGCAAATAAACACATAAAAACAAAGAATCACATTTTTTAAAGTTTAAAATTATAATTCCATTAATAAACTATATTGAAATATTTTGTTGATTAAACATAATGTATTAAAAATATCCTAAATATCTATAATTATCCAATGTGCAAGATCTGTGCATAATAGTTAAATACATAATTTTTCTAATTTTGCATGAAAAGAATTTTTTTTACTTAATTCGTTTATGATAGACTATTCAAGAGACAAACTCGAGATATTGATTCTATTTTCTAGTTCTAAGGTTCATTTTTTTAGTTACTGTCTGAAAAAAATACATTAGCTATTCTTTCTTTCTATTGTGCATATTGGGAGACAAGTAAGAAGCACAATGTTAACTATAAAAATTATTAGGAATTAAAAATAAAAGCAAATTATAAACTACAAATAAATGTTTTATATTTGTCTCAAAAATGTTAATTCATACACATGCTACAATTTTTTTAATAAAATTAATATTACAGAATTGCACTTATTGTAACTAACAGCACATAAAGTTGCTTAAAAGTGCAGTTTACATGGGATTTATTTTAGGACACACAAAAGAAATGATATATTTGAATAAGCAGTGTAACAATGTGCATTGCATCAAAGAATTTCTATATACATAAAACTTAAACTCGTCAATGCAGACATTCAAATGTTAGACCGATATTTCATTCTTCTTATTATTGATTTTTTAGATACTCAATTCCAGTGTCAGCCTAATGAGTTTCAATGTGAAAATAAGAAATGTGTTCTTAAAGTATGGAGATGCGATGGGGATAATGACTGTGGAGACAACACTGATGAAAAATCATGCAGCAAGTATCTTTTTATTTTTATTCATTATGTGTATTGCAATAAAGAAAAAAATCTTTTTTTTCATTCTATAAATGTAAACAAATATGATATGGTGGGAAGGGGCATTAAACCTAGCTGAAGGAATAATTTTGTTAAAAAATACAATTTTTGTGCTTACCTAGATGGGAGGGGGGGGTATAACGACTTTTTTTTGCTAGTGAAAGAGATGGCCGTTTCGCGTTTACAAGATTGCGAGAATTAAACACCAGGTCCTATAAAAAAAAACTCCAATTCGTAGAACGAGCATTTCCTTTATTTTATGATGAAGGTCGAAGGGAGAGGTACAGGGGGAAAGCCATAAGGAGCCTCTTTTAAGACGTCATCACGAGGCTAGAGAGAAAGCAGGAATCCAGAATATACAGTTACAACTTTCTTGCTTGGCGGACTACAATATAGCCAATCTAAAAGTATTTTTGCGCCATGCACAGGGGCTAAGAGAAACATTGGCTGGCATGTTTGCCAAAAATGTACGGTAGGCTTCTACCATATTAATTGTGTAGGGGGGGGCAGATTGTGGGCTGCATACATTCCTGAGTCATGATAGACGGAGACTCATCTGTACATTGATACAGCTGCGGTTAAATGTAAAAAAAATAAAAAGTGTTATCTGGAAAGGGCATAGTAACAGACCGAATTCGTTAGGCTAAAAAGCATGAGACTGTATTTTTCTAGACCAGATGTTAGATCAAAGATGAACCGCTTTACCACAAAAATGCAGAATTGCCATACATCTGAACAAAAGGGTGTGAAGCGAAGATAATTCTAATAAGTAGATTGCATGTAAAGTGATTTTAAATGATGAGTTATATTCATGCCCAAATAAGGAAATGACCGAAGTTAAAATGCTTTTGAAACTAACAGTCAGCCGTAACGAATTTTGTACAAGGTTAAAGCGTATGTGTGAAAAAATCAGAAAGTGAAAATGGAGAGTGATTCACTGATTTTATTTTATTAAAGAGATGAGTACTTAGAATAATTTAATTTAAATGTGAAGGGCTGTTAATACAATCGATTTAGTTTTTAAATGTTGAATTTAATTTAGGGGCTGCACTGTTTGACTGTAGCGCACTAAAATAAATAAGTTATTAAACCGAATTTAATTGAAACAGGTGTGGGGGGGGGGAGAATAAAATGCAAACATATATAACGAGATAGTCGTTATATATATCACCTGGGACACCGCAAAAAAAAAAAAAACTTTTGTTGACCCATGTGCATGGGCAAAAGATTAAGACAAATAGTTACACATATAAATATATTTTCAAAACAGAAAAGTTTTTTTTTTTAACACAAGTTGCTGTCATGAACACAAGAAAATATCTTTCATCAATAGCTCAACAGTCCTAAGAGATTTTATGAATTAATATTTTCTAAATTAAGTTTATGGATATCCACCTTCAGTAAAATTTTCTTCAGAATTGCATACCATGGTATATTTTTTTTTAACTGAGTCGACTCTGACAGCAAATATTTAAGCAGCATGTAACTAGACCATTGGCTGCACATAATCAAAATATTGATCCTGATTCAGATCATTTTATGAAAAAGCACAAGTATTAACAATAAAAAATATAATATATAAACACAAATGCAACACTAGAAGTATAGAGTAAATAATAATAAGTGAAATGTGTAATTTTAAACTAATAAGCAATTGTAATATGACTTAAAAGAAATTGGACATGATTAAAAAAAATGTAATGTTTATGCATGCAGCATAGGATGACAAAAAAAAGAGGTGCCTGAAGCACGCCCATGAAAAAGGTGTCACCCTGAATCTTGTGTAGACCACAAGTATTATGGCGTCGGCTTAGGGCTTCAGCCTTATATGAGGAGGGAGTTTTGAGACTCATACAGTGCCTGCTTATATGAGTCCCTGCTCCTCCGAAGACACTAGCGGTCCTCTAAAGGAGCACATGTCGGTTTACAAGCAAAAATTGATTTTTTGTGAATTGGAACACCAATTCCAAGGGGTTGTCTCTCAACACAATGAAGTTTTGGACCCTAAGGGCAATAATTTTGAACGGGAACAAAACATTCGAAAGGGAAAATTAAAAAATAAAAAAAAATAGATATATATTTCACATATATATCAAATCAAAAAGGGGTAGACAATCCTAGAGTGAAGAGAGACATAAAAAAAAATGAAAAGTCATAATCAGGTTAAATAATGCACAAGTCGTATAATTAGAAGGTAACTAACTGGTTGCCTTACAGAAAATGTTATCAAATTACATGTGAAAAAAAATTTTTTTTTTTACATAAGTGCAATTATTAAATGTGTTCATCACTTTTAATTGAAAGGTAATCATAAAAGAATGAAATGTAAAATAAATGTTAAACTGTAAATAATAGTTAAGTGTATGTAAATAACATAAAAGTGTACAGTAAAATGAAAAGAGTGTAAAGTGATTCAAAATATTGTTCACAAGAGATCTTCGAAGAAAACAGTCATGGGCCAGCCATAATGTTGTCAAAGATCTGTTGTAAGCAACATACATACAACCTAGGCCTCTGGTTGTACACTTAGCTTCACAATACATGTCATAAGAAAAGAAATGTAAACCAAAGTATATTATTTTCTGTTTCTTAAATTATATGTATGTGGTTGATAAACATTAGGGAATTCGTGATTGTTTAAGTGACTTGTAGCATCGAATAAATGTCCATATCGAGGTGGTGCAAGAAGTAACCTATCAATGTGTACACGAAATGCTGTATTATCAGCAGCATACAATCTCTTGATCGAGAATGACACAGGTGAATGTTTGAAAGTTACAATATATGGTCCAGTGTATTTAGGTTTGAATTTATCAACAGATTTTAAGTCACAATATCTTTGAGACAAATGGTTCTTAATTTAGCTTTCTGACCGTAATGTTTATATCTTTTATCCTGTGCTGTTTTAATGTTATTGTAAGCCTTGTCATATATTTTGTGTAAATCTTCAAGTAGTTTATGTATTTCAGTATGTTTATCTAGAAAAGGTTGATTGCTATTCTGATCAAAAGTGTCAAAAATTAATGAAAGTTCACGTCCAAAGTGCAGAAGATTAGGAGTGAATAATGTAGTTGAATGTTTTGAACCATTATAGAGCGACTTGTGTATAAATATTGCATTTTCAAATGAGTGACCTTCTTGCAAAAGTATATTAACAGAGTATTTGATAGATTTATTTATTCTCTCTGAAAGAGCATTGCTTTGTGGCCTCGAAACAGAGCTGTGAAGTACCTTAATACCTAGAGTATCATTAAAAATGTTGTATATTTGAGATGTATATTGGGGTCCTAAGTCTGATAAGACAACAGAAGGTCTCCCAAAGGTGGTTATGTAAGAGAATAAACATTTAACGACTTTAGCTGCAGATGTATCATTAAGTGGAAAAAGTTCAACATGTCTTGAAAAGTGATCTGTAATAGTTAAGATATGTTTACCATTAGAAAAAGGTCCAACGAGATCTGTACTAATGGTATGGCCAGGATATCTGGGCGTGTAGGTGGGTTGTAAGGGTGCAGGAGGGGTTTGATGATGTTTACATTGAAGACATTTGACACATGAAGCTACAAAGTTTAAGGTGTCAACATACATGCCTTTCCAAAAGTATCTTGATGATAGGAACTCATAGGTTTTATTAAAACCAAAGTGAGATAAATGAGAGATTGTTAAAACTTTGCTTTTAAGAGAGTTAGGAACAACAATGTGATATGAAAAAGTGTTATTAAGATTATTTTCTTTTTTTAACATTAAAACTTTCGAATCAGGGTGTATAAAGTAATTAGGATATTTTTGAGAAGGTCCTTTCTTTAGAATATCTTTGTAAACAGTGGACAAGGTGGTGTCATTTTTTTGTTCAGTGCAGAAAGTTTCATTTGAAATTTCCAATAAAGGATCTGGATTTGTTTGTTTACCAGATACAAGATAGTTTACATATTTCTTAGTGGCACTTGAACATGAATTATTACTGTCTGGTGTATCATAGTCAACAATAGGTAATGGTTGAGGGTCATGGATAAGTTCAGGGTTAGTATCCAGAGTTTGTTGATTGTTTTCAAAAGTACAGCGAGATAAATAGTCAGCAAGAACATTTTTCTTACCAGGTATATGTTTGAAAGTGTATGAGTACTCTGAAAGCTCCATGAGCCAACGAGAGATAATATCAGCTGGATTAGTAGTCTTGTTATATTTTTCTAAGGGTTTACTGTCAGAAAGAATTACAAATTGTCTGTTATATAAATAATATTTGAAAGCGGTAACAGATTTATAAATTGCCATGAGTTCTAATTTAAGTGCAGGGTATTTTTTTTCTGATGGCTTAAGAGATTTAGAAAAATATGCTACTGGTAAAAGTTGTTGATCATGTTCTTGTAATAAAACACCAGAAATAGCAACATTTGACGCATCTGTATTTAAATAAAATGTCTTGTTCCAATCAGGTAATCTAACCATGGGAGAATTAAAGAAAATTTTCTGTATTGTGTCCATGATTTCTTAATGTTTAACTGTCCATTTAAATTTAACTTTTGGAGTAGTTAGGTTTATCAGTGGTTGTACTAACTCAGAAAAGGATGGAATTAGACTCTTATAAAATGTAATGACACCAATGAGTCTTTTTAGTTGACGTTTAGTTGTAGGTGTGGGAAAAGATGTTATTTTTATGATATTTGACTGAATCGGGGAAACGGACTGATTTTCTACATGAAATCCCAAATAGTCAATACTAGATTTATGAAAAGTACACTTGCTAGGAGACAGGGTCAAGTTATATTTGGTTAAGATAGAGAGAATTTTTTTAAATTTATTACACATTTCATCAAAAGAGTTTGCACCTACAATGAAATCATCCTGATATGTATATACACCATCTAATTGTAATTCATCAAGCAAAGAGTCCATTAAAGCTTGGAAAATAGAAGCGCTGTTTTTTAATCCGAACACTAATCTCTTGTATCTAAAAGAACCAAACATAGTAGTAAATGTCAACTGATTTTGGAATTTTTCTGGCAAATCATTTTGATGATATGCCTGATGAAAGTCAAGAGAAGAAAAATATCGATACTGAGAAAGATTTGAAATGATGGTTTGAATTTTAGGTAGAGGGTAAGATGATCCTTGAATTACAGTATTGACCATTCGAAGATCTAAGGCGACACGAAATTTTTGTTTACCAGTTCCGTCTGGTTTCTTTTTGACTAAGAGCATGGGGCAAGCCCATTCTGAACAGTGACGTTCAATAATTTTGGCATCAAGCAGATCTTTAATTTGTTCTAAAGTACCTTTTTGCAAAGATTGAGGAAGGGGGAATGGAAGAGTCTTTATAGGGTAGTCATTAATAAATTTCAAATCAGGTACAATCTTATCAGTATGTCCAAGTGTATTTAATGATTTTGAAAAGGCAGGGTAATAATTAAGTAATAATTTAGTCATTGTATTTGCTTCATTAGAACTTAAATGTGTAAGATCGAAATCGGTAGCTGACAAATCCTCTTTCCTCTTTTTTAATGTTCCATTAGATGCTTGGATAAAATTTAGGAAGTGTTGTTCTGAGTTATATGATGCTTGTCCAAATTATCAGAGGGGTAGTCAAGAATTTCCTCAACTTCAGATAAATGTCCAATTTTTGTGTGTTTAGGGAGATGAATGGTAGTGTCAGAATTATTTTTAAGTGAAATAGAAAAGAAATGATTTAATTGTACAGGCTTCTTTTTGCGTTTAGTTTTCTTATCCATTTGAATAATGGCATCATGACCTATTACTTCTTTTTTATCTGCCAAATATTCAAATAGATAGTTTATGTCATGTTTGATATTATTGTTTGTGTAAACTGAGCACCATGTTTGCTCTTGGGGTTCTAGAATTATTTTACGGGTTAAGAAAACTTTTTGATTTGTCACCACATCACATAAGGTGTTACATTGATTACTTTCACTGACTTTTGACTTAGTGTGTGATGTTTCTAGTGGAATAGTCAAGTTGTTGTTAATGTGAATGCATTTATTGAAAGTATCAATGATAATGTTAAATTTACTAATGAAATCAAAACCAAGAATGCCTTCAAAACTGGAGGATTCAGGAATATCCACTATATAAAAGTGGTGTGAGAAGGATTTTTTTTCTAATTTAATGGATGCTCTAATACATGAAGAAAAAGAAACATCCGAATTGACGGTTTTAATATTTATGGCTGTTGATAGTCTCTTGTATTTTAATACAGGTTTAAGTTCATTAAATAAATTTTGTGAAAGTAACGAGATGCTACTTCCAGAGTCAGCCAATAGGGTGATTTTATGGTTTGCAATAGTGGCCTTTACAAGAGGGAGTGATGGAGAATGCGTATTAACACTACAAATGATGTGAACAATTTTATCGCCTTCATTTTCTGTTTGAGTAGTGATATTTCTTGCGATTTTAATGTGATCTGAAGTTTGTGACCCGGTTGAATTGACTAACCTTTCTTTAGAGATCTTTGGTAATGTAGGGTCAATAGGAAATGTTGCTGATGTTAAGTCACATGGTTGAGACACAAAATCATCAGCATAAAAATTGTGTCTCTGTTCTAGTTTTCCTGAACCTGGTAATTGTTGCGTCTGTTAAAATTTTCCCTTCTCTGTGTATTAACTCTTTTCCATTTAAAACACTGATGGGCCTGGTGGCCATTGCGGAAACAGAGTTGACAAGTCACAACTTTTCTTTGTGGAAAATTGTGAGGGGAAAAACGTTTTGGGAAATTTCGCGTTTTGAAATTTTTCCTATAGCGCATCGCATTTGCGTTATACTTTGGGCTACCTTGCATGTCATTTTTTTTAGTTTCAGTTTTGGGTCCAGGCGGTGCGAGTGTTAACGCATTAATTTTTTCCGAGAGTTCTTTCAATTGTTCTTCAATGTTATTTTGAGATTTACTGACAGAGGGTAAGGAATGTAGAATCTTTTCGTTATGCAGAATTTCGTGTAATGTCTGTGCTCTTTCAACAGCAGCACGATATTCATTGACGCCTTCTTCTTGTAACTTTATTCGTATGTTAGCTGGCACAGCTTCCATAAATTTCATAAGTTTAATCGTGTTACGGGCATTTTCATCTTTAATATCTGAATAGACAGTTGCGGCTAACATGTTTAATCGGTGAGCTAAATTTTTAATTGACTCCGCTGGCAGAAGAGATAAGCTCGAAAGTTCAACGCCAGCCACGCACTTGCTCGGGGGTGAGAAAAATGCGGCAAATTCTTTTTCAAGCGTATCTAGATCATTGATTTTTTGAATTTCCGGATTCTGAGCATAAAATTTTTGAGCGGGACCAATTAACTTCCCTACAAGTACAGCAATGGTAGTCTTAGGGCTGTATTTGTTAATTTCAGCAACCGACCTAATTTGGTTAAAAAAGAATTTAAGCAAATCCGGATCTCCATCAAATTGGTTAATGTTGATTTGAACTTGTTTAGCGGACATGGTCAACGGTTTACCTAACACAAATTCTCTAATCAAAAATTGTTACTGAAATTCTGCATACATATCTAAATATAACACACATATAACAGATAAAAATGTAAATGAAATAAAATAATGAAATAAAATAGTATAATAATCACATTAAAAAAACTAATACACAACTTAAAAATAAACAAAAGGTTCTTTTTTTTTTCTTTTTTTTTTTTTTAACCTTTTATAGAAAAAATAAAAATATCCACGGACAAAATTGTGTTTCTCAAAGTAAAAATAATACCGTTGCTTATTTTAAGCAAAAGAGAAACAGAAAAATATTTCGCAATAGCTCCTATTTTATTTTTATTTTTTTTTAAATGAATGAAACATGTAAGTCTTTCAAAATAAACTGGTAGGAGCAAGCAACTGAAATAAAAACTTATTTTATCCTTTTTAACAGAGAAAAAAAAACTTGCTATCTGTCCTTGTTTCTCTAAAAGGACAGAAATTAAAAAAATTTCTCAAATTAAAATATTTTCAAGCCGAAAGGCGGACTAGAAAAAATATATGAGACAAAATATAATCTTCGTTAACTCTTTTTGAGAGAAAAAAAAATTTAATATATTTTAATATGCATTAAAAGTTAAGCAAAGGTGAATGTATATCATAATAACTAAAGATATTGGAACATTCAATGCAATGGGAAAAAAACTACTTATATTATATTTATAAATATTATAATAGACAACACAAAATATCAAAAATAGCAATATCACTGTGTTTTCGTATCCTGTACAAAAACACAATAATATTAATAAAATCAATTATGAAGTACTTGTGAGTACTTATGGAGTAAGAAAGCATAAAAATGGAACGAAACAACTTTGAAAATTTTAAAACAACGTTTCCAGAATTAACTGAAAAGAAAATTAGTCGAAAGGAAAGCCAATAAATGGGAGGAATGAAAATATGCTTTTGTACTCTAAAAATGTGCCATTTTAAGTAAATCTAGCACTATTGAAACTTTTTTTTTCCTTTTTTATATACTAATTCACTTTCATGTTTTTTAATTGAGAACTTTTGTTTTCATTAGTGCATATTTATGTGACTCTCTATGAATCTTTTTTTATTATTTGTGTACAATGGAGAATTTATGGAGCACAACTTCAGGAGTCATTTGAATGATTTTTTGATTGACTCCTTTGATTAGAATGACTCAACAAACGCGCACACTAGCATTTTCACAAAATTGAGCAATTTCACAAACTCGTTGTAGTATGGAGGAAAGAAAAAAAAAATCAACACACTATTGAGAATTTTGAGGAGGCTGGCTGAATAAATAGAAATGAGAGTGAGAATCGTGATTCAATCGCTGACTCGCTCGGACGTTCTTTTCAGTTTCGTTTTTTGCAGGGTTTTTTTTTCTTTTAACTGATAAGGCTTTTCTCACACTTTTGAATTGGGAGTTATCTTGCACGTGAAAATGTAGAGGCGTACTTTGAGCACTCACTGAGAAAAAAGAAAAAAAACACTTAGCAGATAGATACGTTTACGTTCGTTCTTGCGGGAAATGCACACAATTTTTTTGCAGTGTATTTTTAAATGCAAATGACTCACTTGATTCGTTTGTCTTTGAAGACACAAATACGCGTTAACATATTTCACACAGTGAGGGCTCCTACAAATTCAGGCACTTATCACAGACTTGTGTAAGCACTGGGGATGCCTTTGAGGCGAGAAGAAAAAAAAAACACAAAAAACAGGCTTCTTTTTCATCGCGCAGCATTTTTTCTTCTTATTTTTCTAATTAAACGGGAAGGCTTCTGTTATATTCTTGAGCACATACATATTGCTGTAATTTTTGTGACACACACACATCGAAGTTGAGTTGACACTAATCACAGAATTCAGTGCAGAGGTGAACGAACATAGAACACTGTGGATGAATTTTCAAGCTAAGATACCCTCACATGCCGATCCGCGGGATGCACGAAGAGAAGAACACAGTTCCATTGATGTCAACAGCGCCGGTGGGACAGCCCAGAGCAATTCAAAACAACCGTCGATGCGAGAGAAAGGGGTAATGCTCCGCTTGAAACAAGAGACGGAAGCAGGATAGCAGGAGCATGCAGGCACGGACATTTCATCGGGGAAGAGCAGTCGTCCGGGGCGAAAAGTTCACTCCATGATGAAATCCACGCAGCGGGTAAGCGAAGAAAATCAGCGCGTCGTTGTTTGGATAGGTGAGGGGGCGAGATCCTCGAAGCTCATTGCAACAGAGCGGTGCGACAGCCGGGAGGAATCCATCGCTGCAAGAAGTCCATGCAGAAAAAAAGGATTGGAAGCAAGTACCTCTCCCTTACATTTTTTTTGTTAATGGAGAAAAAAAACTGGTCACGGAGACCAATTTATATGAAGATTTTTTTTTGCTAGTGAAAGAGATGGCCGTTTCGCGTTTACAAGATTGCGAGAATTAAACACCAGGTCCTATAAAAAAAACTTCAATTCGTAGAACGAACTTTTCCTTTATTTTATGATGAAGGTCGAAGGGAGAGGTACAGGGGAAAGCCATAAGGAGCCTCTTTTAAGATGTCATCACGAGGCTAGAGAGAAAGCAGGAATCCAGAATATACAGTTACAACTTTCTTGCTTGGCGGACTACAATATCGCCAATCTAAAAGTATTTTTGCGCCATGCACAGGGGCTAAGAGAAACATTGGCTGGTATGTTCGCCAAAAATGTACGGTAGGCTTCTACCATATTAATTGTGTAGGGGGGGGGGGGCAGATTGTGGGCTGCATACATTCCTGAGTCATGATAGACGGAGACTCATTTGTACATTGATACAGCTGCGGTTAAATGTAAAAAAAATAAAAAGTGTTATCTGGAAAGGGCATAGTAACAGACCGAATTCGTTAGGCTAAAAAGCATGAGACTGTATTTTTCTAGACCAGATGTTAGATCAAAGATGAACCGCTTTACCACAAAAATGCAGAATTGCCATACATCTGAACAAAAGGGTGTGAAGCGAAGATAATTCTAATAAGTAGATTGCATGTAAAGTGATTTTAAATGATGAGTTATATTCATGCCTAAATAAGGAAATGACCGAAGTTAAAATGCTTTTGAAACTAACAGTCAGCCGTAACGAATTTTGTACAAGGTTAAAGCGTATGTGTGAAAGAATCAGAAAGTGAAAATGGAGAGTGATTCACTGATTTTATTTTATTAAAGAGATGAGTACTTAGAATAATTTAATTTAAATGTGTAGGGCTGTTAATACAATCGATTTAGTTTTTAAATGTTGAATTTAATTTAGGGGCTGCACTGCTTGACTATAGCGCACTAAAATAAATAAGTTATTAAACCGAATTTAATTGAAACAGGTGGGGGGGGGGGGGAGAATAAAATGCAAACATATATAACGAGATAGTCGTTATAGGGGGGTTCCCCCTAATGTCTATTTTTAGTATACTGTTTTTAAATTTTCATTTAAAGCGGCATTATTATCTAGTAATCTTATTTTGTGTTTTAATTAAACTAATTTATATATAGTCACCTCAGAGCAACAGTAGGGCATCTAGTAATAATAAAAAATGAGATGTCTGACTTACTGCTATGAATAACTGTGTTTACATCTAGTAGAACAACTTCTGAAACATAAAGTTATGTTTAATACTATATCTTGGATGTCTTTTATAAAAATTCCCTACTGTTCCACTAGATACAGACAGAGTTTTTCATAGCAGTAAGTCAGACATCTCATTTTCGATCATTACTAGATGTCCTACTGTTGCTCTGAGGTGACGATATACACTATTTTAAGTCTTCTTGTATGAAAAATAGAAATGGATCATATTAAAAAATACATATATGTATATTAACATGATGTAGTTAATTGAATAATGCATTTATTTCATTGTCATTTTTAGGGTTCTGTACTTAAAAAGTAAAAAAGGAACCATTATAAGATCACTCTTGTGTCTGTCTATCACAGCCATTTTACTCAATGGAACTTGGAAAGTTCAAATTGGCTGAAGTAATAAAGGTTATTAACCCGCATATTTATAGTTAACCATTCAGAAATATATTTATGGGGCTTATTAACACCTTCGTTTCCATCTACAAAAATACTTGTAGTTGGAAAACTGGGTTTCCTTGCCAACTATGAGATTATTGATCTTCTTATCTAAATCACTGATTATGAGCACTGCTATAGAAAATTCCTGCAATGTATCATATGCCAACAACGAGCATACTTGTGTGAATTTATTTGTTACTAAAAGTAATTCTTCATATATATAGAATTTAATAAAACAGAAAATAATTTAAAAGTGCTAAATTGCAAATATATTCTTGGCATGTATGAACAGATGCATCATCTCAGCTTTGGCAGTGAACGTGTTAAGTTACTTGGAGAAAAAAAATCTTTTCTATGTGTATCATGTGGGATATCGTGGAAAGCCTTTGTACCGCTGAATTTAAAAACACATTTCTTTTAATTTTAGGTAGTATATTTTCAGTGATATCATCGAAAATGTAATGCAAAAATATGTTCTCCCCTGCCCCTTCTCCCTCTATTTCCGAATTTACTGAAACTAAAATTATGAAAAAATTAGGGGAAGTAGAAGTTAATTTAAACCTTGCAGGAAAACTATAGCGATTACATTAGGTCAGATAGTTTTTAAGCAAATCGCATTTTTCTGTTACACGCAAATTTCAATTTGCGGGTGTTCAGCGAAAGAGTATAGGAGCGCTAGTGGTATCTATTGTCACAGAAGTATAAAAGGAATGTTGAAAATGATTTTAGAAAAAATTGTTGGGAATTAGCAGAGATATTAATCCCTAAAGACACAGACTGTTTGGACATACATAAAGACTTTGGCAGCGTATTCTAAGCACCATCGGCTTTTAAAGCCTTGGTAACAACTTCCAATGATATATTTGTGTAACGCAATGCCCAGTAGTAGTTATAAAAGCAATAAACATCAAGCTGTTAAAAACAGACTAATTTTATTAGAATTAATCACATAATTACTATGGGATTTGCGACTAGTTTGAATTGAGTGGCTCTCTCAATACTCCACCTGTGTCTTTAAAGGTTAATTAAAACCTATGTGGGGAAATGCGTCACAGATCCCAGCATTGCAACTTTGCTACCTCCTTTCGAAGTGCACTTAACACAATGCCAAGTTTAAACTTTGAACAAGAGTTTTGTTTTAGGTACACTGTTTAAAAAAAAATATTATGCTGAATTTGGGTTTATGAAATGCCAAATGAAGTTTAAATATACACCACTTTTATTTTCAGTACCGAATTAAGTTCATCATAAACAGATTAGGATAAGATTAAAAAAAAGAGTTATACAGAATAGTAATGTTTGATACTATTTAGGCTTCCTATCTCTGAACTATCATGGTATATCCATTTATATTTTTCTAGTATATGCAGTTATACCCAACCCTATGTTCTATAGTTTTGTACAAAGTCTTATTATTCTGTTAGCAACGATTTTTTCTTGTAATTATACAGTTATTAATTAATATATTTATTGTATGGAACCCTCTATGTGTGAGTAATACTCGCATGGGGCCGTTTATTTTATGACGGTAAAATATTTAATCTCCATTGATCCTTTACTTGTTGATTGCTTTAAAAAAATTGAAGATGTAACATCATGATAAGAATCAGAATGTTTGTACGTCTTTTTTTTTTTTGAAAATTTTCATAAAATAAAACTACTGAAATGTCATTTTCTTAATACATTTAAAAATATTATTTTTCATAATATTATAGGTCCAAATCCTCCTGGATCACCATGTCGTTATGATGAGTATCGATGCTTATCTGGTGATCAGTGCATTCCAAAGAGCTTCCAGTGTGATGGTGAATTTGATTGCCAGGATAAGTCTGATGAAATTGGATGTGGTAAGCATCAAATATGTTAATATAGTTTATATCGCTTTTTAAAATATTTTATTGATTGTTTTTTATTTACTGTTTCTTAATATTTTTTCAGCCTCTCCTACAATAACTCAAGCCCCACCAGAAACACTAACTGTGGAAGAAGGTGAAACTGTTACAATTGTTTGTACTGCTGTAGGAAACCCAACTCCAATAATTAGCTGGCGGTTGAATTGGGGTAATATCCCTCCTGGGCCCAGAGTATCTGTTACAAGTGAAAATGGGCGTGGAACTGTCACCATTCGTGATGCAAGACAGAGTGATCAAGGAGCTTGGAGTTGTGAAGCTATAAATAGCAAAGACAGTGTTCTTGCTGTACCTGATACAATATTAGTTGTAAAACGTATGTTTCTTTAGGAAGTATTTTACATCATTTGGGAATTTTTGCTAATTTATGTATTTAGAATTTTTGGAAATTCAAAGAATTTTTTTTATTCAATTTCTTTTTTGGTATATTTTTTTAATCTTTGATAATCTAACTGCAGAAGACTTCTCTATAATGTAAAATATTTGGCTTATAGTCTCTTTGCACAGACCATCATACTAATAGTATAATTTCTTAAGTATTTTCATACTCCGTATTCTTTTTCTTTCAATCTAGTTTTATGGTTCTTTTATTACCTGAAATTTTTTAGCTAAATTTCTATTTGATAGACATTTTTTAGCAAAATTTTTTAGTGAAAACAAACTGAATTTTATAAAGGACTAAGATATTAATACATTATGCTTCATTTGTAAGAATTTGAATCTTTGCATACTTTTTTAATGGAAACTGTTATTAGACATGTTTTCCCTCCAAAATTGTGCAATGGTTTCACATAATACTTATAAAATATTACTGTGTAAATCGCTGATATTTTGTCCTCTTAACATTATGAAGAAATTTTCTTCTCCAAAATAAGCAATTATGAAAGCTGTTCTTTGTTTCTTTTCATTATAATTTATCCAATTTTATGCTAAATAAAAGATTTAAATAGCATTTGCAAGCATTTATCTGTATTTATTAAACTTTATGAAAATTGTTTGTTTATATTTATGAAAACTTGTATCACTTTCTCTTCAAAAGTTCTCACTTAAAAACTCCCCCTCCTGATGATGACCAAAATTGGCCAATGCTTAGTAAATTCTTTTTCTTTTCTGGCTGCTTATGTTATTTTATTGCTCTTAAAAATTACTGGGAAAATTGTAAAATAATGTTATTGTTAATTAATTATTTCACATGTGGTGGAAACATTTAATAGTATCTGAATGTTTAATTTTTCTCCTATCAGCTAAAGCTGGTGTTTGTAGGCCTCCATTATTCAATGAAAAAGCTGCTGTCTCATCAGACTGTTTGAGATGTTTCTGTTTTGGAGTAACTGAAACTTGCTACAGTAGCAACTTGCACACTATTACTGTAAGTATATATTATACAATATATTACTTCATTTGCTTTTCAATTTAAAAAAAAAGTTTCTGAGTTAAGTAGCAACTAAGAGATTTTCTTTAAAGTTTAATTCTAAGCTATTACTTATATTACATTCTTCTAAAGGCTCTAAACTATATCAAAGTTTGATGTTAATTTAGCTAATTTATTAATTTTTTTGTAAGGAGATGGACTATGGATTATTTTTAAATGCTCATATGTGCTGCTTGCACTGGGTTGATATTTGTGTTTTTTAAGTCAATCTCATTCTATTCCAGTTTACATGACTTAAACATATGTAGCTGTTTTTCTGACATATTTTCTAAAGACTTTTTAATTTATTCAGAAAGAAATTTGAATTCAAATGTAAACTTATGAAAAAAGATAAAAGATCGGCTTTGGAGTTATAATAGGATGAGCTGTAAAAAATATGTATCTGTCAGAATTTTAATGAAACAATTAATGTGAAGGATTGTTTTATCTTCCCCAATTAAAATTGATAACAATTAGTGTAAAAAAGAAATGATATGATCCAATTTTAAGCAGCAAATCTTATGCAATTTAAATGCAATAGCGTGTTACTATTCAGCTGTTTATCTGTCTGTCTATCTATCTATTATCTATATATGTTTATATATATGAAAAGATAAAGATTAAACCTTTTTTAAAAAACTTAAACCTTTTTTAAAAAACTTAAACCTTTTTAAAATTTAAAGTTCAAAAGTTAAAACTCCCAAATTTTACCCAACTTTTGAAATGCCATAGTCTAAATCTGATTTGCGCCTGTTAACTTTGTTTTCCTACCCAACTTTTATTACTTTCATGCTTCAAAATTGATCTATCTTTAAGAATAAGAAATGCTGAGTAAATGCGATTGTAAATTCCATCAGCGTCCTGTGAGCCAAGTTTGAGCTCAGATTTGCCAAACCAATAAAACATCGGAATGCCAGGATAACTTTCAGCCTATTAAATGTTATCACCTCCTATTTCTGTAGTGTCGCACTCTAGCGGAAATGTTTCATATTTAAGACGAGACAACGAAAAAACCCGTGGCTTTTTACCACAATGAAGTGCTAAATTAACTGTCGCCCCTCGGCAGCACGTTTGACAGCTGCCGACAACTCTCAAGTCATCTGGACCTGGGTTTTGAAAGATCACATGTAATTGGAAGGCCCAATAAAAACCAGGTCCGAACAAACTTTATCTTCTTTTCTTGGACTCATATTTACTCACCATGAACTGGCCATGACTATCAGAAAACCATGCCGTTCGACGAACCAGACACGGTTTGCAAGCACCCCTGCACAGTACCGGGCGTCCGGAGTGGGCCGTCCTGCTCAACAGCGCCCCTATTCAGAGCACCCCCAATGACTGGTCTCCACATATATTACATATATATAATATATATATATATATATATATATATATATATAATATATGTAAAATATATATATATATATATATATATACAGTCTGTTACAAAATTATAAGACCACTCAGAACTTCACCTTTTTTCAACAAAGAAGATATTAGTTTGAATTTAAAAGTAGTTGTATCAAAAGAAAGAACTCTATAATGTTTATTTAGCTCAGGGGGGGAAAATTGAATAATTTTTCATTACATGCCAAGTGATTTTACGCAAACCCTCTGTTTCATGAATATAAGACCACTCTTATATTATTAATAAAGCAGACGATTTTATTTTGAACTCAGAGTTTAACTGTAACCTAAACAATCTGTAAACTAAAAAAATAAGAATAAGTTGCAGAAATTCTGAATTGTATCCGATTCTTTGAATTTATTAGTAAAACGCCTTGTCGGAGTGAGCTGTCTGAAATAGAATTGAGAAGAGTGTGATTCTACAAAGGAAATGGAAAGTCTGAACTTGAAATAAGTAAGATTTTTAATCGTTCTTAAACTGCGATTCATAATGTTTTAAGTAAAAAAGAATTGTATGGAAAGCATAAACGATCTGGTCCTAAAAAAGAAGTATGAGATTGTGATAATTGACGAATTGTCAAACTGGCAACTAAAAAATACCAGTCGACTCGTAAAATACCACAACAGATAACTAAAAAGGTATCGCATGCAACCATGTGGCGAAGTTTGAAATCTAAAGCTGGTGTTATTCGGCGCAAATTAAAAAGTAAACCACTACTACTGAAATTTCACAAAGAAGATCGTCTCTAGTGGGCAAAGAATGTTATGTCCTGGAACTCTGCATGGAGAAATATATTGTTTTCAGATGAGAAAAAATTCAATCTTGATGCAGTAATTACTACTGGCATCATTTAAGGCAAAGATCTCGCGAGTTCTTCAGTAGGCAAATGGGAGGCGGTTCCGTTATGGTGTGGGGTGCATTTTCACATGCAGGAAAATGTGATCTCCGACGAGTTGAAGAGAAAATGAACTCAGACAGTTACCAACGGATGCTATTTCAAAGTCTGATACCCTTCAAATCACTTTTAGGAGGTGCAAAATGGAAATTTCAGCAAGATAACGCCCCCAGTCATTCATCGAAATCAACAAAAGAGTGGCTTAAAAGAGAAAAGATTGATGTTTTACCTTGGCCAAGTCGAAGCCCTGACTTAATCCCTATAGAAAACTTGTGGGGTTATTTGTCTCGCCAAGTGTATGAAAATAACAAACAATATCATTAAACATATGAAGTAGAAATGGCCATTATGGAGAAATGGGACAATATTCCCAAATCGTTCCTTAAAAAATTAACTCTATGCCATATCATTTGTTTGAAGTTATTCAAAGAAATGGTGGAGCAACATCTTATTAAATTTGAGAAAACTGTCTTGACTGACTTGAGAAAACAGGTGGTTCTATAATTTTGTAACAGTTCTTTTTGACACTTTTTTGTTATATTGATGTTTTATTTTTTCCGAATTAATTTCATTTGTGTAAGTTGCTACATTTTACTAAGAACTTGATGTACTAACATAGAATATTATTTATTTTGACTGGAATATTTCTTTAATTACTTAAATTGCAAAATATGCTGTGGTCTTATACTTTTGTAACAGACTGTATAACCATTATATATAACAAATCGTCATCGATTCCCAATTACTAAAATTAAATTTATAAATTAGCTAATATTCATAACACTGACATTATACAGAATAAAGATGGAACATGTAACTAGTAATACAGAATCATGCTAAATTCCATTAATGCACTAGCATATTGCGGGCAATAAATCATATAAAACATATGAAAAAAACCACCAAATTTTGATAAAATCCTATTAAAGACAAAAGATACAAGATACAAGATCCAGCTGAATATTGTTAAACCAGAAAAAAAGTATCAAAAACATACAAAAGATCAAATGGATGAATGGTGCCGGAAGCTTATAAAGTATTTCACTTGTTCACAGGTACATAAAATACATTTATAAGCAAAAAACATAGTTGATTTCTGTAACTGAATTCAGCAATAAGCAAAAATTGAATTCCGTTATGTACCCGATCGACTAATTACCAGAAATTATTAAACCACCATGTAAAATATTAATCAATGTGATAACCGCAACAATGAAAAACATTGAAATATGAAACAAATTAAATAAATTAAATCATAGACGTACCAGCGAGAGAACAGCCAAGACAAATTGACCATGACACAAACATATAACGGAATTTGGTTTAGTATAAAAATCCTGCTTATATAACTTGCACAGTTAAAATATATATCACGGTTGCCACAGTAAATAATCACAAGCATAAAATATAAGTTATAATTAACATATAGTCCATATAATTATTATTATTACATGCTATTAAAATGATTCTGGAATAATTTAATACTACAAGTACATGAACAAAAATTGTTTAAAATTAAACAATTAATAATTAAGAGATAATAACTAATATAAGAGTAATATAAGAGTTCATGGCAACATTATAATATTAGAACAAAATAAATAATTAATATATATTTCAAATCCATGGATTTTTTCATTATGCTTATTTTATTAGTTATTGTAATTACTAAACTCCTTTTTGAAATAACTATTAATCATAAATGGTTACTGTATGTTATTGGCATATTTATTTTCTTAATTAATGTCACATTAATATATTTTTAAATATAGCATATTTATTTATTTATTTATTTATTTTCATTTTTAGATTCCGTTACAAACTGAGATAGCCATTGTAGCTCTCCAAAAAGATGGTAGAGGAAATTATGAAGATGTTGGTCAAAGGTATCCTCCTAACCAAAATGCCATTCAGTACAATTCTGCCAACAGAGAATATAAAGTGGAAGATCATGTCCGAGGTGATGCTCCACTTGATGTTTACTATTATTGGAGTCTGCCACCAGAATTTGTTGGAAACCAGGTAATTATTCTTTCTCTTAAGGTTTTTCAAAGTTTTTTTTTTTTTTTTTTTTTTTTAAGGAGAAAAATAGAAAAAGCTTTCTATGTACAGATCAATGCATTTTACTAATTTGAATTAGAGTAAATTTTTGAAGAGAACCAATTCTGAGAGTAACCCTACAGGGTGTCTAGTCACCTGGAAAAGCTGGAGAATTTTTTATGGGCTGAAGAAGTTAGGAAAATTTACAATTCCCCAAGAAAAGTGGGGGAAATTTGAAATTTCCAAGGAAAGTCAGATAAATTTGAATCTAAAATTCAGAAAAGTTTTCTGGCTATAAAACTGAAAATTTTAAATTACAGTGCCAGAAGAATCTAACTTTGCTCTTCGAAAGTATTGTAAAAAGCTTCAACCTCTCTTTTTTTTTTTTCTTTTTTTTGTCTACCCATTTTTAGTTTTTCCTTGTAACTCAGATTTTCAATTTCAGCTTCATTGAATCTTTTTGTAAATTTGGGGAGATTGCTCAGGTGATTGTCTGCTTATAAATAGAAAAAGCAACTTAATAATGCCAGAACTTTATATCTTATAGTATACTAGTTTCAGTAGCATTTGTCATACCGCCCACAGCTTTGGCACTAAGGATGGTACACTAAATGCTACCAAATCTCGTATTCTATAAGATATAAAGTTCTGGCACTATTAACATTGTTTTTTCTATTTATATTATATTGCACCAAGTATCATCTTAATAGTCACTGATTATCTCCTTACTTATCTTTATTTGGAAATTGAACAATTGTTAGTTAAATTTATTATTTATAATTCTTAAACTTGGTTAGTTAGAGAGCTTACTTATAAAGAAAAATACTATTACTTATAATATTACTTATAAAGAAAAATATTTTATCCCACCATGCTTTAATTTGAAAAAAAAAAAAAAATCTCTTTAACTGTGATTGCTGTGATAAAGAATTCATTCTAATTGGCTAAAATGGATGGATTCTGGTGCTTTAAATCTTGTATCTGCAAAATGTTTAGTATGTAAAAAAATATTATAATTAAGTAATACAATAATCAAGCAATCATTAGCCATGAAATAAACATCTTGATGCTCAACAATTTCTAAATTTTGTAAAAGATTTTTTTTTTTTTTAAATCAGTAGTTTGTGCTTCTGCAAGTTGTGAAAGTTCCATTCTCAAATTCTCAACTTTTAAGGTTTTTTATATGTAACAACACAAAAATTTAATGTCTAGGAATTTTTTACCATTGATATAGAAAATCTAGAAAAGTAAGGGAAATTTGTTGCTAACCTGGAGTAGATACTCTGTACTAGATTTTCATTGAAAAAAAAAAAGGTATAATGGCCATATCAAGTTTTCTTTTGCATATTTGGTATTTTGATCAAAAGCTTAATTATCCTGTTTTTATCAATAGTTTTTTCACTAATGTTCTTGCACAAATTAAGCCCATTAAAAATAATGAGAATTGTTTATTAAAAGTTTGAGTATGTATTTTAAATCCTTGCTGACTGCTAAAATTTCTTAGGTTATCTAATTTATAATCTCAAAATAAAACTTTCTCATCTTAGAGGGCTATCTAAGATGATATATGTGCCATACTTGCATGAAATTTGAACAACGAACTCTTCATGTCTCATGCATTTGTGATTTGTATTATAAAGAATTGTAAAAGTGTTCTTATTAAGTTCTCCTGCAGGCAATATTATTATATAGCAGCAGCTTCTTGTTATTCTGGGAAGAAAGATTTACTAACAAGAACTTTGTTCTTTTTGAAGTCAACATTATGCATCATCGAACTTGTCATTTGCATATGTTGCTGTTCAAAAATTATTTATGCAATTCCCATTTTATAACATATGTATTGTTGTCTGTTAGCAACTTTTTGTACAGTTTTTTGAACACATGATCTGAAGTCGAATTTCATTTATTATTACCATTATTATCTCTCTACACAAGTTAAAAAAGTGTAAATGTAGTATGCCGATACCTATGCACATTATAATTGTATTTCTTTGAAAGAGAAAGTTAAAAACATATAAATTTAGAAATTTTTTATTCTTTATATTCCAGCATGTAACTCGCATTTTTGAAACAAGAAAATTGATCAAATTTTACAGGTAAACATATTATATGCCAGGTACAAAAATAAAAATTTAAAAATTCAGAAAGTTGAAGCTCAAGTATTGAGATTTTTATATTAATGGACAAGAAAAAAAGACGTGAATGAACAAGAGTCAAATTCCAAACATTTTGTGTGGATTCAAGCATATAGGTTTGACAGTAGTATATACCCTCAATTTCCATTTTACTTTTCTTTGTTTGTACTAGTTATTATACTTTTTAATGTTCTTTATTGTATTTTCCTGCTATATATCTCATGAAAGTTTCTTTGGGAAAAGAGAATGCCCATAATATGGTGAATATACCTCAAAATAGAAAAACACAGTCTCAAATCATAGGTGCATGTTATATGCCAGAATATACAGTATATTACAAATGATTATTTTAAAGATATGTAAGTCACAGATTAAAAAATTTTCGGGAATCAATTAAAAATTGCACTACACACAAATGCTGATTTTTTTAGAACTTTTTTGTGTTCATGATATTTCTTAGATCTTTAAATTTGCAAATCAGTCATTAGTTATTTTATAAGAATAAAAACTTTTTAAATATCTTTTGGGCTTGTTTTTGCTAGAAATGGTATTTAGAAAATCATGCAAAAGAGTAAATCATATTTTTATTAAATATTTGACAAAATAGACATAAATCCCACATTAACATCTTCATCTTAATGGTTGATGCATATGTGCCAAGTATTATAGATTCTGAATACTACTATTTCCAAATACTAATATTTACCATATTAAATCACAGAATATAGTGATTAAATAAGGCAAAGATTACTAATTGAAAATAGTTCTATTCCAAAATCTGTAATCCTTGGCTCCTATTCATTAAGGGATATATTCATATTCACCATCAGGTTAAATCGTATTTTCTTCTTCTGTTATTGACCATTGGAATATTATCAGACTAATAGTTTAGGATATATTAGTTTAAAGAAGTTGGACTAACTTTCCATATGCTCGGAAAGCTGTATTTAAAGCTGAGTACATGCTGATCGTATACTATATTAATTTAATTGATAGTACTTCTTTTCACTTAAGATATGCAAGTAGAATTTATTTCCTGTAAATGCTACATGTACAAGTACATACTCTCGCGATTTTTTAAACATCTTCAATATGAAAAGTAAAATCAAAATTAGTATAACAAGGTAATAAGGTTAATGCAAAACATAGTCATCGATTAATGTGGCTTCTTCCATAAACAATAATTTTTCTATGCCTTTTGAATGGCAATGGATAGATAAACCTTTGTAATCACTGTTTTCAACAAAAAAAGCACATTTCAATAAAAGTTAGATAAATGTCAGTTTTGAATTTAATGATTCAAATATAGATATATCTTGTTAGGAAAATTTAATTGTAATAATTAAAGGTTAATAGTTCATGCGTATAATAATTAAATGTTAAATATAATATTTAAATCTTCTTCAGTGAAATATTTATGCGAAATTCTGATTTTTTCCCCCTCTCCTTATTCATTTATTTTTTTATTTTAGTTGAACAGTTATGGAGGTCATATTCGTTATATTTTCCGTTATTCAGCACCTTTTGTTCCTAAATTACCTCGAATCGCTGATATTATATTAAAAGGAAATGGTATGACATTATATCATGTTTTGAAGCAGCCATTTGGATCTCAGAGGGACAACAATGTTGAAATTCGTTTCTGGGAAGTAAGTTTTATTTATCATTATGGTTTACTAAACTGTGTACTAATTTAGTTACATTTTTTATTTTTTAACTGCTTATTTTTTTTTTTTTTTTTTTTTTTTTTTTTTTTTTTTCAGATTAAATGTTTATAATGTAGTTTTTATTTGTTGCCAAAAGTATCTGGTGATTTAAGGTGAAATAACTGTATAAGAAGAGTTCATTTTAGGGGGGAAAAGGGCATGGTGCAACTCTCTAAAAAAGCTACAAGCTCAGCAAAAAAATATTATTTTGACAGAAAATGTATTGTCTAGTAACAAAAAAAAAAAAGTGATTTTTAAATTAAATAAATTGACATTCATTTCATATGATTTAATGAAACAAATTAAAATACAGTAAAATTGCAACAAGATTAAATCATTATCAGTATTTTTGTTTTAACCAGTACAATAGTACCCTGACTTATGTCCCCTCAATTTATGTCACTCCCGAATTTACATCGTCTGGCATGAAAAAAAAATTTTTTTCCCTTAATTAAGACGCACTTTGAACTTTTTTGAAGACTTTTGGTATGAAGGCAAACTTTCCCAAGACAGACAAGTGATAATGATAAATAAATAAAAAAGTAACGATTCGTTATCCTACATTATTCCGAAAATTTGGTATAGCATGTTTGGAATAATCTGAACAACCCCCTTTAGAACTTTGGAACAGTCTGACTTATTTACCTTACCCCTTTTCATTTTGAAGTTTTGGATCAGCCCAACTGCATAAAGGACTCAGCCTCTGACTTATGACTTTTGTTTATAACGCTGATGAAGAGCATGATATGCTTGAAAGTACTAGGCGTTTTAAATGTGTCATATTGTAAATATAAAAAACACCTTTAAGTAGTTTGAATATGGTTTGTGTTACAAATTTTAAACTTGTTAATTGTGTGAGGTGAATTTAAGGAATTATAGAAATTGATATGTTATATCATTTTTAACTTAATAAATAAAAAAAGTCATTCAAAAAAGTTTAGAAAACTCGCTCTTCTGTTACAAAAAGCTTCTAAATGTAACAAAGGAAATATTTGTTGGTTCAAACATCAATGCAAGATTTTTTTTTTCCCTCAAAGACTCGAACTAGGCAGCTAGAAGAACAATAAATTGTAAGCTAACAACTTATTGATTTATTCCAAATTCTGATATTGCAAACGCATTTTTTTTGCTAATGTTAAATGTAACATAATCCTTAAATACAATAGAATATGTTCATTAGATTTTGAAGAATTTTTATTATTTATCCTTTTTTCCTTATGTATGGGGTAGTTCAGGAAAATTAATTTGTGCCAGAAAATTCTATGATTTAATTATTATTCTGATAGCTAATGTCTAACAATCAATGGGCAGAATTTTTTGGTACAAATTGATTTTCCCGAATGGAAAGGACTTTCTGAATGACCCAATTAAATGTACCTTGAGTTACGTCATTTTCGACTCTTGGAACAAATTGTTGAGATATTACTATACTGTATTCTAATGTCAGTCTACTTCTTTATTCAATTTCAATATTAAAAATTTGTTAAGATTATTACTTTTTTAAGCAGTTTCAATGTTCAGTGACTATTTGTGAAACTTGGAAGGATACTCACTTCAGTTTTGCTATTGATAATAACAATATGTCACATTACACATACATCTTCTTAGGAATTAAAATCATCTCATTTTACCATCATTTTCTGTAAAATTTCAGATAATTAGCCATTTCAACAACTTATATAGTTCCATTAGAAAAATATATATTACTAATTTGTTTCATATTCAAAACACTCAGAGAGGCTACAACTGATATGATTTTCTGATATGTTGTCAATTAGTATGTTCATAAAAACTCTACCTGTGAATTCCAAATTGTTATATTCATCATCTACTAAGGGGCAGCTATCCCCCCCCCCCCCACCTCCATAGTTAAAAAAAAATTATAGCTTTTTTCTTCTACAGTTTTACAGAAGAGCTCCTTAGTTTTTTGCCTTTGCTTTTATTAAAAAATTTTTATATTTCAACTAAATTTGAAGTTCTTAAAGAGTTATAATATTTGTAAATTCTTGTCAAAGGTGAATAAAGCTTAAGCAGCATTATTTTGGGCTCCAAAAAGTGTCTTTGGATATGACATATGTGCAGAATACTGTGGTCTGGGGAATATTTTTACAGACATTTGCTTGGTGCAACTCTGAGTTAAATTTACTTTCATTAAAAGGATCACAGAGTATTCTGAGAATTATAAGAAGTCCAAATATACCCTTAAATAATGTTCTAGTAGGAATACTATGTCTGATGATTACTATATTTATTTTTATGTGCTTCATTAAATTTTTACACCCTAATTTTATTATCTATTAATTTTTTTTAGATATTTTCCATCAAAATATAATGTAGCTATAAAACGTTATTTTCATTTAATGACAAATTTCTGAGGCATTTAAATGATCACACAGCAAAATTTTTAATAATATTTATTTTCTTATTGCTTTATCCTAGGGTGAATGGCATAAAAATGAGGCTCAAGGTCGTGGAGATGTTCCTGTTGTTGATGTCACTACTCGTCAAGACATTATGATGGTTTTGCAAAATATTGAAGCCTTTTATGTAAGAGCTAGTTATGATGAAGAAATTGTACAATCAAGGTATGGTGTGTTTTTTTTTATTTAATGCTTTATTTCACATATATAAGACCCTGTGTAAGCCTCTACTCTCTGATTTCCATTCAATTTCAAATAGTTACTTAATGTTAATATGGCCACTTACTGAACAAAATTTAGGGTGTGGCAAGATTTCAGAACAGAATGCCTTACTCTGATTCCAAGGCTGCATATTATTATTATTATTTTATATAAAAAATATGAACAGGAAATAAACTAAATTAAGAATCTTTTGTTTGAACGGCAAGACAAATTTTAAACGTAGTGTAAAAAGCAATTTAAGAAATGTAACAAATAAGACATATTAGAAATAAACAAGTTGAAAATTACTCATCAAACGTGGCAAATGAGGTGAGTTCGTGATATAACTAGTTTTATAATTATTTTTTGCACCCCATATTGTACTGAATGTATATTTTTTTGCACTTCATAAGTGCATAGTTTGTAACATCATTAATATGCACTTGCAATAATTCTTTTCCTGTTCCCCGTAATGTAGCGGAACACTTTTGACTGTTCCTCTAATTAAACTATAGATTTAATTTTCATACAATTTGAAATGGCTTGACAAAATTTTGCAACAATTATATATTTAAAATTTCAGACCATTCGGAAGGCTTTAACATCATTAAAATTCACTTGCAATATTTTTTTCCCATTGGCCATAATGTAACGGAAAACTTTTGACTGTCCCTGTAATTAAACTATACATCCAATTTTCATAAAATTTGAAATGGCTCGACAAAATATTGCAACAATTATGTATTTCAAATTTCAGACCATTCGGAAGGCTTTAACATCATTAAAATGCACTTGAAATAATTTTTCCCCATTGGCCGTAATGTAAAGAAAAACTTTTGACTGTCCCTGTAATTAAACTATACATCCGATTTTCATAAAATTTGAAATGGCTCGACAAAATTTTGCAACAATCATATATTTAAAATCTCAGACCATTCGGTTGGGTAGTTTTTGCTCTGTTATATGCGGACAGACAGACGGACTGAATGACGACTATAGGTGCTACGTATTTAGATAATTACGAACACACCTAAAAAAGGTTCCTGCCAGTTTTTTTTTTCTTTTCTTTTTTTCTTTTTTTAAAGAATTGAAATGGTTCATTTTTTTTTCCCCATGAAGGAGACCTGAACCCCCTGTACACACCATTTCAGATAAATTTTTAACATTACGAATGTAAACATAAAAACAATTGAAATTTGTCTTCCGGAGGGAGGGGGTTCTTTTTCTGTTAGTGTTTAATTATTTTAAATCATTTGAATGGAATAAATTTTAATATTTTTTCAATTCATGAGAGTAAAAGAAAATTTAGTTAATTAAATTTGAAAATCTAGAGAGGGACAGTTGCCCTTCACTTCCAACCTTCCCTCTCCCTGCTTTATTTCTACTACAATAGTTTCCTAGTTCAGTTTTTAAAATCTGCCTAAATCTCCAACTTTAGCACCATTATGTGAAAGATTTTTAACCTATAAAGAAGATAGAGAAAGTTTATTCGATGTCTTAGCATATAAATAAGAATATTTGCAAATTTTATGAATTTAAGCATGAAAATGATCACATGAATGTGTCTGAAAGTATTAAGTTTGAATTTGAGAAAACCATAGCAGAAAAAAATATATTTACATTAATTTTATCCAAAATGTTGTAGTCTAAATACTCAGAGTATCTATATTATAAAGGACAAACATATCTGTGCGTAATGCATACGTCATTCTGCGAATGGCAACACTCTGAAATTTGAAATGAAATTTCGGTCTTGCAATTTTCGCTACTGCAAATTTTTAAACTTCTAAACATCGCACAGTTTCAATTTTTACGCCGTAATATAGGGAAAAAAATTTACATTTAAATGCAATTTGTTTGAAAGCTCTATCTCAATTTATTTTTGAGATATTAATTTTTTTATAGTTTTTAGTATCAATTTTGTAATTGTGGCAACTGAAGTACATTTTACATACACACACCATTTCTATTAAAAGTAAAGTGAAAATAGTCATGGCTTATTTATTTTTATTTATTATATCCTTATTGGTGCCATTTTCACATTACAAATAAAAGTATTTTTTTTTTTTTAATTTTTGAACAGAAAATGACGTCAGCCATTAAAAAAAACACCCATTCTTCTTCATAAATCAGTTACATTTCAATATTTATACATTACGCTGAAATTGAGTTTGAGACGCTAGGCAAAATGATTCAGTGAGTAAAAATGATGTCATACTTAAAACAAAAAGATAATTTTCTTTGATAAAACTAAATATTTGACCAATAATAAATGGCCAATACTATGACAACTAAAGGCAAATTTCTGAATTTTTTATTCGCGGGTACTGAGATTAGAACTTAAAGTTTGTGAGAATGTTCATATGCAAAGTTGTATCGGACAAACGTGGCTGTAAGTTTGGAAATACATTCATTAATAATCTATTGCGCGTTAAAATACAATTGTATTGTGAACTTGAGTGGTGCGTATGTAAATTTTGAGAATGTGAAAATAACGTACAGTTGAGATTTTACGGGGGAATTTTTATGATGTGACAAAACAAAATCCCCTTTACTGATATTTCATCCCGTAAAAACAAACGTAAGAGCCTCTATCGATAATTTCATCATAATTATTTATCTTGATTACGTATTCTAATACAGTTTAATTTTTCAATAATTTAAGCAGTTGCAGTTTGTGGAAATAACATTTTGGTAATTTTAGGTTAAAAATATTATTTGTTTTAAGAGTTAGACAACCAATGGAGGATGATTTTTTTATTGTAATTATTTTTGTAGGTTTATCATATTTTGATCTAACAATTTCTTTCTAAACATTTTAGTTTATCGAGTTTCGACGTGTTCCAACTCGTTCTGATAAATATCCAAAGTATTCGGCAATAGATATTTAATCAAAGTATTCAGCTAAATGACATTCAGTATTCATTAAATCTAATATTTGACAAAAGGGCTGAATACTAAACAGTGGCCGAATATTCGTTACACCCCAAATGTTTATTATACCTTTCTATATAGGCTTAAGCTTTTGATATAGATAGTTATTTTTTCCTTTTGAAGTTTTAATATTTAGTTATAATATTTGTAGGTGTTTCCAATTTTTCAAAAATAATCAATTATCTTGTACTATTATTGTTGTAGCATACTGAATTTCCAAATGGACTCTGCATCATTGGCTGATCCATCTGCCCCTCAAGCAGTTTATGTTGAAAAATGTTCGTGCCCACAAGGATATACTGGAAATTCCTGTGAGGTAATTTTATTTGAGTTTGTCATTGAAATTTTTTTTTAAAAATTCTACTTTTGACGTATATACAATTGTTTCAGTTGTATAACTATTTTTATTTAAAATACTGCCACTGTAGTAAAAAAAAGAAGAAAAAAACAATTGGAGAAGAAACATTATATATTTTTCACCCCCCCCCCTTTTTTTTTCAATTATCAAATGTTTGTTTATTTTTATCTTTGTAAAATGCAAAAGTGGTAGTTATGAAGCCATTCGACTTACTGTTGCTTTCTTGGAAAAATACGTCAATAAACTTATTTTTGTTGTGATTTACCATAGTTTCTTGGTTTGAAAAAAGCCTGTTTTACTCAAAATTAAAATGAGCTGAATAGGTGAAGTTGATCGAAAGCAAAAACATAATATATATATTTTTAAATTTAGATAAATTGTGTATAATTTTATTACTTAATATGATGTACATGAACTGATAAAGTGAAGCCCCTTTTTAAAATTTAAAATCCCCTTTTTGCCTCTTTTAAAATTGGAAATCTCCATTTTTGAATTTAAATTTAGAAATTAAAATTCAAACTTCTTAAATTCTTTAGTAATTGTGTCCAATGATTGAAACGTCCTTTACCCCTGTTAAGTTAGTTTTCCCGCATCGCATCTTATAACTTTAAAAGATCGTTTTGTCACATTTCATAAGAATACTTTTTGCTGATGTTAGCGCAACGTTAAATTCTATCTGCATCCTGTGGGCCTAATTTGAACCAATGCCTTGCCCCAGGCAATCAATCAAGGAGCTTGCGGCCATTTAAATTAGAAATATGCCCAGTTTGATGGCGAGGACCTCTGGCAGAAATAATGCCAAATACCTCATATGTATACCATTGCACATGTCTCAGGAGAGAAGATTTTAACATCTAAATAATGCCACTAAATAATATCACATCACTTTGCTCTCTAGGGGTCACTTTGCGATAACCGAAGTCCCAAAGTTATCTTGGAAATAAGCGAGACTCCGCTCTCAGCCCATTTGGGCCTGATTTAAAAGGACTCGTGTAATCAAAAAGAAATAAACCAGGTCCCCGTAAAAGACTGTGTCTTCATTTACTTCAACAAGCACATTTTGTCAGACTTCATAGGACTTAAAGCACCGCTCCATACAATGACTACTGGAAAACTAAGAGCTCAGAGGGAGCGACCGTCTACGTTCTGTGCCCTGCCTCCCAGGGGCGCCATTTGGGGGAGACTAGAGAGGGCAATTGTCCCCCTCAAGGAATTGTGTATTTCAAAATGTATCAGTCATCATGTGTTGCTAAATTTTTTTCTTCTGAAATTGCACAAAATTCAAAATAACGTCAGATTTTACAAAAATAAAATGTTCTCCATTAAAAAGTACTTTAAGCACAGAAATGGACAATTATCAATAATATTTTCTAAAACCTTGTTATTGGGAGATGCTCAAAGTGAGATGCAGTTATTATTAATGAGTAGTATTTTGACTAATTTTTATAAGATGTGTGATAATGAAACGGTTTCAATAATACTTCGCTTCAGTAATGTAATGTATGTTGCATTCTAGCAACATTGGATTGGCTTTATCATTGAAACTGCCGTACTGGCTGTCACGATAGTAGTTGTGGATCATATCCAGTGATAATGGCGTAAAAGAAGTGGTCAGAACAGATAATTCGAATCTGTTATATTAGTAGAACAAATTGTTGAAATGCAGTTGTCAAGTGAAAACAATGGAATACATCGTTCCGTGAAGTTTCCCCAGAAGAAATTGAAACAACTCATAATATCAGCTAAGCCCTTTATTAGAACATCTTGCAAAAGGTGTAGTTTCCACCAAGATAATTAGCCATCTCTCCGTAGTAGTAATTAGGTTTAAACAAAGTTCCAGATAATCGAATAAAAGGACGGTGACTAGGGGATGGATGTAAACTAGAAAATCGACTCAAATCTTTCAAAATCTGCTGAAACACAGCGAGTATCAACTTTTTGTTCCTCACGTGTAAGAATACAAATATGACATAGGTCGTGCTCTCAACCAATGAATAATTAAGAATGTCATGTGATATCAAGAGTGCGGATAGAGCACGCGGATGAATTTGAAGGGAAAAAGGATAGTCTCAGAAATGCGCAGGAAAGTAAAAATGGAAGCTAAAAGAATATTCTCGAAAGAAAAAAGCGCGGGAATGGAACATTTAATTTAAGAATACTAAAAGCGTAATATTTAAATGATTAAGACAAGTGAGACGTTAAATTAAAGAGAATTTAACAGAGTTAACGATAGAGATTATTTAAGGATTTAGTGAATATAAAGTAGTAATTTAGAATAAGATAAGGAAATCGCGGATGTAGATCTAATAATGTAACATGTATAGTGCTCCTCTGATATACTCAACAAAATACAAAGAAATGTTTGCCCCCCTCAAGAAATTTCTGAAATGGTGATCCTGCTGCCTCCACCGGACCAGCGTCGACCGAACCCGCGACAGAGAACCACCCCTGACGCCGAAATTCCTTTCATACAAATAGGATGTCAATGATTTTAACAAGATGATTTAAATTGTAGTTTTAATTAGGTGATTTTAAAGAAAATTTTGATATGAATATTTCTTATTTTTAAAATGGTCTTAAAAATATTCAAATCTAACATGAAATTAATTTGTAATATTTTTAAAGATATTTTGCTTGCTAAATAAATAAAAAAAAGCTTTGATGAATTCCTTAAGTATGTAAACAATAAAGTATGGAAAAGTTGTAAATAGTAAGTTTTTATCAGACATGAAAATCATTTCATTTAAAAATGGTATTTAATGAAGTCTGTTATAATTCACATTGTCACATAAGACCTTCCTTTGAGTAATAAAATTATTCATTTCCTTTATATAAAACTAGGAAACTAATACAGGATTATCAGATTGGCGTTTTCAGCATATCAGGGGCGAGATTTTTGACCCCATCAATGTTTATTTTCCTTATTTTTTTGGTTGATGAACAAAATTTTTTGTAAATGTTTTGTCAATGCCTTATAATAAATTAAAATACTTCTGCCAACAATTTTGATTTTTTACTCTTAATTTTTAGGTATTTTAAATGACCAGTAAAAGATTTTTTAAAAATAATTTAAAGTAATTTTCTGAAAGCCTGAAGTCCAATTAAAATAATAAATCTTTGTAAAAAAATCATCATAAAATAAAAACAATACATAGGATGCGTTTCAAGCTAAAAATATTAACAGCTCTATTTTTGGCTCGAAACATGTCCTATGTATTTTTAGGTAGATTTCGTATGAAATACTACCTATTACATTCTCCCCTATGTTGGAATTTCTGAAAACTTTTTGCAGATCTACACCAATCATGACCCCTAGAACCTAAAACCACCCTCAGTAAAAAAAACTTTATATACATATATAGATATAGATATATAGATATCACTTTCTTCTGGACATGATAACTTCCACAATTCTGCACAAATCTCTTCCAAACTGATACATAAAATCAAGTGGCATAAAATCTCAGTCAAGTTCGTTAATGGGCAAAATCAGACCAAGGGGATGGAAATAGGGAGGGGTTTTGTGAAAACCAAAAAAAACCCCATAACTTCTTCATTTTTGTACATATCAAATCAGTTTAAAGTTTTTATTGATTCTAAAAATAGGGCCAAAAATTTATGTATCACAGATTTTTCATAAAATTAAAAATGGGCTCAAGGGGTGCAAAAAATAGGGTTTTTGGGAGAAAAAAATTCTTAACTTCGTCAATTCTCAAGATATCAAATCCAATTAATTTTATTATGCATCTCCTTAATATTATCTACAACTTTTATATTCACAAGTTTTTGATAGGACCAATTCGTATCGCAAAAAAATTAAAAACGAAAACAAAAAAGGGAGGTTGAAGAAGAAAAATTTCCGTAACTCCGTCAATTCACAAGATATAAAATCCCCATGAATTTATCATATATCTTCTTAATATTGTCTTCAACATTTATATAGACAAGTTCTTGATAGGACCAATTCTTACAGCTAAAACTAATTAAAAATACATAGCAGTTGAAGAAAAAAAAACCCATCATATTAAGGGTGTATTCAGATCAAAACTGCTTATTTTCTTACTCATTTTTAAATTCATTTTTGCTCTCAGATGCATCCAATTGGTAGTCTCACTTATTCAGAAACTATATAATGTACCGTAATGATCGATTTTTTGATAGAGGCAGAACAGATTTCAAAAAATGATGTTGAAGTGGGCATTTTGAACAGAATTTCCCGAAGCGATTGTGTTAGAAACGAAAAATATTGTCCTACTGAGAGAATAATTGTTTATAAATCAAGTTTTAATTAATTGAACGAAAAATAAAAACAGAGGTTGCTTATAAATCTTCAAAAATCACGTCAGCAAGTTTCATATTTTTTCTATTAAAAATGAATCTGAAAATGTGCCAGAAAATTTCGAGTTGTTGAGCATGGGGAAGTATTTTTGTAATACCACCTTAACATGATTCTGATAAACCAGCTATTATATAAAAATGAAATAAAAACTCGTCAAAAGTGACCAGATAAAATTGTTAAAGTGGGTTTATCTCTAATCATGATTCAGCTTTTATCGGTGAAATTAGTATACTTTACTTCGAAATCTACCTGCACCTGTAGGCTGGACCGGCAGGGATTTTTTTATTTAATGGTGATTTTTTATGAAGATTTATTATTTTAATTGGTTCATATCGCCAGTTTGCGGTGCTGTTTCCCTGAAGTCAAATGTAAAATTTTATTAATTTTAACAGAAGGAACTGCATATTATTTATTTAATAGATTTCATTTATAAAATAAACAGCTTCGCATAGTTTTCTAGGTCAATTATATTATTTTATTTTTACTGAGAAACAACACTTCTTCAAGAATAGCTTCATATGATGTTCTTTAATATTTAATACTAATGCTGTTAGAAAATTGTTTATGATACAACAGATAAAGATATAAATTTATGTAAATGAGCATATCAGTGAGTAATTTAAGCATATTAATAATAAAAAATATAACTTCAAATGTATATTAATCCTTTCCACATAAATGTTATTTTAAATCTTGTATGTTCTACTGACAAAAATAACCTTGCTTTAAAATAGCATTTTTAATTTATTTTGATGTTTACAAATTTAATGGTACATTATTTTTTTTACATCTCATCTTACTTTAATAAATTTGTTTATTAACTATTACATACACTTTTTATTGAATATTATTACTATTGCCTTCTTTATAAATATAACATATGTAGGAACTGTTTTCTTTAATTATATTATAAACAAAAGCTAATAATCAATTTTATTTAAGTCATTGGATGTCAGATGGCAGCACAATAAAGACTTTTTTCTCTTTCGTCATGTATGGATATTAATATTTCAGTTTTGATCTTATTTAATTTGAAAAAATAAAATATTAATTTAATTAATATAAATTTTTAATTTATGTATTTTCTTATGCTTTTATTTTGCTATTTAGCTCTATTTTCTTTTTTGGTGATATTTTAACTAACACTAAATTGATATTAACTATAAATCATTAAGGCTGTATATTTAGATATGTTTATATGGTTTTGCCACACTATTATTATGGCTAATAAAAATGAATAATAATAAAGAAATTAATTAAATTTTAGGGGCACATTAAAACAACTAAGTCTCTCTTTTTATTTCTTTCCATATATAAGTTGTACCTTAAATTTATTATAATAACATACAATTTTTATTATCTTTTAGTCCTTTATGTTGGATGCATGACATAGGGGTTTGCATTATGCACACACAAAGAATTATAGTATTTAAAAATACATACATAATTACATCTGGATTACTTAATAATTAACACAATTTACATAACTACAGACATACACACATTAAAAGTTTATTAAAAACAAGTAAAGTCTAATTAAAACTAGTCGGATGTACCAATCCCAAAACTTTCTTCTATCTCATACATGTTAATACTTCAAAATTCGCTATCATAGTGCCAAAATTAAATGGCAAATTCTGTGCATTAGTTCTTGAGATATGACTATCGCTGAAATCGTCTAAATCCAGCAAAATGCTGCCTAGCAGCGCCACCTATTGGGTGATTTATACCAAATACTAATCAACAACAATTTATGTCAACGTCTGACTGAATCTGAAGTTTGGAGAAAATCCGTGCATTAGTTTTTGAGATAGAGCTATAGCGAAAATCGTGAAAATTCCTGCATAGCAGCGCCACCTATTGGGTGATTAACACCAAAACCTAATTAACAACAACTTGTGTCAACATACAACTAAATCTGAAGTTAGATGAAAATTCGTGCATTAGTTTTTGAGATAGAGCTATTGAGGCAATCGTGAAAAAGTCAGCACAGAAGCGCCACCTGTTGGGCGATTTACACCAACACATAATCAATAGCAAGACATGTGAAGGACTAATTGTATCTGAAGTTTGGTGAAAATCCGTGCGTTAGTTCTTAAAATAGAGCTATTGGGGAAATCGTGTAAATCCTGCAAAATTCATCATAACAGCGCCACCTGTTGGGCGATTTACACCAAAACGTAACCAGCATCAATTCATATCAAGGACTAACAAAATCTGAAGTTTGATCAAAATCCGTGCATTAGTTCGTGAGATAGAGCTATTGCGAAAATCGTGAAAAATGCAGCATAGCAGCGCCACCTGTTGAGCGATTTACACCAAAAACTAATCAGCATCAATTTGCATTAGGGACTCACTGAATATAAATTTTTATTAAATTCCGTGCATTAGTTCTTGAGATAGAGCGCCCACAAAATTTGTGTCACATACACACAGACAGACAGACTCACAGAGTCACAGACAGACATTTTGTAAAAACATGTTTTTTGGAATCTCTGACCCCTAAAACGTGTAAATCCGTCGAAAACCGGAATTCGAAAATTTTCATGAATCCAATACTTTCTTCTTGTAAAGATAGAAGAAAGTAAAAATATATAAACATTTCGGCTATTTTCATAGCCGTCATCAGTAACTAAGACCGGTGTTAATTATAGTATTAATAATAATTAATATTACACATACTTTTTATAATTATTAACTATAATACTTATAGACAATTAATATAATAATTTTTGCAAGGCAATTTGTATTTTGATGGCATACACCCACCAAAATAATATAATTTGTTTTGAAAATATGCAAGTTATTAAAAATTTGCTTCACATTCAAAATGCAATTCATTTTATTACTTTCTTCTATCTTTACAAGAAGAAAGTATTGGATTCATGAAAATTTTCGAATTCCGGTTTTCGACGGATTTACACGTTTTAGAGGTCAGAGAACCCGAAAAACAAGTTTTTACAAAATGTCTGTCTGTGTGAGTCTGTGTGTCTGTGTGTGACACAAATTTTGTGGGCACTCTATCTCAAGAACTAATGCACGGAATTTAATAAAAATTCATATTCAGTTAGTCCCTGATACAATTTGATGCTGATTAGTTTTTGGTGCAAGTCGCTCAATAGGTGGCGCTGCTATGCTGCATTTTTTATGATTTCCGAAATGGCTCTATCTCAAGAACTAATGCACGGATTTCCATGAAACTTCAGATTCAGTTAGTCCTTGGTATGACTTGATGCTAATTACGTGTTGGTGTAAATCTCTCAACAGGTGGCGCTGCTATGCTGCATTTTTTATGATTATCGCAATGGCTCTATCTCAAGAGCTAATGCACGGATTTTCATAAAACTTAAGATTCAGTTAGTCCTTGATAAGACTTGATGCTGATTACGTGTTGGTGCAAATCGCTTAAAAGGTGGCGCTGCTCTGCTGCATTTTTTACGATTTCCGCAATGGCTCTATCTCAAGAACTAATGCACGGATTTTCATCAAACTTCAGATTTAGTTAGTCCTTGATATGACTTGATGCGGATTATGTGTTGGTGTAAATCACTCAACAGGTGGCGCTGCTGTGCTGCATTTTGCACGATTCTCGCAATAGCTGTATCTGAAAAACTAATGCACGAATTTTCATCTAACGTCAGATTTAGTTAAATGTTAGCACAAGTTGTTGTTGATTAGATTTTGGTGTTAATCGTCCAATATGTGGCACTGCTATGCTGGCATTTTCATGATTTTCGCAATAGCTCTATCTCAAAAACTAATGCACGGATTTTCCCCAAACTTCAGATTCAGTTAGACTTTGACGTGAGTGGTTGCTTGGTAGTTTTGTTTAACATAGGTTTTGGTTTAAAGTACCCAATAGGTGGCGCTGCTAGGCTGAATTTTGCTGGATTTACACGATTTCGGAGATAGCCATATCTCAAGAACTAATGCACGGAATTTCATATCTATAGAATCCTCATGATGGGCATAGATTGCCATTTAATTTTGGTAGTGTGATAGCGAATTTTCAAGTATTAACATTCATGAGATAGAAGAAAGTTTTGGGATTGGTATATCCGACTAGTTTATATTATTGTCAAATCATGGAAGACGGTAGTATTTTGAGTGACGCAGCCTTAAGCCTAAAATCGTATCGTATCGTATCGTTAAAATCGTATCGTATCGTATCGTATCGTATCGTATCGTATCGTATCATAGAATTCGTAGATGGCGGAACTCATATATACAGCTAACTCGACATCAAAGAAAACGCGAAAAGCCGCCTTTTAATAACTCAGCAGATATATGTCTTATTGTTCTGAATTTTCTAGAACAGTCTTATATCTGCAGTCTAATCGTATACTGAAATTTTTGCATTTCTACGTGCAGTATATTTTGAGATCTAAATAGCCATTTTTAAAGTGAAAACGTTGGTATAATATCGAGGAAGTTCCTAGTTTGAAAATCTCGAAAACGGTTCTAACGATTATTTTTAAATTTATACATAATATAACTGTGATTAGGGCGAGGTGAATAACACTTTTCTTTTTTCTGGGAAAACTCTCGTTCGTTAAATAATTCGATTTTTTTTCCCTCGAAAATGACACAGGCGATTTTTTAAAAATCAAATAAATATGTTTCAGATGAACCAAATAACAATTTACTTGTTTCCAGCAAGACTCTTGTTCGTTTTATAATGCGCATGAAAAATCGGACTATATTTCTTCGCCATTCTATGGAAATTTCACCGAAAATGCATGACACTGTATTCATACACATGCTTTCTTTTTAACCACTTTTGGGGAGAAAAATTTTGTCTTCCCACTGGCTAAGGGCCATCGTTTACTGACCTTAAGATAGGCAGTTCGATACTCCCTGGTACGTGTTTTCACATGTGAATGTTTTTTTTTTTTTTTTTTTAAGTCTGCTAGTTGACCATTATTCTCAGTTCCTTTGTAATTTTTTTAATTGCTATTAAGTTAAATAAAATTACAATTGTAATGACGCCAATTTGATGATGATTATTTCTTGGCAATTTTTCAACAATAAAAATATTACCATAAATTTTATAAATACATTTAATTTCAATCACTTTACAAAAAATATACATTAATAATTATTATTTGAATATAAATCACACGATCAGAAACGTAAAAAAATAATTCATTTCAGCTCTTCTTTTTATAATATCATGTTTTATTATTATGACGGTCAATCAATATATAATCACTGACATCCATAATATTATTATTATTATAATTATTATTTTCCTTGCATAAAAGCTGTTGTGATGTAATAATTCTTTTATAATAAATAATTTAGTTGAATTGTTTTATTTATAAATATCAATGAAGTTTGATAACCCCGAGACAATTCTTTTTATTTAACTTTGCAATATTTACAGTTTACATAATAAGCATATCAGAATTCTGGTGTCGCCATCTTTTGACGCAATTGCGTAGTATTATAGAGAAATGTTTGATAGAAACGTTGAATTAGACAGTTTTTAAATCGAAGAATTATTTTAAGAGATATTTAATGTTAAATCTGGATAAAATTGTCTCATAGGAAAAAAAAATATACATGGGAATTTAATCATTTTCATTCAATTTAATCATTCAATAGAAACTCGAAGTTTGCAGAGTGCATTTATTATTCTTAACTTGCCTAATTTTTTGACGGTTTATTTCAATTTTAAATTAAAATTTTCAGAATTTCCAGAGATATTTTTTACATATTTTAGAAAAGGTTATTTTAAATTGTTGCCAAATGTTAAAACGGCGCAAAGAATAATATATCCTTTAAATTAAAAATTTATTCACACGTGACTATTATAAACAGAAAAAAATCCTTTTAAATTAGAATTAAATGATAACGTGTTAAAAGCAGGAAAATATTAAACATTACGTCATAAAAATTGTTTTTACACATGCTTACTTAAAATGAAAGAAAATTATAAAATAATCAATTATTTTCAAATTAGAATTAAATGATTACGCATTAAAAGAAGGAAAACATTGAAAATTACGTCATAAAAATTATATTTACACGTGAATATTAAAAGAAAAAGAAAATTTTTAAATAATAAATTCATTGATATGTGTTAAAAGTCGTAAATGGAGGAAATTACATCATATTGGCCAAAGTGGCCAAAACAGTTTACAAAACACATTGCAAAACATATTGCAAAACAATGTAAATTAAAAAATATATTTATATGAGAGATTTATTTCAAATTTCGAGATGATATTTTTAACTATAGTTGCTAATTTTAAGGTAGCGCAAATAATAATATTATCTTTCTAATAATAAAAATATTTTCAGTTGCATGTTACAAAGAGAAAGGAAAGTTTGGTGAAAATTATGTCAGATTTAAAACGTTACATTTAAAATCTCTTATTTAAAATCATTTTCTTATAGCGTTGTTAAAAAATACCATAAAGCAAAGACTCTGTTGACTTAGTTCCTTTTATATTTGGTAATTTTCAAATGTTTAACTAATCTTATTTAATCAAGCTCGGAAACAGCAACTAACATCAGCTGATTCAGTTTTGAAATCCCTCAGTAAAAGGGAAACCCGTTTACAGTAAGATCGCCATTGATTTTTTAATTATACAGAGCAGCCTCGATTATCCGAGCTAATTGGGACTGTTAGTAAATCGGAATCGGAAATCTCGGTTAATAGAAACTGTGTGTAAAAACTCGCCGTGCTTGCGAATTTAACATCTCTTTTTAAAAAAATATATAGAACGTTTTTTAAATAATAAAAGTAAATATATGTAAAGTTCTGTTTCACAGCTTAACAAATTTAAAAAGAAAATCAACTACCAGTAGTAAATTTTAAAATGCAAATTGAAAAATTTACGAAAGTTCACACAGCCACTGGAAACAAAGCATTGTTCGCTATTGACTTCTCAGGGTCCAATGTTTCTTTGGAGTTGAGGGCTTTTAGGGGCAGAAGGGCCTGTATAGCACGGACAGTGAGCTAAAGAGTGTGGTTATTTTTAAGGCTCATTCAAAAGGAAAAAAAAAAATCAGACTTTGTTATCGGCTCGGTTAACAGAAACCTCGATTAATCGAAGCTCGGTTAATCCAGGTTCTACTATAATTCAATCTTCCGTAATCTTTTTAAAGCAGATCAAATTAATGGACTTTAGCACAAAGTCACATAGCTGATAACTGCCATGCTTGTTGGCCACCTTTTTTTCAAAAAGTTTGCTTCACCTTATTCAATTAATGAGATATCTCCGATAAAATAAGTCACATTTTCCCGTTCTAAAATACTGGTATCCAAAAATTGTAGCATGTAACTGACACTACAAGTACTCATGGAACTAGACTATTTTAAGTCTGATTTTTATTATAGACTATATAAAATTATTAAAAATATATATTATGATAGGAACTAGCGGGCTTCGTCCGCTATTTACGTTACGGATATAAAAATCATGTTTTTTTTAGGGAAAAAGAAATTAAAACCTATTTGACGATAGGTTTATAAAGACACATTTTGTATTTGTTATATTTCCGGGGATGAGGAGGGGGGGGTGCTATTTTGATTAAATATCGCAATTAGTCTACATGGCAGATATAATTATGATAGACACAAGCGGGCTTCGCCCCTCTATGGCGCCTTATGGGTCCAGCTTCCATAACTCAGAAACTACCTTTCGGACATCAATGCAACAGATTCCAAACGTTATAATTAACTTAATACCACCCTATATAGCATTAAAGTAAATTTATGAGTACTGCATACTATTTTTTTATCATAATTTCTGAAGAGAAAAAATTATTTCGGTTCCATTCTTAGGTACTGGTCTGAAAAATTTTGAAAAAGGGGTAAAGGAGGGGACATGAGACTGCTGTTTGTCAAACAACACACCGGGCTCTGGCTTATTCAACTTGGTTTTTGATGACTTCAATTGGTAGGTGGTTTGTTTAAAAGAGTGCGTTCCCTGACCCATGAAAATTGGAACTATTGGTGCTACATCTATGTAAGGATTTAATAATTATAAATTAACATTTTGGATTTATTAATTTAAGGATAAAGTGTTTTTAAAGGAATATCAAATGAAACCCTCTGTGCGATCTGCGATTATACTTACCCAGTTGTTTTTAAATACAAACTGCTATAAGGAAAATTGTAATAAAATAGTAAAAATTAAATCTGCATTAAATTCCATAAGTATCTTTTTTTTAATCATTTTATCACTAACCTCAAAAAAGTAATGATATCAATGCAAAAACCCTTGACGGGTTAAAAGTTTCTGATGCAGCACTTTATCTTATGCTCTAAGAATTTTAAATATGGAACTTAAAAATACTGATATCAAATTTTGAGTGACGTTATGCTATTTCTTAAAAAATATATTTGTATTTATTTCACCATTTTATTTTTGTTTTATTTATAATCGCATGTGCAAAAGTTATGTTCAACATGAAAAGCTGCATAAAATTTTATTCGCTGTTGCTTTATCATTTACAACTCTCATAAATTCAAAATATGTGTTTTAAAAGATATGATATAAAATTTAAGTGACGCCTTGATGTGACTTTAAAAGGTTTGTTTTTTAAAATTCAATTTAAATTATTTTTGACTTGGTTAAAATATTTTTTTTACATCTACACAATACTTTTAATTTTCCAATTCACTGTTAAATATATCACTTTCATTGAATCTATACTATGCATTGAAATGTATTTATTTCAATAAATTGATTTATCTTTTGTGTCAGGCTATTCAAAATTGTGAGTAAGATTTATGTAAATGGTTTCTTTGCGTCATTGTGTCCAAACTACATGAAATGTATGAAAAAGGATAGTTTGACGCAAATAAACCATTTACATAAATCTTACTCACAATTTTGAATAGCGTGACACAAAAGATAAATCAACTTATTGAAATAAATACATTTCAATGCATAGTATAGATTCAATGAAAGTGATATATTTAACAGTGAATTGGAAAATTAAAAGTATTGTGTAGATGTAAAAAAAATATTTTAACCAAGTTAAAAATAATTTAAATTGAATTTTAAAAAACAAACCTTTTAAAGTCACATCAAGGCGTCACTTAAATTTTATATCATATCTTTTAAAACACATATTTTGAATTTATGAGAGATGTAAATGATAAAGCAACAGCGAATAAAATTTTATGCAGCTTTTCATGTTGAACATAACTTTTGCACATGCGATTATAAATAAAACAAAAATAAAATGGTGAAATAAATACAAATATATTTTTTAAGAAATAACATAACGTCACTCAAAATTTGATATCAGTATTTTTAAGTTCTATATTTAAAATTCTTAGAGCATAAGATAAAGTGCTGCATCAGAAACTTTTAACCCGTCAAGGGTTTTTGCATTGATTAAGCTATACTACACATTAATTAGATAATTTATTAATTATAATGAAGAGATAAAAAGTATTTAAATATGTTAAATAGTTAATTATGTGGTATTTAATTACTATCAAATAAATATTCTATTATTGTATAATATAAATATAATTTATAGATAATTAATTTGATAATGATAAATTATTATATCTCTATTTATTATTATTGTTATTATATATATCAATGTAACGTATAGATAACTGATTTGATAATTTATTATTATCAAATGTAACATAACACAATAATATTTCGATTACTATCAAATTATTATTGATAATAAATTGATATATTATCAATTACTCTTTTAGGAATCTAGTGACTTAAATTATTAGTAACTAGTATATTTTAAATCTGTCCTGACTTATTTATGATGACTACTTTATTGAAATATTGAAATGAAAAATTTTGAAATATGTCATATTTTATCAAATTTATTTATTATCATGATTAACTTATTATCAATAAATATAATCAAATATTATTATTATTATTATTTACAAATTTAAGTAAGAAAGAGATATAATTTTATAACAACTATCATAAAAAGTTTATATATAAATATTATAAAGAGAGATATTTTATAATAAATATTATAAAATATTATTTAATGTATTATAAAATATTTTATAATATTTAAAAATATTTATTATCTTTAATTTTTATTATTAAAAGTTTATTGAAATATTTCATTATTTATCTTATTATATATATTATAACATTTATATATATTATATATATTATATATATTATAACATAACAGTCGCTCTAACCACTGAGCTACTCCGGCTGATGCCTGAGTCTGCAATTTCTCACTAATAAACCATGTTGGGGAAGTCACCAGCCATTTACAATAGCCTTGGATGACCGGACAACGATGAATAGATTTTACTATTACATCGATCTACGAAATATATAATAAAACACACATACTACAATATATATTAAAACACACATACACACATATGTGTATGTGTGCGCCGATGCGTATATAACCCTTCAGCGTATGTGCCTCAACTTTTCCCACCTCACAACGACCGAGATGAGGTTTTAATGAGACTGAGTTATGGTTGTTAATTAATAACTCAACTAATTATAAGAATTTTTAAATTCTGAGACTCAGGTACATTAGGAGAGGCCTTGGACTATCTTCACAAAAAATTTCAGCCTCATACATGCCGTAGGTTTTGCTAGCCATCGCAGATACACAGACAGAGCGATGTGTTCTTTTATTAGTATAGATAAGAGCAAGAAGCAGTAAATCTATTTTTACAAATATATAACACAAAATTGGAGCTAAAGAGAATGAAAGAATGATAATATTTGTACAACAGTGATTGGGAAAGCATGTATAGAAGAAAAACAAATTAATATCAAAATGTTAAACATTGCAAGAGCTACTTTGGTAGAAGTTGAAAGATTTTTTTTTTCTTTGGGCGGGGGGGGGGGGGGGGGGTGGGGGCTTCAACACAGCAAATAAAGGAATCAGTTGGGAATTTTAAAAAAGCAGCAACTTTTTTTTAATTATTATTCAAAGAATTAAATGTCAATAATGTCCACTGCGTAGGTAATAATGTTGAAATTTTAACATTTTGAGAAGTTAATGTTGATTGTAGATATGATTGTTTGTTCTTATATGTATACACTGTGTGCATGTATCATACAGGTGTAATTAATTTTTCATAATTTTTTTGGTTAGCATGCACATGCAAGTAAGTTTAAATTCATGCAATTACAGTAATTTTACAAAGTACAAGTGCAAGAAGGGCTGCCATAATATTGTTTGATTTGTTAATTAATGAAATAACTTATTTCTAGATTTATTTCTATTACTAATTATAATTTTATTAATATAGCATAAAAATATAGATTATGCTGTTGTATATAGTCTAATTAAAGGTTTGTTTTAGAAACCTACCATTCTTAGTAGCCATTTAATATCTGAACAAGGGGGGGAAAAAAGGATTTTTTTTTAAATTACACTTTTGTATACAAATTTCAATATAAATATTAAAAAATGAGCTAATTTAGTTATTTTGTTAAGATTTACCGATTTCACATACATGTTTTGTTGTTGTTGTTGTATCGCCAACAAGTTATTCCTTTCATTCCACCTTCCCTTTCTAAAAAAAGGGACAATGTGTTTCAAAAACATATCTTAGATCTATGCAAATTCAAAATAAATTCAATCAAAATTACAAAAGATTAGTCCCCTGCCAACTCCTATATTTTTAGTCTACATACCAAAATTAGAGCAAGTTTGGGACCAAATAATTTCTTATGCCTAGTGGAGTGATCCAAAGACAAATTGCATTTTTCTTGTATTTTGAATCTAGGGGTTTTAATTTAATCTTCAAGCCAAATGATTTCTAAGAATGGGTTGATGAACAACGCAGTATATTAAATGCTTGTGCTTCTAGAAGTAGTATGACATTTTGGGGTCAACTTAAACATAGGAGAATCTTTCTCTTTTATTTCTCTTTTACTTTTAATATATTGGTGCTTTATCAGTTAATTAATGTATTTTGTCTATTTACAAATCCTAAGCTTTTATTTATTTTAAATATAAATATTTTAACAGAATTGTCATTGTGTGTGGATTCATTTTTATTTCATTTACATTAGGAATGCTCTGAAGGCTATTCCAGAAGAACTACTGGTTCTGGTCTTGGTGACTGTGTAGTATCTAGAGTTCCCTGTAACTGCCATGGCCACTCCAGTCTCTGTGATCCTGTTTCAGGAGAATGCTTGGTAGGATTTCCTTTTTCAGTCAGTTCACCCTTGCTTAATTTTGAATGCTAACGTTCTCTTGGGGTTGTCTTACTAAACTTCTCTTGTTCTTTTATTCAGTCTTATGTTACAAAGTACTAACTTTCACTCAGGCCCATTGAACAGAGAATCTTTGTTAATTTAGGTCATCATTTTTCCAAAAATGTGTACTCTTTTCCTCATGAAACCGGTTAAAAAGAAAAAAAGTTTGCTAAATTTGTTTCATTTTAGTCTTGGTTGAAACCTACCAACCTTGCTGGCTGCAAGGCTGCAATCTCACCAGCTTTACAAGCAAGATTGGTGACCCTACTCTTGGAGGTAAGGGGGCGGGGGGGGGGGGGGGGGCATATGAAAATATAAAAAAATAAAGCCCTTTTAAAATTCAAAATTTAAATTAAAATTCCTAGAGTCTTCTTTTAACTTTAAAATCTAATACTCAAAGCTAACATTTTTCTTGTTGTGTTAGTTTTTCAGACCCGCATTTATAACTTCCAGACGTCAAATTCTAACTAACTTTAAGCTAACAGTTACTGAGGTAAATGCAACTCTCATTTTTCTATGGCCAGTTCCCCTAGAGCTGTTTCCAGGGAGTTCTGCAGTGGACTGGTCTAGATATCAATCAAAAGATCCTAATCCAATCGTTAATAGTAATACGAATTGTCTTCACCCTATCCCCATACTGTAAAAATTAGAAATACATCAAAATGTTAAAAATCATCATGATTCTGTCTGCAATGCACCTGACTTAAAAAGAACTTAATGAATAGAAGTGAAGTTACCAAACGAATTTGCCCATGTCTGATTACTTTATAACTGTCTAACACTACAACTAGCAACAAATCTAAGAGACAATGTAAATAAAATATTCAGGATATCTTGCATATATGTGAGATATTGTTGGTAGTTACTTTAATTTAATTCACCATTTGGTGACCCTGCAATTTTTTATTGTAGTCTTAACTGTCTTCATTATTTTGAAAATGCACGCATGAGTGTTGTGGAGAATGCTAACAAATATTTTATAAAGTTTGCAATGTTTTCATGTCTGACCATTTTTATTTTTGATTTTTCCTACTAGGGCGATGAATCTGAAGAAATGGAAGGAAACTTAATTGTAATTCAATAATTAGCTTTTGATTGCTATCTGAGCTAGCCTGCTGCAGAATTGCCCGGGGTCAGCTCCTGCAAAACTGACGACAGAAAACTGAGAGTTGCATTAACATATCAGCATTTTTAATACTTTCGAACCTAGTTAAAAAGGGTTTATGAACTTGTTTTATCTGGTGGAGCTCTAACTCTCATAAACATGGTTGAATTAATATGTATTATTGATATATATTATTGAGATTTACTTTGGAATGTTGGGTATTGAAAATGGAGTGTGCAGCATTCATAGTTCGTTTATAGATGCACTCAAAATTATTCTATTACATTATGGTCTATGGGCACAAAAAATGTTTGCAATGTATTTTAATAATGTTACACTATTTTTTAACCTATTTTTGATATTTTGAATGCACCTACTGAAATTGATATACATCACTGAGGGGTATAACAAGATGCTTACTGTTGAATAGGGTGCCCATAGCATTTACCATTCATATACAGAAACACACAAAAGTGCTTGGTTATAGTACTGTCTATAAACGATCATTGCCGAAAGTGCATTTTCAGCAATGGTGAGTATTTTTAAATTTAATTAATTACATATTACTTGGTTACAGATTTTAGATCATTGCTTTGTTTAAATTTTAAAACCTCACCAAAATGGTCATTTCCTTTTTTACTTTCTTCTATCCTCAATAGAGGAAAGCATTGTAATCGAAATTTTTTTTTACTTCTGGTTTTCGATGGATTTACACATTTTAGGGGTCAGAGACCCTAAAAAACATGTTTATACAAAATGTCTGTCTGTCTGTGTGTCGCCATTGTACCATCAAAAAGGTCTCTGAAGTTTATGCATAGAATTGAACCAAATTTTTTGTGTATGTATTTGGCTGTGGCAAGCAGGTCCTCCTTCAATTTAGAAATATTCTGCCAGAAAGGGGTGCTGTAATAGCAATTTTTATGCCATTTTCATTATTGTACCATCGAAAAGTGTATGAAGTTATGCATAGAATTAACCAAATTTTTTGTGTATGTGTTTGGCTATGGCTAGTTGGTCCTCTCTGAATATGAAAAAATTCTGCCTGAAGGGGGCGCTGTAATAGCGATGTCTGTGTCATTTTCATTATTGTACTATCGAAAAGTGTATGAAATTATGCATAGAATTGAACCAATTTTTTTGTGTATGTTTTTGGGTATGGCCAGCAGGTCCTCCCAGAATTTAAAAAAGTCTGCCGGAAGGGGGCGCTATAATAGCTATGTCTGTGCCATTTTCATTATTCTACCATCGAAAAGTGTATGAAATTATGCATAGCATTGAACCAAATTTTTTGTGTATGTTTTTGGCTAGGGCCAGCAGGTTCTCCCTGAGTTTGAAAAAATTCTGCCGAAAGGGGGTGCTTTAATAGCTATGTCTGTGCCATTTTCATTATTGTACCATCAATAAGTGTATGAAGTTATCCATAGAATTGAACCAAATTTTTTGTGTATGTATTTGGTTGTGGCCAGCAGTTTTTCTTTGAATGAATTTGAAAATATTCTGCTGGAAGGGGTTGCTGTAATAGTGATTTTTGTGCCATTTTATTTATTTTACCATCGAAAAGTGTATGAAGTTATGAATAAAATTTGACCAAATTTTTTGTGTATGTTTTTGGTTATGTCCAGCAGGTCCTCCTTGAATTTGGAAATATTCTGCCGGAAAGGGGCTCTGTGATAGAGATTTTGTATAATTTTCTCAGTACTTCGTAGTTCTGTTGGGCATTGCTCGTGCAGCGACGGGAACTCACTTCCTGCTAAGCCGGCTTTTCGCAAACAGCTGATGTACAGCAGAATCTATATCTATATATTATGCTATCGTATGTGGCACAGAAATCGCGATTATTTTTTAATTGTTTAATGGCAACGCCCGAATAAAACGCCCCTCATTGGTTATTGAACAGCATTTAATGCATTTCCATACCTATAAGGAGGGGTTACCGTAGGGGGGGACCCTGTTCTGTCGCCAAATGTGCGACAAATTTGGCACCAATGCCAAATACTGCCAATTTTGTCGCACATTTGGCGATATATCGCCAAATTTTGCAACTAAAATAAGTCTCCAAAAGTGATGCCAAGTTGGCGATATCTCTAATATTTCGCCAAATTCCCATAGACTGCTATTTTAAAACAATAAGGTTTACTTGCTTACAGAAAATCAATAAATTGAGATATTTTAATGCAACAAAAACTAATATTAACTTAAGGTATTATATTAATTATATTTAAGGAAGTCCAAGTAAATTAAATTATGAATAAAAGTAACATGATACAATGCTTAGCATGCTTTCCCAAACATAAATTTTAAGGGAGACCAAACTGGTTGCCAAGGGCGACTAGTATTCTTTAGAATACTAATGGATTAGAATAGAATGTTACAAATAAATCTGAATTGCCACTCCGTTGGCGCACCAGTGGAAGTATTGCTGTAGCAATGTTGCACACCACAACTCAATGTGAAATGAATGGCAAATCAATTATCGATATTACTTTGACTCGAAGACATCAGTCATTGGGTTTCCATTCAGTTCACATTGCCGTGAGACGTATGATGTTGCTATGGCAACACCTCATATTGGTGCATTAACTGGCTGGTGATTTTATTAGCTGTAGCAGCTAATGTTACTCTGTGATCCTGTTTCAGGAGAATGCTTGGTAGGATTTCCTTTTTCAGTCAGTTCACCCTTGCTTAATTTTGAATGCTAACGTTCTCTTGGGGTTGTCTTACTAAACTTCTCTTGTTCTTTTATTCAGTCTTATGTTACAAAGTACTAACTTTCACTCAGGCCCATTGAACAGAGAATCTTTGTTAATTTAGGTCATCATTTTTCCAAAAATGTGTACTCTTTTCCTCATGAAACCGGTTAAAAAGAAAAAAAGTTTGCTAAATTTGTTTCATTTTAGTCTTGGTTGAAACCTACCAACCTTGCTGGCTGCAAGGCTGCAATCTCACCAGCTTTACAAGCAAGATTGGTGACCCTACTCTTGGAGGTAAGGGGGCGGGGGGGGGGGGGGGGGGCATATGAAAATATAAAAAAATAAAGCCCTTTTAAAATTCAAAATTTAAATTAAAATTCCTAGAGTCTTCTTTTAACTTTAAAATCTAATACTCAAAGCTAACATTTTTCTTGTTGTGTTAGTTTTTCAGACCCGCATTTATAACTTCCAGACGTCAAATTCTAACTAACTTTAAGCTAACAGTTACTGAGGTAAATGCAACTCTCATTTTTCTATGGCCAGTTCCCCTAGAGCTGTTTCCAGGGAGTTCTGCAGTGGACTGGTCTAGATATCAATCAAAAGATCCTAATCCAATCGTTAATAGTAATACGAATTGTCTTCACCCTATCCCCATACTGTAAAAATTAGAAATACATCAAAATGTTAAAAATCATCATGATTCTGTCTGCAATGCACCTGACTTAAAAAGAACTTAATGAATAGAAGTGAAGTTACCAAACGAATTTGCCCATGTCTGATTACTTTATAACTGTCTAACACTACAACTAGCAACAAATCTAAGAGACAATGTAAATAAAATATTCAGGATATCTTGCATATATGTGAGATATTGTTGGTAGTTACTTTAATTTAATTCACCATTTGGTGACCCTGCAATTTTTTATTGTAGTCTTAACTGTCTTCATTATTTTGAAAATGCACGCATGAGTGTTGTGGAGAATGCTAACAAATATTTTATAAAGTTTGCAATGTTTTCATGTCTGACCATTTTTATTTTTGATTTTTCCTACTAGGGCGATGAATCTGAAGAAATGGAAGGAAACTTAATTGTAATTCAATAATTAGCTTTTGATTGCTATCTGAGCTAGCCTGCTGCAGAATTGCCCGGGGTCAGCTCCTGCAAAACTGACGACAGAAAACTGAGAGTTGCATTAACATATCAGCATTTTTAATACTTTCGAACCTAGTTAAAAAGGGTTTATGAACTTGTTTTATCTGGTGGAGCTCTAACTCTCATAAACATGGTTGAATTAATATGTATTATTGATATATATTATTGAGATTTACTTTGGAATGTTGGGTATTGAAAATGGAGTGTGCAGCATTCATAGTTCGTTTATAGATGCACTCAAAATTATTCTATTACATTATGGTCTATGGGCACAAAAAATGTTTGCAATGTATTTTAATAATGTTACACTATTTTTTAACCTATTTTTGATATTTTGAATGCACCTACTGAAATTGATATACATCACTGAGGGGTATAACAAGATGCTTACTGTTGAATAGGGTGCCCATAGCATTTACCATTCATATACAGAAACACACAAAAGTGCTTGGTTATAGTACTGTCTATAAACGATCATTGCCGAAAGTGCATTTTCAGCAATGGTGAGTATTTTTAAATTTAATTAATTACATATTACTTGGTTACAGATTTTAGATCATTGCTTTGTTTAAATTTTAAAACCTCACCAAAATGGTCATTTCCTTTTTTACTTTCTTCTATCCTCAATAGAGGAAAGCATTGTAATCGAAATTTTTTTTTACTTCTGGTTTTCGATGGATTTACACATTTTAGGGGTCAGAGACCCTAAAAAACATGTTTATACAAAATGTCTGTCTGTCTGTGTGTCGCCATTGTACCATCAAAAAGGTCTCTGAAGTTTATGCATAGAATTGAACCAAATTTTTTGTGTATGTATTTGGCTGTGGCAAGCAGGTCCTCCTTCAATTTAGAAATATTCTGCCAGAAAGGGGTGCTGTAATAGCAATTTTTATGCCATTTTCATTATTGTACCATCGAAAAGTGTATGAAGTTATGCATAGAATTAACCAAATTTTTTGTGTATGTGTTTGGCTATGGCTAGTTGGTCCTCTCTGAATATGAAAAAATTCTGCCTGAAGGGGGCGCTGTAATAGCGATGTCTGTGTCATTTTCATTATTGTACTATCGAAAAGTGTATGAAATTATGCATAGAATTGAACCAATTTTTTTGTGTATGTTTTTGGGTATGGCCAGCAGGTCCTCCCAGAATTTAAAAAAGTCTGCCGGAAGGGGGCGCTATAATAGCTATGTCTGTGCCATTTTCATTATTCTACCATCGAAAAGTGTATGAAATTATGCATAGCATTGAACCAAATTTTTTGTGTATGTTTTTGGCTAGGGCCAGCAGGTTCTCCCTGAGTTTGAAAAAATTCTGCCGAAAGGGGGTGCTTTAATAGCTATGTCTGTGCCATTTTCATTATTGTACCATCAATAAGTGTATGAAGTTATCCATAGAATTGAACCAAATTTTTTGTGTATGTATTTGGTTGTGGCCAGCAGTTTTTCTTTGAATGAATTTGAAAATATTCTGCTGGAAGGGGTTGCTGTAATAGTGATTTTTGTGCCATTTTATTTATTTTACCATCGAAAAGTGTATGAAGTTATGAATAAAATTTGACCAAATTTTTTGTGTATGTTTTTGGTTATGTCCAGCAGGTCCTCCTTGAATTTGGAAATATTCTGCCGGAAAGGGGCTCTGTGATAGAGATTTTGTATAATTTTCTCAGTACTTCGTAGTTCTGTTGGGCATTGCTCGTGCAGCGACGGGAACTCACTTCCTGCTAAGCCGGCTTTTCGCAAACAGCTGATGTACAGCAGAATCTATATCTATATATTATGCTATCGTATGTGGCACAGAAATCGCGATTATTTTTTAATTGTTTAATGGCAACGCCCGAATAAAACGCCCCTCATTGGTTATTGAACAGCATTTAATGCATTTCCATACCTATAAGGAGGGGTTACCGTAGGGGGGGACCCTGTTCTGTCGCCAAATGTGCGACAAATTTGGCACCAATGCCAAATACTGCCAATTTTGTCGCACATTTGGCGATATATCGCCAAATTTTGCAACTAAAATAAGTCTCCAAAAGTGATGCCAAGTTGGCGATATCTCTAATATTTCGCCAAATTCCCATAGACTGCTATTTTAAAACAATAAGGTTTACTTGCTTACAGAAAATCAATAAATTGAGATATTTTAATGCAACAAAAACTAATATTAACTTAAGGTATTATATTAATTATATTTAAGGAAGTCCAAGTAAATTAAATTATGAATAAAAGTAACATGATACAATGCTTAGCATGCTTTCCCAAACATAAATTTTAAGGGAGACCAAACTGGTTGCCAAGGGCGACTAGTATTCTTTAGAATACTAATGGATTAGAATAGAATGTTACAAATAAATCTGAATTGCCACTCCGTTGGCGCACCAGTGGAAGTATTGCTGTAGCAATGTTGCACACCACAACTCAATGTGAAATGAATGGCAAATCAATTATCGATATTACTTTGACTCGAAGACATCAGTCATTGGGTTTCCATTCAGTTCACATTGCCGTGAGACGTATGATGTTGCTATGGCAACACCTCATATTGGTGCATTAACTGGCTGGTGATTTTATTAGCTGTAGCAGCTAATCTATCACATACTAGCCACCCTTGGTGACCAGTTTGGTCTCCCTTCAATAATGAAAAACTATTGATTTTTATAAATATCATGATCGAGATTAACTCATTTTTACTCTGATTCATTGATTGAAGCTGAAATTTAAGATGAAAATCAAAGTTGATATAGTATTGAACTAACATCTGTAACTATTTTTTCAAACACTAACATGTATGAGATAGAAGAAAGTTTTGGGATTGGCATATCCAACTAGTTTTATAACTATGTTACAAATAATAAATTCTAATAACTATCAATGTTTTATGAAAATACAAATAATTCATTATAAAGACTACTTTTTTAACGAATAATTTTCATAAATTGTAATCACTATTACAAATTATAACTTAAACTTGTGAAACATTTGATTAATAGTAGTTTAAGAGCATTAAACTACTATTCTTTTTAATGCACAGCAGTCTGTGTCATTAGAAAGTTCAAAGATTTATCTTCATTAGTGAGTCCCTCATCAAAAGAACTTTCTGGGTTTACAATACTTTGAATTTTATGTATTTTCAAGATTTTTCCAATATAACTATTTTGATATCAATGTCTTTTGATAGGATGAAGAACAACATTTGAAACACTTTTGCTACTGAAACTATATCTCTAAAACTAATGGGTTAGGAAGTAATGGGTGCTTCACAGGGTATAGTCAATCTTTTAGTTGAATAACTCTTCACCTAATGATGTGAAATTGTGTACAAAGGAAGGAACCCAAGGAGACTTATTTACAGATTCTGGTTATTGTCAAAGAATATTTTGTTGTTGCCAAAATGTACCAATATTCAATTGAAGAGCGTGTTTTTTAGTCAAAACGTTTTATTTTTGTCATCAGAGACCTGCCGAAACACTCAGGAAATGGTCTAGTGCCTTTAAAAGCAGCACAAAGCCATCTTCAAGTATGTTAGACCATTAATTGCCAAGTTCATGATGCCTACCACGAATACTGAATCCAATCCACATGGTTTCAGCAGCATAGAGCTCCTCCACATTCAACAGATGATGTCCTGGACCTGATCAGAAATCACTATGACAATCGTGTCATTGCAAGAGGCTTCCAAATCACTTTGGCTATGGACTTTTTTGGCCACCCTGTAGCCCTGACTTATCTGCTCTAGACTTATTTTTAATGGGCTATGTTAAAGATCAAGTCTACAGAGATCAACCAAAAACCATAGAAGAGCAGAAAACAATGATAACAAGTGGGATAATGTCAATTCCAACAGACCAACTCAAGCAGGTTATCACGAATTTCCAGCAAAAACTTTGTTTCATTGTCTCTTCAGATGGTCAACATTTTGAGAACCTCATTGTTGTGGTTTAAAAAATTATTAGCAATATTATGTATATTAAGTATATTGGCAAAGAGTGTTAAGTATTATTAAGCAAACTGAGCAGTTAGACTGAAATTATAAAACAATGGGAGAGTTCATATTAAACTGAAAAGATTATATGGTTCGAGGATAAAGTTTATATATATATATGTCTTACTTCACTTCTGAAATGTCCAAAAGAAAACTATAGAGATAAACAGTTGAAAATATGACATGCAAATGAAGTAGTTCTAAATAAATTATGCTAAGATGCTGTATATTTATTGTGCGTATATAACTTAAAAATTGACAACTCAAATTTTTCTTGATTTGACCACTTACAAAGATCGTCACATCCTGGTATTCTATGAATTCTTTTAACAAAAGTATGCTATACGTATTTGGTTTAATCATTTTACTCTTACGATCTTTAATGCCAAAATATACTTAGACATTCTGTTAATTTTTTATGAAAAAAGAGAAGCAATCAAATACTTATCTGTAATCTTTCTTGAAGCTGGGAAGGTTTTCCGACAGATTCCATGAGGTTGTTTTGAAATCACCGACATTTTTATTATCTTGATATGTAGCACTTAAACATCATCTTTATTTTATTAAAGATGGACATCATAGCACTAAAGGCTAAAATGTTCGCACATGTCCCTTATGCAAAAGAAAATGGCTACAACGCCACAAGTAAAGACGCATTTTCGAAAGTACCGCTTACCGCTGCTGCCGAGACTCAGAGAAAAAACGACTGAGAAAACACAAGAGGGGGAAAAATTAAACCATAGAGGAGTTGCCTCAGAATCTCAAGCTCGCCAAGTACGTGACAAAATTATGCCAAAAAGGAAAGGCTAGCGTTATGCTATTTAAAAAAACTGAAGTTATTACAATAAATAAAATATAGCGAGGATGCAGACCTGCCAACTGCTACAAAAAAATCGTAGTTGCTACGATTTGGACCTATAAACTACGATGCTGCAAAAATCGGTCTTAAACTACGATTTTTTGCAAAAAACACAAAAGCATTTTTTGTTTCTAGTTGCGATTTTTATCCCGCAGAGCATATTTTTCAGGAGTGATCCTGTTGCGAAATTTCCAAAATTTCAAAGTATTTATTTCCGAAAGGTTTAAAAAATTGGCCATTAGTCCGAAAATTCAGAGATTAAAAAATGCTCATGGAAAAAAAAAAAATCTGGGCTGCAAAACAAACTTCTTAACATAAAACATTCTCTTTATGTATATTAACCACAAGTGAATTGTGTTTCTGTAAATATTTATACAGGAATTCGCTTCCTCAGAAACAAGGTGCCATTTTAAGAATTTCTGAAAAGGAGGAGGAGGAGGGGGTTGAGGGGCAAGGTTTGAAATAGTGTGCAAAATCGCACGATTTGCGATAAACTACCGCGAATTTTGACAAATGACCATATAAAAAAATCAATTTCGTCAATTGGTCGCAGAAGAAAATTTCGTCAAAGAATCGTGGTAAAAGCGCAGTGTTGATTTCAGGAGGTGAACCGGGGGGGGGGGGGGGGGATGCCGGAAGATTTGAGATTTTGTGTTTTCAATCGTGTGAATTTTGTCAAAATCGCAGAAAGAAAGCGTGAATTTAGTAAGATCGATCAGTAAGAAAACGCAAATTTTCACCGAAAGATCGCAGAAAGAAAACACTAATTTCGTCAAAAGGATTGCAGAAAAAAAGCAAAATTCGACAAAGGATCGTGGTAAAAAAGGCGAATTTCGTCAAAAGTTCGTGTTATGAAAAAAGCTGATTTCTACAAAGAATCGTGATAGAAAAATGTGAATTCGATTGCGGAAAAATTGTGAATATCCTGAAATGATCGAAGGAAAAAAATCCCGAATTTCGTCAAAATTTGTCGTCAAACTGGGCTAAAAATTTAGAACCAGGTTCCTTTTATAAATGTAAAAAAAAAAAAAAAAAAAAAAAGAAACACTGCAAAAAGAAAAGAAACTCTAAAAATCGTATAAAAATTTTCAAAGGAAAAAATTTACTATATTGAGTTGAAAGACTGAAACCTTATTCCTTTTACGAATGTCAAAAGATGGCAGTGTAACATGAAAAAACAACCAACCAACCTTCAGATTAATTTAAATTTTGTGTGCTACGATTTCTCATTTTCAAAGGTTGGCAGGTCTGAGGATGCCAAAATTTGTAAGCCTGCGTACATACAATAGTTATTGGCTAGAACATACCAGAAAAGTCTAGAACAACTACCACTGACCAATGAGAAGAGAGGCCGGAAATAAATTTATTTCGCCTTGAAGTAGAAGTTCTTTTTCTTGACATCAACGATTGAAATAATAAAATAAATACTGGATATGTAAAATATGAAAAAAGATAATACATGGAGTTAAAAGATTAATGAAAATAACAATTAAAATAAATATGGAGAAATATCGATACTGATAAAGTATGAGTTTAGAAATATGATGCAAGTAAATAAACCGATTATTGAAAAGAGACATAAATGAAATGAACCATGGAGTTAAGAGTTAATGGAGATGAAATCATAATGGTGTGAAAAAATCAATATAAAGGATTGAATCGATTATCTCCACAACTCATCTTTTAATTTCCTTTATTCTCATGGGTAAATTTTTAAACTAAAAATCTTTTTCCGTTCAAAGTTCTTCAATGTTTTCTTTTTCTATACCCTGTGAAGTACCCTGTAACTACTGGTTAACAATAAAAAGGAACAACTGTTTATTTTTCGAACTTTTTGAAAAATATACTTGTTATATTTATTTATACTATACTATCTGTGTAGTTTTAAATATTTATTGTTGCTAAAATGTGTTTTTAGAACTGTCGTCATAATTCTGAAGGCCGTCAATGTGAACGTTGCAAGAGAGGTTATTTTGGCGATGCTAGGAGAGGAACACCTGATGATTGTCAACCATGTCCATGTCCATTAATTACTACACCTAATCAGTATGTCCATATTATTTATAATTTTTGTGTTTACCATTTAAGTTTTACAAATATAAACTAAAAATGTAATATTGGGTTTCATAAATGACTTTCTGTTAAAATATTAAAATATTTCTCAAAATGAATTATTTTGAGAATGGGTTTTAACTATTGAAAAGCTATTATTCATCCTTGATTTTTATGCTTGATTGTAAATTGAAATAGTTACTTAACCTTGCACACTAGTAAGTATATTTTAATTTATAGTGTTCTGCTTTTTACATGCCATGTAAAATTTTATTAAGTCATAATGATTAAAAAAATTACCTTTTATTTTAACTCAGAAAAATTTCTTCAGATTTTCAATCAAAAAATAAAAATGTCTGTAATCAAGTATTAGATACTGAATTGAAGATATTGGAATTTGTAGTGGTCTTTTTTTTCTTCTTCTTCTTCTTTAAGATTAAAAAAAACTACTAAAATTTTTTTAACTCTAACATGTTTCTTAAAATATGTTAATTAAACATTGAAATTAAACGATGTCATTACCAAATTTTTCAGTTACTAAGTTGAATAAAAATTATGTATAATTCTTTTTTTATATAACATTTGTGAACATTAAATTTATGAACATACAGAAGAAAAGTTCTCTCTCATCCTGAATTGCAATAAAGCAGAATCTAAAAGGATTATAAGATATTTGATCTAGTAAATTCCTCCTTTCAAAGCAAACTTGTGTGAAATGTTATTGATTTATTGTGCTATATTGATAGTGTTCATCTTGTTAGATATTGGTGGTTGTAAGTGTGTTATTGTTTAGAATGTCATTACAGAAATATTATGTTAGATTGCATACACATACAAATGTTTCGTAGATTAATAGTTTATTTTATAGAGGAAGACTAACTGTGTTTAACATTTAATTTTTATGAATGTTTTTCTCTGTATGTCAGTCTCTTGGATACCAGAAGCCATGCCTTGCATTCTGAATGGTAACATTGTCATTACAAATTGATATTATCAGAGCATGGTGTTATGATATTTGTAATTGGTCTTATCCTGTGGTGTTTGTAAATAGCCTTAATGTAATGTTATGTTTCCTACACTTTCGCATGATTTCATTCACATGTATCCTTTCCATGTGTGAGTTAGTAACCTTTTGTGAACACTTTGCATATTTAATTATTGCACATATATTCTCAAAATTCTGAAATGAATTCTTATACCCCTTTTCTTTGCATGAATTAACTGTAGCATTGCATGAATTTCAGAATTTTGAAATTAGAAATAGTGTGTTCTTTTTCAGAATATGTTTATCTAGTATCATGTTGTATTAATTCATAATGAATTTTTAAGTCTATACATAATATGTATGCATTTTATGCATGGTTACTCGATAATAAATTGTTTCCAAGAAATACTTCTTAAAAAAATCATTGCAAATTCCTAGTTTCAAGAGGTTATAAATGATGTTCAGTTAAAGATGATTTTTAGTAAAATGTTTAAATAAAAATTTATTAAAAATCTATATATAAAGGATGTGCCATTGATACCTAAAAATAAGTAATTTGGCTGTTTTTTAATGTGTTTTAAAGGATCCTTCAAGTTACTAAAGCAAATCAGTTTATCACATTTAATTGGAAAAATAAATGCATTATCTCTTATAATTTTTCATTTTTATCTGATGTATATAATTTTAGTTTCTATTAATGAAACTTAAAATTTTGCAAAAATGTCACTTTTGTTGTTGTTTATAATCACTTATAAAAGCATGATTCTTTTTAAAGAATATTTTTAATATTTGAATATATCTTGCTGATATTTTGTTACAATATATAACTTTTAATGGAAATGGAAAACATTATTGACAGTCAATTTCATACTTGGCTGCATTAGTAATTATTTTTAATAAGCTTAATATTTCATACACAAAACTCTATTTAATAATTAAATTAATATAATTATTTGGTAACATACTTAAGCCCACTCTATCATATGAGTAGTCAATATCATTACTTTACTGAAACATTTCAAAAATATGTTTTGGTTTCAAATTTATTTATCTATATTCAATTACATACAACTCAAAATAAAATATTTGGTTGATCTAGAAATCTTAAACAAAGCTCATGTTGAGAAAATAAGTACTTGAATTTGTATGATTTTATATTTTAAATGAAAATCCATTCAAACAAATTCTGATATAATCTGATTTCTGATATAGTTGTCGCACTGCTTACAACAGTATGCATTCTGTGGTCTGTTTTTAAATTATATTTTTAAACAAAAATCTTTTCAAATGAATCCAGTGTTGTTGATCTCACTGTCTGTGATTTTATATTTTTAAACTAAAACCTATCCAAACTAACCTAGAGTTGAAGGCCTTACTGTCTTCAGTAGTGTACACCAGACGTGTTACACACATTCTAGTTTGCTTTTGCGAATGAATCTTACTGTATATACTTGCATATCAGCTGAGAAATTTTGATCTAAAATTATCTTATGAAGAGGGGGGGGGGGGGGGCGTTGGCTTATACGCGGGTCACATTTGAGGAGAAAAGTTGTAAGCCATACAGCTTTCTGACTGGAATAGCAGCACATGGGGAGAAAAGGGGGGGGGGGTCAAAACGTGTGATTTAGAGTGCTTGCGTGAGAGAGACAGGAGAAGGAAAATTGACCTTGACTCCACGCATTCTAGTTTGCTTTTGCGAATGAATCTTACTGTATATACTCACATATAAGCTGAGAAATTTTGACCTAAAATTGTCTTATGAAGAGGGGGGCGTTGGCTTATACACGGGTCACATTTGAGGAGAAAAGTTGTAAGCCATACAGCTTTCTGACTGGCATAGCAGCACATGGGGAGAAAAGGTGGGGGAGAAGTCAAAAGATGTGATTTAGAGCACCTGCGTGAGAGAGACAGAAGGAAAATTGACCTCGACTCCATTCATTTATTCACGCTTTTGTCTCTGACTAGGTAATTCTAATTTTCTCTGCTCTAGTAAGTGATTGTTTGGTTATGTAAGCAATTTTTTTCTTTCTTGCTTTTAGCAAAATGGAAACTTTAAAAACCAAACGTGCTGCATATGGTGCTTCTTTCAAGTTAAAAGTCGGGAAGTATGCTGAAGAGTATAACAACTGTGCTGCAGCTAGACAGTTTGGAATAAATGAAAAAAAAAAAGTGAGAGAATGGCGGAAAAATAAACTGACTTTAAATGCTATGCCAAAAACGTTGAGAACGGGAATAGCTGCATTTCCTGAAATGGAGAAAGAATTAAATCAATGGATGATGCAATGTCGCAAAAGTGGTTGTGTAATCACGCGAACTGGAATACGATTACATGCATTAAAAATGTCTAAGGATGACAAATTCAAGGGTAAGAAGCCAGAAACATTTTTTTGCATCAGCTGGATGATGTTCACGATTTATGAATCATTATGGACTTTGCCTTCGCCAAAGAACTAAAATCGCCCAAAAGCCACTAAAACAACTCGAAGAAAAAGTTTAATCTTTTCAAAGGTTTGTCATTGGTCTTCAAAAAAAGAAAAATTTTGATTTATCGCAAATAGGAAACATGGATGAAACACCTGTTACTTTTGATTTACCCAGCAATAAAACTGTAGACTCAATTGGCAAAAAAATTTGTGTTCATCAAAACTACAGGTCACGAGAAAACTCGTTTCACCGTTGTTTTATCTTGCTTAGCAAAAATTTGGCTCCAAATTGCCCCCAGTAATTATATTTAAGAGAAAGAAAATTCCATCTAACGTAAAATTTCCGACTGGAGTAATTATCAGTGCACAAAAAATGGTTGGATGGATGAAATAGGAACCATTGATTCGCTGGAAAATGTGTGGGCTAAAGACTCAGAGCAGTATTTAAGAAATCATCGATGCTTGTATGGGATACATTTAGAGCTCATACGACCAACAAAGTAAAAGAAAAAGTTAAAAAACTAAGTTTATTGATGGTTGTTATACCAGGTGGACTTGCATCACTGTTGCAACCACTTGATGTATGCATCAACAAACCATTTAAAGATAGATTACGAAGATTTTGGATTGAGTGGATGTGTTCGCCAGATGTGCAGAGAACAAAGGGTGGCAATTTTAAAAAGGTGGGATTCGATGTTATTGCCTCTTGGGTCAAAGAGGCGTGGATGTCAATTCCAAGTGATAGGATTATTAAATCATTTAAAAAGTGCTGTATTAGCAATGTGATGGATGGCACTGAGGACGATTTCATCTATGAATATGATGATGAAAATTCATCAGATTCTGAGTTAGATTTTTATAATGAAGAAGCAACAGAACGGGACTTCATCAAACTTTTTGGTAATTCAGATATTGATTCCGAATCTGAGTGAACCATTTGATGTTTCTTAATTTTTTAGGTAATTAGTTTTGCTTGTTTAGTATTTTAATAAAAATGTAATTTTTGTCCAAACACATTTGGAATTTTTTGGGTTGGCTTATACGCAAGTCAAGAATTTTACCAATATTTTGTACTTCAAAATATGAGGGTTGGCTTTTACGCGAACAGGCTTTTATGCGAGTATAAGCTCGTAGTCTTCTTTTTTCCATCCACAATACGAATGTCGGATTTATGGTAAATTAATTTTATTAAAACCTAAAAGGAAATAAAACCTTTTCATATTTCTTGCATATATATTTTTTATTTTGATCTTTTTCGTCTTGCTAATGAATAGTAAAATTCCTCACTGTGCTCATTGAATGTTTTGTTTGGTTACTTCTATTGATTTAAAATGCTGTGAACTTTAAGAAAAAAAAGTGTTAAAAGTTTTCATGCACAATGCATTAACAACACTAAAAGTGCATAGAATAACAGGTTTTAGGGGAAATGTTTAAGGTTTTGTGAAAAATAAAAAAATAACAAATCAATTTTTGTTTTCCTTTTTTTTTTTTTTAAGCTAGTTAAAAAAGGTTAATGTTTTTAATGTGTCTTGATATCGAATATTATAAAATATAGTTTAAACTATAATTTTTGGACATCATGTTCCCCTTGATTATTAAATGAAAAATATACAAATTAAAACTTCTGATTTATTTTACTAAAAAAGGTGCTAAAATACATAAAAAGGTCTTTAGAACATAAAAACTGTCAAATGCTGTTAAAAACCCAAACCTTTGAACTTTTATAAAACAGCCATCATCAGGGGAAAATTCAGAGGCATGAAAGTTCATGAATGTTCATTGCTTAAATAGCTGGAGACAAGTCTATTTCAAAAAAGGGAGGAGGAGGGGAGGGAGGGAGCGGAAACATAATTATTGTATTTTTTTTTCTCTCTTCCTCCCCTCCTCCTCCCTTCTTTTGGAATAGATTTGTCTCCAGCTATTTAAGCAATGAACATTCATGAATTTTCATGCTTCTGAATTTTCTCCTGATGATGGCTATTTTATAACAGTTGAAAGCACTTGTGTTTTTAACATCATTTGATGATTTTTATGTTCTAAAACATTTTATGTATTTTAGCACCTTTTTTAGTAGAATAAATCAGAAGTTTCAATTTGTATATATTTCATTTGATATACAATGTCTGTCCTCCAGTTTATATAAGGTTGCAAAAATCCTTTTAAAGTTTGTGATGTGGTTTTCTTTTTAAAATAATTAGTATAATTACAAATGTATGTAGTTTAAAATCAATCTGAAAATTTAATTTCCTGAAACTATTTTATAAGCATTGAATTTAAATGATATTATGCTTTATCAAATTCTTAGGCCTTATTTAAGTGGTTTCTATGCATGGCATGAAATCTAAATCATAAGTTGATTTATACCTGACTATAATAATTACTTTTTAAATTATTATGTATTGAAAGAAAATCTTTGTTTTTAGTTACTGAAAAAAGCTATTGAAATGTTAAAAAATATATATACAAAGTATGCTATATTTATGTAAAGCAAACCTGTACTTTTGTATGACTTTCTGTGGTTTTCAATAACTGTTTAAATAATTAATATTTACTTTCTCTAAAATAATATGAGATTTCATACAAAATATGATCACAAAGGAGCCAAAAACTACTGAAATTTTATTGTTATGTACTTATGTGAATACTACTATATTGTTAGTAAAATAATTAAAAAAATATCTTGCTATTAAATTTAATCAAAGTTATTGTTTTCTTTACATATAAAAATGGTAGTTAACTATTTAATATTCTTATATTATTTATTTCTAAATAGAATACATGGAGATCAAAATCTACATTTGTGTGAAAGAATGTTAATATAGTATAAAACAGTACAAATTGACAGGTGGTTGTTTCATTTAGAACTCAACTACAAAACTGTAATATATTTATTGCATTATTTATTATAACATTAAAAAAAAATTGTCAATGTACTTATCTATATTATAAAGGACAAACATATCTGTGCATAACGCATACGTCATTCTGCAAATGGCAACACTTTAAAATTTGAAATGAAATTTCGTTTTTGCAATTTTCACTAATTGCAAAATTTTAAACTTCTAAACATCGTGCAGTTTCAATTTTTACACCAACGTATAGGGAAAAAAAATGTACTTTTAAATGCAATTTGTTTGAAAGCTCTATCTCTATTTATTTTTGAGATATTAATTTTTTTACAGTTTTTAGTACCAATTTTGTAATTGTGGCAACTGAAGTACTCCATTTTTATTAAAAGTAAAGGGAAAATAGTCATGGTTTATTTATTATTACTGATTATATCCTTATTGATGCCATTTTCACATTACAAATAAAAGTAACTTTTTTCTAATTTTTGAACCGAAAATGACGTCAGCCATTAAAAAAAACACACATTCTTCTCCATAAATCAAAAGATTGAAGAAGATTTTTCTTTTTACATTATGCTGATACTGAGTTTGAGACGCTAGGCAAAATGATTCAGTGTGTAAAAATGATGTCATATTTAAAACAAAACGATCATTTTCTTTGATAAAACTAAATATTTGACCAATACTAAATGGCCAGTACTATGGCAACTAAAGGCAAATTTTCGCGGGTAGTGAGATTTGAACTTAAAGTTTGTGCGAATGCTCACATGAAAAGTTGTATCGGACAAACGTGACTTTAAGTTTGGAAATACATTCATTAATAATCTATTGTATATTAAAATACTTTTAAATTGTGGATTTGAGTGGTGCGTATATAAATTATGAGAATGTGTAAATAACGTACAGTTTAGATTTTATGGGGGGAAATTTTATGTGACAAAGCGAAATCCTTTTTACTGATTTTTCATCCTGTAAAAACAAACATAAGAGCCTCAATCGATAACTTCAACATAATTATTATCTTGATTACGTATTCTAATACAGTTTAATTTTTCAAGAATTTAAGCAGTTGAAGTTTGTGGAAATAATGTTTTGGTAATTTTAGGTTAAAACATTATTTATTTTAAGAGTTAGACAACCAATGCAAGATGGACTTTTTATCGTAATTATTTTTGTAAGTTTATTATAAATTCGATCTAACAGTTCCATTCTAAACATTTTAATTCGTCAAATTTCGATGGGTTCCAACTCGTTTTATGTTCAATACAAAATAGTTTGCTAAATTCACATGTAAATGTTGTGGAAAATGTCATAAAGTTTATTTCATGTGTAATTTCCTCTTTTTTGTTTTTTGAGTGACTTCCTTGATTTTTAGAACTTAATTATAAATTAATTTCCCATTTTTCCATTCTCCGGCTGCATGTAATAAATCCTCAAATGTTTTTTTAGTTACAACTGTATACGAATTACAGCAGCAATGGAATTAAGAGCCAAACCACGTTCATTAAAATATGCAAACTGGCTATGAAACTCTGCATTAATGAAATATTTTAAATACTAAAATGTAGAAAATAAAATATAAATAAAAAGTAAATATGCTTTTATTAAGATTTTAAATTAACATAATGTTTGTAAGTATTTCCATTAATAATCATTTATTGAATGCATAGATCAAAATATAAATATATTGGAGCTAAATAAAATAGCTTAAAAAAAAAAAAAAAAATCAAGTCCATAAAATCTTGTATTTCTAGAGTTCCAAGTATATTATAGTACTCTCATTGGAAAAAATAGAACATTTATTCATATTTAAAAGGAAGCAGTTCAGGTGGGTCAATTTTTTCTTTACTTGATGAGGAAAAGTTAAAATTGGAGTAACTCTTAAAACTTTTTAATAAACCATTATATCAAAGAATGAATCTTCTTCATTTGATGAAGGAAGTCATAAAATAAATGTTCTTTAAACTAACAGTAGTGTTAACAGTAGTTTTTGAAAATATTAAAAAAATATTCATTTTTTTAAATTTGGTGTTTTGATGAATATGATTAATCAGTTGTTTTCTTAAATAGCAGTTTTGCTACATGTGGAAATTACTTTCTGTTGTTTCTTAACATATTTTGTTAATTCCTTTTATTTGCAAATAATTATTTATATTTGTATTTATTTGCTTATTGTTATTGTTTCTGCTTTATTTTGAAACCATATCAATAAATTTTCGTCATAATTTTTAAATAAAGTTTAAAAGTTTTTTTTAATAGTGAGCAAGTTACCTTATTTCTGTACTAAAAAAGAAATCAGTGTATTTATTATTTTAATAAAAAAATGTTTTTTTAATTAAATCCAAATAAAAATCACAAATTGATGTAGTATTATTGTACTTTCTATTCTTTTTTTTTAATTATTATTATACATTCTAATAGGAAATTAAAGGAATCTAAAGAACTTATTTTAATATTATTATTTATCTATATGTATTCAGTTTTTTGTATTTGTTTATTTTCCTTTGTAATTTTATAATATTTTTGTTAAAGAATATATTAATGTTTTGTAATAGGTTTTCTCCAACTTGTATTTTGGACACTGATGGTCAAGTAACTTGTGATGCATGTCCAATTGGTTATGAAGGAAGACGTTGTGAACGATGTGGACCAGGATATGATGGTAATCCTAATGTCCCTGGTGGCAGCTGTAGAGTTCATGGTAAATTTTGTTTTTAGCTTCTGTTGTTGATAATTATAAGTTACTATTATGTATGCATAGTTATATATGCATTTAGTAATATTTTTAGAGGATGAACTTATTTTCATTAACATGTCTCTTTGGTAGGTGGACTTCAATGTGATCCTGTGGGAAGTTTAACTGCAGATCCTAGTAGAAATACTGGACTTTGTCAGTGCAAAGTAAGATTTAAAATTTTTATTTTGAAATATTTTCTTAAATAGATATTCATCATTGGTGCACCTTCGGGGAGAGCTAAGGGGGCTGAAGTCCCTTTCAGACTAGACTAGATATTTATTTATTTTTTTTTTTAATTATGAAAGATTTTATTATGTCCTTAAAAAATCAGAATTTTTGAAAGATATTAATATTGTCACACAATTTTTTTCTTTTTTATAAATTTTATTATGAAATTCGAAATATTAGCATGTTTAAGATTTACTTAATTAAAAATTTAAGACCCTATCCAATCTCTTGCTCTCTTTAACCTTCATAATATTTTGGTAATTTAACAATAAAACTTTAAATCGTTTGATTGCAAACACATTTTAAAATTATCCAAATACAGAAACACACCAAAAAATTGCAAAAACTAAGATATATTTTAGTACAGTATTTTATTATTTAACATGTTAAAAGCATTTAGAATTAGTCGTACCAAAACTTTCAAGAGCTTTCTCTGGCTGGTTACACCTCTGGTCAAATCAGCAAAAAAAAAAAAAAAAATATAAGTCAAGACCTGATCCAGCACGTCCCATCAAATCAAATGAAAGGAAGGCGTGGTAGCGTACCGGTCCAGATCTGGGCATATATAGGCTGCTATGCTAATCCCCTCCAAAGTGTAAATCTGGATGCGCCACTGATATTCATGTAATATAAGGAATAATTAATATGAATTTTTTGCTTATTGTTAGATTGTATGATTGCAGAGTGTTATAATTAAATATTTTAATGTGTGTTAATATGAAAAAAATTTAATCTTAATCATAAATAGTGTGCAGGATAAATCATGCAGAAAATAGGAAAATCCAACATAATAAATAATGCTGTACAGTATTTTCCCCCCTTTAAATTCTTTCACAGCCATGTCATTCTTCCACAAATATTTTTTAATTTTCGTGGAAGTGCATAATTTATTTTTTTAAAAAGCGGTCATCAATCCAAAAATTCGGACATAAAAAGGAAAAGAAACACACACACAAAAAAAATCTGGTATGAAAAACAAACTTCTTAACAACTTTTCTTCCTTTAAATTCTTTCTCATGCATGTGATTCTTCCACGAATATTTTTAATTTTCATGGAAGCCTGTGATTTTCTTTTTTTCTTTTGTGGAATTTAAGTTTGTAAAATTGATTCATGAATCCATTGCAGAAAAAAAAATCATGAATTTCTTCAAAAAAAAGAAAAAAATCATGCCATGTATATATTTATTATATGTAACTATCTATATGTTAGTGTATTAATATGTATATATCCAGTAAAGTATGAAACAATCAAACTGTTAACGAAATTCATATCTGTAACAAAATTGTTCTATTTTCTTACGATAATAAATAAAATTTATTTACAGTTAAATTTTCTTTTAGCAGTTCTTAACATCCTGTGATAAGTCTCTACATAAAAAATTCATTAAATAGAGTTCTTCATAAAATTTACTACAGCAATTTTTTTTTAACATTTCTTGAAATATAATTTGTTTTAATTAATAATCTTTGTTCGTAAATATTCGTTGTTTTGAAAAAATTAGCTAATTGGAAGAAAAATATGTATAGTAACTTATAGTGAAATCTATATTATAAAGGACAAACATATCTGTGCGTAACACATACATCATTTTGCAAATGGCAACACTTTGAAATTTGAAATAAAATTTCGGTTTTGCAATTTTCTCTACTGCAAATTTTTAAACTTCTAAACATCGTACATTTTAAATTTTTACACCGTCATATAAGGAAAAAAATGCTCTTTTAAATGCAATTGGTTTGAAAGCTGTATCTCAATTTATTTTTGAGATATTAATTTTTTTGTAGTTTTTATTACCATTTTTCTTATCGTGGCAACAAAAGTACCTCATTTCTATTGAAAGTCATTGAAAGTAAACTGAAAATAGTCGAAAATAGGAGATACTGTATCTTTTTGTTGCCATTTTCTCATAAAACCTGAAAAAAAAAGTTGAAATTAAAATATGGGCTATGTCAAGAATTTTGTTTGTTATTCCGTGATAATGACGTCATATGCACATTTTTCTATAGGCAAAGTTTAAGACAGGATTGTAAAAGTGGATTGCTTTAGCGGATGCAAATGACATCATTTTATAAAAAAGCGTGTATTTTAATTCTTAAACTTGAGTTATGTTTTGTAGAAGTGCGTTATTTTCACAGCCCATCTGCTTTGAAATGCTTCACTTTTGAAAATAATGTAATCGAAATCACACACTGATAAAACGCAATGTTTTACAAAAATTTAGAGTGTCTTTATAAAAGAGAGGTGACATGCAAATAATAGCGATTTATGTTACAAAAATTGATGATTCTCGCCTGGATGGATTTGCTTCACCGAGTTAGGCAAGCAAACAAATAATTCTTGATTTAAAATAATATCATTTTCCTGAAGCTTTTGTCCAAAATTCTCTCGAATAATAAAATTTTAATGCTATTCTTTAGGACTTTCTACTATAATTTTATCAAAATAACATAATTTGCTTAATTTAATTTTCCACAATTTTGTATAATCTATATATTTAAAACACAAGTGTGTTTTTTAGTCATCTACCCTGATCTTTCTGCTGAACCAGTTTTACTAATATATATTTTTTAAAAACTGAAAGCTCTTCCTTCGTAGATGTGATGGCACTATCTGTTTTTTTTTTTTTTTTTTAATTATTCCCACTTTTATGTTTTAATTTTAAGAGCATTTTATGAAATTTCTTTAAGATGATGAAAATTAGATAGCTTTCATTATTGCAGACAAGAGAGAAACAATGAGTATTTTTAACTTTATTCATGCTATATTCTGAAAACATTTCAAAATTGTTGTATAGGGTTTAGTGGCACAAAATCCCATTAGGAGCAGTATATTATATTAGGGGCATAATAACGGAAAATGACATACTGCTTTTGAAAACACGCATTTTTCCTCATAAATTTTCTATATTGGTTTTGCTTCTGCATGTGTACTGATACTACTGAAGTTCCAGACACCAGGCAAATTGCTTATTTAAGTGAATATGAAGTCTTATTTAAAAGAAAATGATCATTTTCTTATATAAAACTAAACATTTTAACAGAAATGCGTCTAAAATACATAAATTACAGAAATTTTTACTCTCTGGAATTGAGATTAGAATCTCAAGTAAAGAGTGCGTCTGTTCGCATAAAAGATGTTGCTGACAATCGTGACTTCAAGTTTTGAGTTAAAATGATTTTTAAATGATCAAACAAAATACAATTTTTTAAAAAAAATGATGAATATGGATATGAGAAGTGCATATGCAAATTTTGAGAAGGTGAAAATTGCTGTTTTCATTCCGGAAATCCAAGCATAAGAGCCTCAATTGATAACCACATCCTTATAACTGATCTTTATTATGTTTTACTGATTAAGTATCTATCTATATTATAAAGAACAAACGTATCTGTGCGTAACACTGACTAGAGATGAGACGGGCTCAGCCCGAGCCCGGGCCCGACACGGGCTCGGGCTCGTTCTTTCTGAAACTGGAAAACTATATTTATTTATGTATAGAAAAGATAGAAAGAACTTTTTTCCCTGTTTAAAATTACTTTTCAAGTCTTTTCAATGTTATTTAGATCAAAATGAAGGGGTAACAAAAATCGTGTTTATTTATTTTAGTATTTGATTGCTGTTTCAAAAGAAAATTTGTGATGTTTTCAGATTTATGTGTATGGCATTTTCGACGACGATCAATTAATATGGCGCCAATCAAAACAAACGCAAGCAATGAATTTGTTTTTATTAGGATTTTCATTTGTGACAGAAGATATTTTTTAATCCGATCGTTTATTTATTTTTTATTTAGTTATCTAACACAAAGAGAATGTTTTCTTCGATTTTTAGTAGACCAGAATTAGCTTGAGGTTTGCAAATTATTTAATCTTATATTTGCGCATGAGTCATAATCATTCTTCATATGAAAATAACTTTACTGGGTATTATATCTATTTGTCATGAACTCTGCTCATGCTAATTGGAAGAATAGTAGGTAGGACTCTGTAGTAGATTTACGAGATCACTTTGCTACGTAAGTAAATATAATTACTTTATTATTCCGATAGGAAGCAATCAGTCAGTGTTTCTTCTTTTAATATAAAGGCATCTGACCTTTAAGATAATGGTGTCAATTTTGTAATTTATGTTGATTTTCCGGTTCACGTCAATCACGGAAGACTGTTATGAGAAAGGAATCGATTATAGTTAAAGATGTATCGGTAAAGAGTGGTATCGGGCTCGGGCTCTGATGACAAAAAATCTTTCGGGCTCGGGTGGGCCCGGGCTCCAAAAAACGAGCCCGAACTCATCTCTAACACTGACGTCATTTTTTTAATGGCAGCACTTCACGATCAAATTTCGGTCTTGAAATTTTCGCTACTGCAATTTTTGAATCTTCTGACCATCATACATTTTCAATTTTCGTCGCACAAGGAAAAAGTTTACTTTCAAATGCAATTTGTTTAAAAAAATATCTTAATTGACTGATGTATTAGGTTTTTTAAAATAATTTTTTAAGCATGATTTTTTTTTTTATAAGTTTATCTTATCACGTGCCATTTTCAATACATAATAATAATAAACATTTTGCACATAAAGCAACAAACATTTTTCAGCATTTGTTTCTGACTATTTTTGCATAACGAAATTAATACTTCTTTTATAAACAAATAAATTTATAATATTGAAAAAACACAAATCTAACATATTTGTAATCTTACAATTTAAATTTTTAGATCACCAAATAGGATTTTTTTTTCTAATGGAATTTGTTTGCAAAGTTCACCTCAGTTTACTGATTGTCTATGGTTTTAAAAACAATTTTAAAGCATGAAATATTTTTTAATTTATCTATATCGCACGGAGCTTGATTATGAAAGATTAATCCGCTTGCCCTTAAAACAAAATAAAGAGTTTGTCATTTTCTTACGGCTAATATCCATTAAAAAAAACTTCCCTATGAATAAATAAATAAAATAATATAAATAAAACACTAATTTACCAGACATGTATAAGCTCTGAAATGATCAGAATATAAAAGGAGGCCATAAGTAGCAAAATCTTGGCAAATAAGTCTTAGGATGTGGCTAATAAGAAAATATTGCTTTTGATAAATTTAAAAAATTTATTTGATTGTATAATTCATATTTTCCATATGAAAAATGCTTTTTTAATTTAAGTGGTCAATCTAAAAAAATTATTGCATATAAAAAAATTATTTTCAATTAAAAAAAGTGTTTTCACCTATATTCTTTAACCCAGGAAGACCGGGTACGATCCCCTAGTAATTAATAAAAAATCAAACTTATATGTAAAAAAAAAAAAATAAATAAAATGCATTAATTTAGAAATTAATTTAATTTAATTCATTGATTAGTAAAAAAGATAAATATGCACAGTAATTTTTAAATGACAAAAAAATAATGAATAAAATTCATGATTTTAAAGAAAAAATAATTGGAATACTTAAAATATTAAATTAAAGTAATTAATATATTTAATTAAATTTTAAAAGTTAATGAAATGGTAAAAAATAATTTAAAGTTAATAACAATTATCCGATGTACTATGTCATCTTAGGAGGTTGTCCCATATTACATTCCTAGAAGTTCAATCCTGAGGAAATTCTTAAAGTCCCTTCCTGAGGAAGTCCTGAATATCATTTTAATATCAGGGGAAATTGGGGTGACTTGGAGCTTCAAGGAGAACTTCAGAGGATTTTGTACTATATTGGATATGGTTACTTAATTAATTAAAAAAATGTTAAATAAGTACCAGAATATGAGCTCGGAAATTCGATTTCTAACTATTTTTAGTCACAATTTTAACTCCGTTTTCTTTCATTCTTTTTTTACTTTTTAAAAGTTTTTTTTACATATCAAGTTAAAATGGGGAGCATTAAGAAAATTACCAAAGTAAAGGTGTTTGGATTGTTACTTTGAATTTGTTATTTTAAAAATGCTTCAGTTATAAGTAAACTTTGCAATCTGAAGAAATAAGTTAATGATTCCATATTAATAAATCTAATATTAAATTTTATATTAGGTTTTTTATATATATTATATTTAGGCTTTATTTCTATCCAATGACTTATTTGTTTGTGTGCTTTTACTTATGAATAGAGGATACCTGAATAGCTGATTTTCCAAAGTCCTCAGGTGTCCATTATTTTATTATGTAGTACTAATATGATTATAAAGTTTAATGCATAATATTAATATATTAGAAAGCTTATTGCAAGTAGTAATTACATATTGCTCTTTCTGTTTTGTAATTATTTTTTTTATATATACATAGCCCTATGTTACTGGAGCTCGCTGTGATCAATGTAAACCCAATACATTCCATTTAAATCCGGATTCCCCACTTGGTTGCATTGATTGTTTCTGTATGGGTATCACTGAAACATGTTCCAGTAGTACTTGGTATAGAGATGAGGTAATTCTTTTCAATATTTATCTTGATTTTTTTTTTGTTTTTAACCTAACATTTTATTCTTAAAACTTGTCTGGAAAAATTAAATTTGAAATTATTTTTATATATGCAATTATCTGAAATGATTTACAGCTATTGTTTTTTTTTTCTTTCTTTCTTTCTTAATCCAACAAATGTATTAGAAATTTAATTTAAAATCAGGAAAAGGAATTCTGTATTGGAATGTTCTTTGTGTTATTATTTTGTTGATTTAAAATATCTGAAGTAGCATAATATTGTTAGCTAAAAGTTTGTTCTAAATAATCTCTTATGTGCTATTTTAATTAGATCAAATTAATCATGAAACCTTTAATTTTTTCACAACAAACATCACATATGCATGACACCTAAATTTTTCAGAATCCTTGATTATTCCCACCACTAACTTTCTTTTTTAATTGAAAAATTTGCCTTATTTAATGAAAGTATTTCTGTGTTTCAATTAAGCAAAAAGTTTCCATTTATAAAAACCCTTGATTAAAAATAATAATATTTTGTAAAGAACGTTTGTTGTGAGGTTGAAGACCCTGTATTTAAAATTCGATAGAAAAGCAATGTATATTTTTGTAGAGTATTTTAAAATGCTCAATTTAAATGTTAAATTTTAAATTTTAAAAGTTTTATTTATATTAAGCTTAGTGTATTTGTTGTCTATAGTATTTGCTATGTACCAATTGAATACTTCATTTTATTAAAACTTTCTTATAATAACAAAAACAATTTTTTGTTAGAGTAAATAAAGACTTTTCTCATTATTGTTATTATTATTATTATTTTGTTCTCAATCCTTTGTTGTGTTTGATGTTATTCCTTCATTTTTTTACATAAAATAACTCTTATAAAACTCTTCTTGAGAGGGTGCAGGTACCGAAGTCAACCATCTGGGGTTTTTTATATAGAAACAAAACCTGTAATGATATTCATATATCATTCGTTATTTGAAAATAATATCAGTAATTATTAAATCCTTTTGCCTAAAGTGGCAATTTTTCCAAACAAGCAAAAAAAAAAAGAAAAAAAAAAAAGATCCACTTTTTTAAAAATCAGTAGTCAATTCAAAGGCTGCTGAAGCTACACAAAATTCCATTCATAATTTCCATTCGCCTTTATGACTACCATTGTTAAATTTTTTTATGATATCATTTTTGGAAGTAAATGAGGATTTTTAATAGAGAGCTTTCAAATACGCATCCTCATGACAAGGACGTGTTAAATAAAACGTAACCATGAAAGTTTCATATTGAAATATACAATAAAAGTTTTGAATTCTTTTAATCCATAAAAATTACCTTGCATGCTGATTTAAAGCTCAGTAAATCTTTAAAACTTAAATACTTTTAGGAAAAAAATTATTTTATTTTTATGGAGACGAAAATGAGCATTAAGAGATCAATTTGCTACAATAGCCTAACCACTTTGCGAGAAAAGGCTCAGGCACAATTTTTAATCTTTTTATACCAGTAATTCCTAGGAGAAATCTTTCTTAATTTAATTACCTCAATTCTGTGATTAAATAAGGCAAGTCTCTTTTTAAAATTACTGGTGGGTAACATCAAATGTTTCATCCTGAAGAGGCTAATTTAGATTTTTAAATCAGTTTTACTTTTTTTTAACTGTTACATCATTTTATTTCCCAGATCATTTTGAGCTTTACAAGTAGTACTCATGGTATCATTCTCACTAATATTTTGAAAAACTACAATATCAGTCAAAACGTCCAAGTTGATGCCAGAAATAAAGAGCTTGTGTTCCGGAATTTTGCCACCCAGCCTCAACAGACTTATTATTGGAGGATGCCATCATCATTTTTGGGTGATAAAGTATGTAATAAAACTTCTGTAAAACTTTTTTTAGATTTTAAATGAAATATTTTAATCTTTCTTTTGTTTAATTTTAATTTAATTTTTTTTTCAACAAAATTTTTAAGATTGATTATGGATATAGACTGAAGCTAAATATCTTGTATTTTTAAGGAAAAGGAAAAATATAAAATGGAGTTATATAAAAATGATAAAAATGTGTTTTAAGGAATACATAGCTGATTAAATAAATCTAAAATTTGTTTTATAGATGTTCAATTTATATGGAAGTTTAAGTTTACATTGCTCATGCCGTCATAATGTTTTACAACGATATCCCACCATTCTTCTTACTCAGGTTATTCTTATTATTCAAGAGCGAATTAAGAATCAGATGAATTTATTTATGTTTAAGATAATGCTTTATTTCCAGTCTTGTATTTCTCTTGACTTGACATACATTTTTAGAGTTCTACACAGATTAGATTTACAGATTGGACTGAAATAAAAAGCAAAATAAATTAAAAAAAAATGCAATTTAACAAATTACTACGACCATTTGGAAAATGATTTTTTCAAAGACTAAAATTTAAGACATAACAAATCGCACGGAGTTGATCATGCATTACAAAAAAATCTCGGCCGGTTAAAGCAGAGTTCCGGTTAAAGCGGAGTTCCGGTTAAGAGGAAGCCGGTCAATAGGGAGGCTACTGTACTGTTAAATGCAATTTATTTGAAAGCTGTATCTCAATTTGTTTCTGAGTTATTAATTTTTTTTTTGTAGTTTTTGATACTTTTTTGTCATAGTGGCAACAGAATATCCATCTCTGTTGAAAGTAAAGGGAAAATACAGATTATTGTATAGACCAATCAGAAAATGAATAAAATGCAGATTCAACTAATAAAACGCTTCAGATATGTTTTTGATTTCCTACCCTGACGGAGGACAATAACCATTTTTCCAAATGGTTAAAAAAATCATTTTGTTGCAGCCCTGACTTGAGCAATGTAAACAAAGCCAGATCTTGACATTTATAAAAGATTGAAAATTTTTGAAGGAGTTTACTACATATTACTATTTCACTTATGAAATAAATTGGTATATTAATCTGTTTTGTTTAAATGGATTCTTTAACCATTCTTCTCTTTAATAAATCACAAACAAAAAATAAACTAAATTTGTATTTAAAAATAAATGGTAGTTCTAAGAAACAACAAAAAAAAAAAACTTATTTTTAATTACAATGAAAAAATTATGATGAATGCTACTGTTTTGTTATCGCCAGAAAATGTATGCTTATTTATTAATCACAGTCCTATTTTTTTTTTTTTCCATTAGACATTTCTGTCATCATCAAAAAATTGTAGCCCACTTTTGGATGCCTGCCAAAACACAGTTTCTATATTTAGAAATTTATAATAATGGCAAAGGCACTATTGTGAAATTGCTTTTATTACTCTATCATAATTTCAATTTTTATATCATTGAATAGGGAGTGGAGGGTACTTTTTCTTAGTTTCAAAATTTTAGATTAATTTAGTAACTTTTCAAATAATATTCAGGCAATTTTCTTCTCCTTTAATCTGTTAACAATAGCGTTTGTTTGCTACAATAATGTAAAGTAGCTACTAGCTTATCACAGTTTCCAAGTTGTTGTTTTTTTTTTTACCCAGAGCAAATTAAAAAGAAAAAAGACAATTAATTATATAAGATTGGATTAATCGAACACTGCAATTTCATTCCAAACTGAAATCTGTCAATGAAAAGGACAGATTTCCATTTTATGTTGAACATAAAATTAACATTAAACTACATTTAATCTTTTTTAAAACACATGTTGCATCTTTATATGCTCTATACTCAAACTTCTATTTTGTTTATTACTATTGTTATTTTCAGGAAAATTGCTTGAATGTATTTATGATTACAAATAAAAATCATTTCATAAATGCTTCAGAAAGTAGAAAAATTTGATTTGAAACATGCAATTTTTTTTTTTTTCAGTTTTATGACTGAAATTTTTTATTTTATTTTTTGTAATCATCAGTAATTTTTAAAAGGTTTTTAATGCTGTGAAGACCTCTAATTTAGCTTCAGACCCAGAGCTGTGCAGATTGCAGAATCATGCCTTTTATTTTTATTTACAATTTTGTTTATATACATTTAGAGCAAATTTGGATCCTTAATGTATAAATTCAAAATAAAAACACATACATATAAGTAAATTAAGAAATAAATAAGAATTTAATTGTTTATAAAGAAAAAAAAAAAAAATCAGTGATTATTTTCAGGGTATTTGGCTGATAAATAAATGTTAACTTTTAGAATCTGTAAACTGGATCTGTCTTCAGTTGTCCTAGATCATTAATATTATGTAAATATATTTATAAAAGTATAATACACAAGGAAAACATTTAAGGAATTAAATGGATGGCAATGCTGAAGAATTATAAAAAGCAATTAGCTGGTATAGCTGGAAGGAAGAGCGGGTACAATTGATCAGAAAATAAAGAATACTGTAGTATTTGATGCTGATATGTTTGTGAAAATAAAAATTTAACTTTGTATATGTATAATTTATTATATGCCAAAATATTTCAATCTGATAAGGATTTAAAATAAAATTTCATTAGGTACTTTATGTAAGCTTCATCTTTCATTTAAAGAAAATTTTTCTGAGTGAGAGCTCAAATAAAAATTTCCTTGAATACATAACTGATTTAAAAAAAAAAAAAACTTACAAACCCATGCAAAGCTTTGGTAATTTATCTCTTATGTATCTTTTTTCTATGGTTACTTTATTTATTGTTTTTATTTACTACTGGCTGACTTGCCCAGTATCGCCCAGGTCTGAGATAATAACCTTAAATGTATCTGAAATCAGCGTATAATTCATACATTTTTCTATGGAAGGAATTTCTGCTGCTGCAGTTGGAAACTATAGGTGCAGCAGACCTGCCAACTGCTACGAAAAAATCGTAGTTGCTACGATTTGGATCTATAAACTACGATGCTACGAAAATCAGTCTTAAACTACGATTTTTTGCAAAAGACACAAACGCATATTTTGTTTCTAGTTGCGATTTTTATCCCGCGCAGCATATTTTTCAGGAGTGATTCTGTTCCAAAATTTTTAAAAAATTCAAAGTATTCATTTCCGAAAGTTTTAAAAAATTGGTCATTAGTCCGAAGATTCGGACATTAAAAAATACTCATGGGGGAAAAAAATCTGGGCTGCAAAACAAACTTCTATACATAAAATCCTCTTTATGTATATTAACCACGAGTGAATCGTGTTTCTGTAAATATTTATACAGGAATTCCCTTCCTTAGAAACAGGGGTGCCATTTTAAGAATGTCTGGACTGGGGGAGGTGTTTCTTTGAGAGGTAAGGTTTGAAATAGTGTTCAAAATCTTACGATTTGCACACGGAAAAGGAAAGTCCTGCATAATGAAAAATGCTGTGCAGTATTTTTCCCTGCAAATTCTTCCACAGACCTATGATTATTTTGCGAGTATATTTTGAAATTTCTTGGAAGTCCGCAATTTTTTTTTCTTTTAAAGAATTTCTCCAAATTAATTCGTGAATCGATCGCGGAAAAAATTTCGGGTATTCAAAGATCTCAGAAACAAATAGTGATTATCTTCAATTGGTCGCTGAATAAAATCGCTAATTTCGTCAAGAGTTCAGAAAGAAATTGCGAATTTCGTCAAAAGATTGCGCAAAAAATCACGAATTTCGATAAACTATTGAGGGGAAAATATTGCAAATTTCGTCAAAAAGTCGCGGAAACGAGTAGTGAATTTTTTTAATTGGTCGCGAAGAGATATCGAAAATTTTGCCAATCAGTTGCGATAAACTATCACGAATTTCGACAAATGACCGTGTAAAAAAATCTATTTCGTCAATTGGTCGCAGAAGAAAATAAATTTCGTCAAAGGATCGTGGTAAAAACGTGAATTTTGTTAAAATATCACAGAAAGAAAACGCGAATTTCGTCAAAGGATCGCGGTAAAAAAAGCGAATTTCGTCAAAAGTTCGTGGTAAAAAGTGCGGATTTCAACAAAGAATCGTGATAGAAAATGTGAATTACGATTGTGGGAAAACAAATTGTGAATATCATGAAATGATCGCGGGAAAGAAATCGCGAATTTCGTCAAAATTTACCGCACTGGGCTAAAAAATTGGAGCCAGGCTCCTTTTACAAATGTAAAAAAAAAAAACGCTTCGAAACGAGAAGAAACTAAAAATCGTATAAAAATTTTCAGAGAAAAAAATTTACTACATTGAGTTGAAAGACTGAAACCGTATTCCTTTTACCAATGTCAAGAGATAGCTGCGAAACACGAAAAACCAACCAACCAACCTCCAGATTAATTTTAATTTTGTGTGCTACGATTTCTCATTTTCAAAGGTTGGCATGTCTGGGTGCAGATTCCCAAAATTTTTAAGGAGTCAGTGGCTCCTAAACCCTAAAAATCCAGTCGCCACTTTGGCTCCTAACTAAAATCTAGTGGCCACATTGTGAAACAAACTCGTAACACAATAGTGTTTATATGGAAAAAAACTTAACAAAAAAACTCAGGAATTCAAAATGAAAAATAGTTTAATTAATAAATACACATGTACAACAAAACACAGACTAATTACAACAAATGCGTATATTTAATTTAATCCTAAAATTCTTGAAACTTTGATATTAAAAAAGGATAATATAAATCTGGAAAAATCAGAAGATAAAGTTAGACAAGATACAATTGAATAACAAAACATGTATAAGCTAAGTAGTCTTGATAATGGGAAATATTAGGGAAATTTTATTTCTTATTTTGATTTTGTCATATAAAAGTACAAATAAAAAAAAAAATTAGGAATGTGTAAGATTATTTTGCACCATAAAAATCTTGCACTTGCAGAAAACATTTACAGAGCAAGAATATACCTTGCGATAAGTATTTTTTCGTGTGAGATTCTTTTTCTTTTTATTCTTTTTTTCTTCAGAGTTTGAAATCCTCTATCCTCGCGACTCCATAATCCAAAGCCCTTAAATAATCTCCATCGCATCGGGAACTTTGGACTGTCTCGCGAGCAGATCTGCAGTAAAGGAGTACTTATTTAAACTCTGGATTTTGGACAAAACCTTCGAAGAAATGCTTGGTTTCGCTGGTGTCCAAAGGAGAAGCTTTGCCATTAATGCACTCATGTGCCAAGCTTCGCAGCTGCTAAGCTTTGTAGTGGAGCAGACATGCACAGAAGTATATTCGAACATAATTCTCGGCAAGAAAGTAGTACATCATAGGGGCAGCGTTCACGACAATAACTGAGAACGCAAAAATTCCCTGACTTTTTATCAAGGTCATACTTGATCTCGGCCAGTGAAAAGAGCAGGTGGTTTCCTATTTGCAAAAGAAAAAAAAGATGTAACAATTCCATGATGGGGATTGGGAACACTGGAAATTGATCTCTGTTGATTAAGACACTGAAAGTTAGTCGCCATAGCAAAAACTTTAGCCGCCACGTGGCGATTGGCGACCATGAATCTGCACCTATAGTGGAGACATTGTGGAGTACCAAGAGGGAAATTGCCCTTCTAGACCATTAATAAGCATAAAATCCTAAATTTTCCAGAAAGACATTTTAATGTTCATCTCCAACACCTCGTCGAGCAGTCCTTTGCATTCAATGTTCCCTAAAATAACCATACCATTTCTGGGTTTATTTTAAATATATCTCAATCTCACAATGTTAGTCTTTGTTTAATTGATAATATATAACTATATAAAAATAAACAATTAAAAATGTCTTTGCAAAAAAGAAAAAAAGAATTAGCCTGAAAATATGGATTGCCATAAAGTCACATGAGGAAATCACTTATATTGCACTTACAATTACAAGGGATTAGAAACTTCATTTGGTCATTGGAAATTTATTTTTTCTTAGTTTTTGAAAATTCATATAAATTCAAATTATTAATTTTTTTCTCCGAAAGTCTGCTCTATACTGGGGTATAAAATTAAAATTAGATGGATACGGTATGAAATAGATATCAAATGATAAAAAAGAAATATCATTTTTGGTAAAATTAAGTCTTAAAAAAAAATAGGAAAACATGTGAAAAATTCAAAAATTAGTATATTAATTCTGAATAAACTTTATTAAAAGAGGACAAAATTTATTATATCTGGCAAAAAGATGGATGGCTCAAAATTGATGGGGATTTTGGAAAATAAAGGAAATACATGAATTTTTCCATTTAATAATGGCTTCCATTTTTTTTTTCTTTTTTTTCTTTTTTTATGAAAAGTGCCATTGAGAGCAAAGAATTTGCTATAAGTTTCTATTATTTATTCTTTTGTATTTCCATCTGGGTCCCAGGGTAGGCAGTTTAAAACAGCTGGAAAAGATGTAAATGACTTCTCAGTTGAGAGTAGGAAAGAATTTGCTATAAGCGTTTTCTTCTGGGTCATGAAAATGGCAGATAAAACTGCAGAAAATGGAAAACATTAATATGAAAATGACCTTTAAAAAATGTTTTTTGAAATATTAAATATCAATATTTTTTAAACAAAAGATACCATTACAACTGGGAAGATACTGTGAAAACATACTTATTTTTCTTTCTTTGTAACTCCATAGTGTACCAGGTGTTTGAAATTTCAAAATGCAGAAAAAAGTGAGATGTTTACTGTACCTGTGCTTGAAAAACTTTGGATTCTCCCAGACATCCAAAGAAGTGATCACCAGAACTATGGAAACTTGTTCATTAGGATTCAATTAGGATTTTTAATTAAGATCTCAGATATTTATAAGAACTGAAAAAATCTGAGTCCTAGGTACATTCAGACATGGCTTTGTCTATCCTTAGTCGAATTGGTAGACTTCTATGTGCAATAGATTTTTCCTAGTCATTGCTAGGGCTAACAGACACACACACACGCACACATAAATTCACACATAATTTCTTTTATTAATATAGATTTTTATTATGGTTGTTTTATCATTAAGAGAAAAGGGGGACATGTAAAAGTTTAGAAAGTGTATTATTGCTTTACCATAAATAAAGGGTAAACTAATATGAATAGAATAATCTTGTTGGTTTATTTATTGAAATATTATAATACTTTAAGGTATAATAATGCAACAATCATACTTTAATTTATCAAACTGAGATAAAAATCTTTCAACTGATATCGCCTTTGTATACAACGTCATTAAAAAATGTGTCCCTGATTTTGAATTAAAATAATAAAGATAAACTATTTGTTTTTACACTGTTAGATTGGGAAAATCTGAGGGTTTTTTACATTACTTAGAAAACTTCAATATGAGCTCTCCCTGTTGCTCGGCAAGAATCTAAGCGGTAGTCAATCTCCTTCCAGGATCGCTCAAGTATGTCAGGGGTTACAGTTGCTATTTTTGCATAAATTATCTCCTTAATTGTTGCAGATCCCATATTTTTACAGAATAAACAACGTTTTTGAGATATCCTTAAAAGAAAAAATTCAGAGGAGTAAGATCAGGGCTCGTAGGTGGCCATAACACAGAACTATTCCTACCGATCCAATAGTCAGGAAATCTGTTGTTGAACAATGATTTTATTTGTAGGTGTTCTTCTCCATACGTACTATGAAAATGACATTGTACCATAATAACAGATTTAAACTTGGCGTAGCACAACATCTACTTCACTTTCTGCTGTACACTTACTGTGAACTGATTGATGAGTGAAATGGCATTGACGCATGCAGGCAGTCGCATCAAGGTCAACACAATCACCATCACCAAAACTCCTTCAGATGTTCTTCAGTTTCATGTTGATTTCGTACTGATTAATTGCATATTTCTTGTGCAATTTTTTAAATCGAGGACACCTTTTTCGATGACCCTGAATATTGACTGAATATTTAATATATTTAAATTAAAATGTCACTAGTCATTTAGCAAATAAAAATCTGAAAAATTACAAACAATATTACAGGGAAACAAATGTAGTTTTTTATATTATTTAGGTGACTGCATATGGTGGAAGATTAAACTATACAATCATGTATGTTCCTGGAAGCCGTGCTGATCCTAATTTAGATCCAGATGTACAAATAATGGTATGGTTTCTAATTAATGTTTAAGATAGTATGTTGCCAAATTCTTTTAATTTTTTTCTGCAATTTGTCCAAAGGTATTTAATTCATAATACATTTAATTTTAGGGCAATGGTATTAAGCTAATATATAGACATCCTGAATTGATTCGTCCTTCTTCATTACATTCCATATCAATTCCAATGTATGAAGTAAGTATATTTGAAAACACATTTGTTTCTTTTTATATATATATTATGAATTGCAGTTTTGTTTTAAGTTTAGTTACTGTTGTATATTTTATCATACTTTATTACCTAGGAGTCCGAGCTTCGCTTGGTCTATTATTCTATATTCAAGTTTTCCATGTTGTCAAAGATAGCAGTGTGTTTTTGTTATATTTTTTCATTGCTATACCTACAAAATTGGTTGATTGTTAGGGTTTTTAATACTTCTGTCCATACAATTTTATAGATTTTATTATGATTTTTTGTAGATAGAAGTACTTTTAAACTGTTTTGCCTTCGAGCCCTGGTCTTGTGCTTTGTATATAGTTTCTGAAAACACTGGCTTTACAGGAAATTGGTGTCTTTGCATTGTACATCCAAGCTGATGTTTGCTTGAATCGAGTGTAATTTGCATATTTGCAGATATCAGTTTTGTTAACAGCATTTTCAGATCATAAATACATTTGGCTATGCTGTGTCTGTTTGTTTGAATTTCCTTTTGTTGTTTTGTGTTGAATGAAATACCATATTCCTTTTGTTAATTTATTTGCTGGCAACAAGCTCTAAATACTATGGCTGTTAATCATTTAATCACCCATGTACCTTAAATGAAGCCGAAGCAAAACAGTCAATTAATTCGAAATTTTTTTGTGGATTCTTCAGCAAATGAATGACATTTTAAAAAGAATGGCACCAATTTATTTTGAAATTGGGAAGTTCCTGCTCAAATCTTCAATACAAGCAGCAGTCACCAAATGAGTTGCAGTTAATCTTATTAGACATACAATCTTAATAAAAAGCAATCACTTTGCAATGTTAAGATATGAAATTTTCATACATTGTATCTTTTTTTTTAGCTAACAGTTTCACTTGTATTTGTTCTGCTCCAAAACTCGTAAACATTAATGCATTTTTTGCTTATTTTAAGAGCTTTTCTTTGTCCTATTCTTCTTAGGATTGTGATTCATTAAGAGAATGTAATATGTGATCCTACTCATGCTTCTTTCCTTAGCTGCTTGGGCTGGTCTAGGCATTATAGTTGTGGATTCATTATTAATGGCATTGGCCACTGGCAGTTGACTGTTAATTCTTCTAGTTTCATTCTTTCTAAAATGACTTTTGTTACTTTCCATAAAATCAAAATCTCAATTTTTTTATTCTATTTTTTACCAAAATAAATTAATAAAAATTAATTCATTAATTTTACCTGTATAATATTTGAAATAAATGTTCCTTTCCAACAAACATAGAAAAGAGAAACTTAATATCTCCAAAAGATCTATAAGTTATGATGGCTGTATTAATATCTAGGTTTCTTTTTCTCAACAAGCTTGAAAGAAAAAAGTCAGTGAAAAAGATGTAATACTAACTTAATAGTAATAACACATTTCAATTTTACTGAACCAAATGCTTGTTTTCTGCCAAATATGTCATATTTATACTGCAGAAAATTAGATTCAGATCTCAGGAGCAATTAGATGGATAAAAACTTTCTTTCTTTTTTTTTTTTTTTTTTTTTTTTTAAAGTTTAAAAAGGAAAGTGGGAGAGAAATTGAAATTTTGTACATAGCTAGAAATTTGCATTGTCATTCATTAAAAAAAAAAAAAAGATTTTTTAATTGAGTGTGTTGTCAGTAGGGCTGGACGATATCAAAAATTTAATATCGCAATATATCAACGAGTTAATATCAATATCGATGATATATCGCGATAACTACTTTAAAGTGTGAGGGAATAGAAAAATTTCTTATTGCTAAAGACAAATGGTATAGTAGGAATAATTTTATTGCAAATAGCTGTAGGAAGCAAAGAATTAATGTTTTATACCTATTTGCTCACGCAATATTCTTTATATATATATATATATATATATATATATATGATACAAATAAATACTTTAGAAAAAGGAACCAATATTCGTTATCTATTTGCACTTATATCATTGATTACATAGTGGTTTTCTTTAGCTTGTTCTCGATTCTTCCTGTTTTATGTATTATTTATGAATAACTTTTTAATTATTTAATTTTATCGCGTAAACGGAGAATATTATTTTAAAAAAAAACTTTACTAGATAAACTAAAAAGTTCTCAATTTTAGGACGTTGATGATTTTAAAATGATTAAAATAAGTGAAAAGCAAAAACTGAAACAGATTTAATGTCATAATTGCATGTACTCGTAATTAAATAGTTTTCAGTGAATGACAGATGCAGCAGAAATTTTATTTTTTAATCTTTTTCTAAGAGTATCAATACATTCTTAATAGTTAAAATATTAAGAAAATTTCTCTGTCTTTATACCTTCATATTTGTTTATCTATGGATGAATAAAACATTAAAATTTTTAAAATATACATATTCAAATCCCATTTGGAAATAGACCTATGCTAAGGAAAGTTCACTTTTTTTATAAATATTTTGTAAATAACATCTAGACCCATAACAACATATTTTTCCAGAAAGAAACTAACAAAAAAGAAAAACTTACCATAAAATTCTACTTGATTACGCAAAATACTCGGTTTGATATTTAAATCTGTTTTTTATTTGGAAAGTGCCACTGAATTTAAAAGGGGAAAAAAAAAAGAAAGAAATGTTGCAAATGAAAAAAAAAAATAGAAATAAAATAAAGTTATTGGCTAACAAAAACAAATACATAAACAAAACAATCGATATTCTGCATTAGATTTCAAGAAGTTCGAAATCAGAGAGTCTTGGTTAGTTCAAAGAAATCATTGCATTATAAATTTATGAAAATACTCATAACATTTATTTTAAAAGATTAATAAACAAAAAAATTTAAAACATTAATAATCATATAATTATTTACAAATGAATATACATCTTATAGATACCCACGCCTTTTCCGGATGGCTTTTTAAAAAGCCATCATGACAGAAAACTCCACCCCCCCCACCCCCCTCATTTTAGCGCGAGAACACATTATTCAAATTCTATTCTTTTAAATGGTATAAAACGGACCTTGAAAGTGACATCAAGTTTGTAGTGCTTAAGTGCAGAGAAAAAAAAAACAGTTGCAAGCAAACAAAAAAAGAAAAAGAATGAAAATCAAAATCTTCTTTTCCTTACTGTTAAAAAAAAAATAATAATCAATATATCCATATCTCCTATGTAAATTCACCGATTTCTTTCAAATTTTCAGCTAGTTGAAATAATAGTAAATTAGGCTGTGTAAGAAATTTTTATTAAAATTTAATTATTTATTAGAAAGTTACAACGCCTTCCGAAACTTCGAATGAAAAGCAGGAGCGCATCTGCAGTTTGTTTTCGTTTATTCACCTCGCTCCCAGAAATCGGAAGTCATATGTTTACACAATCAGATCATTATGTTTTTCAATGCAGAAAGAAACCATGGATAGAGCTTTTATTTGTTTATTTTTTCTTTTTAACTCAAATATCTACTTTAGTTTTATTATTTTTAAGTACTATCTTTTTTCAGTATTGTAAACGTGTTTCTGATATAAATAATTTGCGGGGAAAGAGAGTGTTCAATGTGGATAGATTTTTTTTTCTTACATTAAAAAAATTCGCTATTAAAACATCTGCTTTAATATTATGGTTTTTTAGTATTGAAAACGCATTCTTGACGTAAATCACGCACTGTTTTTTGTATTTTGGGAGAGGAGGTGGGGTGGAGGGCGGCGGTAGATATATATATATATATTTAATTAAAATGAAACGAAATTCGGAATCGCCAAGGTCCAATGGGTGCTGGATTTTGAATTTTGTACCGCATATTTATGTATAAAAATTAAAGTACTGGATTTTTCAGATTATTTGTGCGTCTGTGCCGGCCATAGAACATGGTATATCAATTTTAGTGATCTTGATCTGATCACTTAAGCAATTATAAGCACTAGTGTTGACTCTAAGCTGCTTTAGCAGGGCGCAGCGGCCGGCGGCCCTTTTTAATTCTATTTTACGCCTGGCGGCCCTTTTTATTTCTATTTTGCGCACAGCGGCCCTTTTCATTTCTATTTTGGCACCCGGCGGCTCTTTCGAAATTCTTCCGATGCGCCCGGCTGCCTTTTTAATACTTCCTATACGCCCCGTGGCAATTCAGTTGATCTCGGAAAAATATCACAAATTCTAGGGACTCTAAACAAACCAGCTCAAAATATTTTTTGTAAACAAGGTACAAGTGTGCCCTTTTTGAAAAAAAAGTGCCCTTTTATTAGAATAGTATTCCTTTTTTGAGAAAAAGTATCCTTTTTCAGAATATTGTCCCCTATATGAAAAATTCCCGCCCGGCGCCTTTTTTTTCTAGAGTCAACACTAAGCACGTAAACCTATAAAATTTTTAATGTAAATTAAAATGAAAGGAAAATGTGGTTAAAGAAAATCTAAACTTTTAAACAATGAAAAAAGAAAATAGATTTTTAAATTATTACTCAGTAGTTTTTTAAGCAAAAATAAAGCTTCAAAATTTCTATTAAAAATGTATTATATAACTATTATTTTTACCAAAAAATAGAGAGAGAAAAGTAAAGTAAGGGAAACTATCAATTCGACGTATACTACAAAAAAGTTCAAACCCGACCCATTCTTCAAATTAGATTCTTGCATCGTCTCAGGTTACCCGAACCCGACCCGACACGCGGTTCGTGTAGACCAACCATTTTAAAAGAAAGTCAGGAATATATTTTATGAAAAAAACTATATAATTGAACATTAATGAGTGTATATGTATTTAATTTTGTACTAAAAAGATAAATTTGATATTACAGAATAATTCTTTTTTATATTGTATTAAAATATGAATTTATTTTCTTCCACTTCGAGTTTGTGATGAAGTGTGCCGGGTGTCGGTCGGGTTGACTTTAAGCAGAGTTTTCGGGTTTGGCTCTGGTAAGACGCGACCCGTGCCGCACTACACCCCGAGTGAGCAGAAAAAAAGGCCGACCTAGCCTGCATGTCCAGAGCAAAAAACAAACACGGCTTCAGTCTAATGACACGAAGTTAATCCAAGCGTTCCAGCCCAGTTTGCAGACATTCAGTATAATGCCATTTAATAATATTACATTTACAGACTTTAAAAATAAGGCCCAGATGTAGTAATATTTTTTTTTTATTCTTATTGTTCTTTTTTATCTTTTTACTCATTTATGTCATTTTTTAAAACACGATTTTTTTTTGTCTTATTTAAAATTAAAGAAATTATATAATAAAAAAAAAATCAGAAATATATTTTCATTGAAAAATTACAACTGGAATTCGTTTAACTAATTTCCACGCCCGTGTGAATATTATCAATAAAATCAATCAGTAAAGTAAATCTTATAAATAAAGTAAATCAATTCTTACCTTGAATGTAGTCCATCATATTGTAGAGGATGATTATAGCTAAGATGGCTCCATAAATTAGAAGTAGCTTTTGCAAATACCGGTCGAACGCATATACTGCATACTGCAATTTTTTCATTTATTACTTCACCATTTTCATTACCTGGACATCCAAAATATTGCCACACGTTACTCTTAGCTTCTTTTTTTTAAAATCACTTGATTATAATTCGGGCAATTTACCCGACACCGTACGTTCATCTTACTATAAAATATAAAATCACTGCCGATAACTCGCAGAAGACCATACGAACGAGCATTGAATGAAGCCTATAGACAATAGCAATTATTGACTCAACAATGAACAGATGTTCTAGCTCATGTCATTGGCCAGGACGTATCAAACTTGATATGTTCTAATATGTCTAGACCAATAGTAGCAGCGAAATTAAATCAACGACGATTAAAACATTATTCAGTAACGAACGGACATATGTATGTTGATATATTAGAATATGAATTATTCTGGGTCTGGGATGTCAACGAAAGACAGATAATCACAGGAGGGGAGTTTAGAATAAAGCGGGGCTGCGAATAAATGCATCTATCGGATGAGAGAAAGGATTGAAGAAGTCATTGGCCAGGACGTATCAAAGACTTGATATGTTCTAATATGTCTAAACCAATAGTAGCAGCGAAATTAAAACAACGACGATTAAACCATTATTCAGTAACGAACGGACATATGTATGTTGATATATTAGAATATGAATTAGTCTGGGTCTGGGATATGAACGAAAGACAGATTATCACGGGAGGGAATTTAGAATAAAGCGGGGCTGCGAATAAATGCATCTATCGGATGAGAGAAAGGTTTGAAGAAGTTATTGGTTACGCAATATTCGGCGCTTTTTCTTCTTGCGGTTCGAAGTCGTGGTGCGGGAAAAAAAATGTTATTGGGATATATAAGTAGAGCCAGAGATTAGATATCGCTATTGGGATATATCGTTAGAGTCAGAGCTTACATATTGTTATTGCGATAGTTAAAAAATATCAATATTTGACCGATATATTGATAATTAATCCAGCCCTAGTTGTCAGACATATCATTAGTGCTACTCCCCATGTTTTATAAAAATGATTCTCTTTCCACAATTGGTGCCTATGTCAGTGTAGTTGGCAACAAATATGACAACAACATGATATGTTTAGAAGGAAAATTCTCTTTGTTATAAAACTGCTGCTAATTTTGCTTCAAACACTGGATGCTGAACTATGTCAAGTGTCGAGGACTGCAATTACAAATGAGTAATCATAAAAAAGTTTTTAAAAAATATATATAAAATGGGATTATTTCATTTAATAAACTGTTAAATTTAACAGACTATTTATTATTTCACCAAATTGGCATTGTGAAATGTAGGTTTTCATAAGCATGACTACTGACATGTTTATTTGTGCTTAACAGAATACATTTCATTGCATTTTCCTGTCATCTACAAACATTGCGCCTGCAAAATTTATATTTGTTACCTTTTATAAATCCATTGTCACATTGTCAGTGACAGGTTTAAATGTTCAGTTTATTTTAATCTATCAAAATTAATTTTGCTGCAGTTGAGACTTATCTGACCATTTTCTTGTGCTCAAATCAGTGCCTCAGTCTTGTTTTATGTAAATTGTACTAGATGAAAAGATGGAGAAGATCTGTCATTGAACATCATCACAGTTAGTATATCATTCAAAAAACAATGTTATCTATGGAATACAAAATGGACAGCCTGTCTGTATTTTCATAAAAATTTATCCACCTTATTCATATTTAGCTTATTCTTTAAGTTTTACTTAATGCTTATTATCATTACTAAGTACTAAAAAACTTCAAAAAAGTTAAATATCAAAATTTTGTGCTTAGTGATTAGAAGTTAAAACAAGTGAAATCACAATATAGGTAAATGACTCCTAGAATATCTCTTTATAAAAAAAAAAAAAAAAAAAAAAAAAAAAAAAAAAAAAAAATGTGACTGAAGAAAATAATTAACTTTTGTTTCTGCTAGTTTTATTAGATAAAATAAATTCAGATGATTTGTTATTTTTTATATGCTTACCAAATAAATAAATCGGGTTCCAAATCAATTTTCTAACAAGGTTAATTATGCCTTTAAATATAGATATCATGGCTACGTTCTGATGGTCGACCTGCTACAAGAGAACATTTATTAATGACATTAGCTGATTTAGATTCCATACTGATTAAGGCTACTTATACTGGTGCAACTTCTACTGCAAGGTTAGTCCATTTTGATAATTGAGTTCATGATTTTTATTTTAATAATGGCTATGTTATATATTTGTTAAATAATACTTATTTTAAGCTTTTATTTCATAAAAAATGCTGTATATTTTTTAATTAAACTGTCATTAAAACACTATTTCCTCCCATCTGTTTTTCTTCCCAAATGACAGAAAAAAAAATCTTTATAAAAGAAAAATAAGTTCTTATCAAATAGAATGACCATTGTTGTAATTTGTCATTGTTCTTTTATTAGACCTTTAATTCTGAAAATAATCATTATTTTCACATTATTATGAAAAATTTCAAAAAAGTCCATTAAAACCATGTACAAAATTTAATCAGCTTTATCAAAGACAAAATGTAAAAGAAAGGATAACTTTTTCATATTTTCTATTTCACATTTGATTAAGCTTAGAATATCTATTGATTTATTAAGTAGATTCTTTTTTTAACACTTTCCAACAAAGTTGAAATGTGTTTATGACTTTGGTTTGCCTGGCCGTCTGTCTGCGTTCTAACTCTCATAAATATTGTCGGATTGCCTGAAAATTTTGGATGTTATTGATATTTACCATAGCAGGATCCCTATTTCAAATGAAGTTTGTAGCATGTTTAGTTCATTTACAGGGACAGTCAAAAGTATTCCGTTACATTACGGCCAATGGGAAAAAATCACTTCAAATGATTTTTAATGATATTACACCCTTTAAAACATAATAAAATTGATATGCATTTATGAAGTGCACTAAAGTTTGCATTTTGTAGAATGTGTGGTGCAAAGAATAGTTATTATTCATTTACAGGGCCACACAAAATAATTCCGTTACATACTGCAGAGAGGAATTGCTTGCAGCATATTTGAATTATGTTAAACTATTTCATATATAATGAAACTCATATACATCGCTGAGTTTTTCTGTAAGTTATTTTATGTATAATACGAAGTGCATAGCATTTACAGGGACACACAAAAGATTTCAGATACTATATTGTATCCGAAGTACTGTATATTAGCGATGATTGCTGGAAATACATTTTTAATATTATGTGTGCTTTTAAGCTTTACTATATTTATGCATACTATATGGTGTGTATAAATGTTATAGTTCATATACAGGGCTACACAAAAGAAAGAAGTAAGGGTTATTGAGTATGAGTGTAGGTTGCTTAAAGGTGGTTTTGTAAATGAGTTATGCATTTTTATGCTAAACTGCATTTAGTTTATTAAAAGATGTTTGTAGAAAATAGATAAAATTATATACAGGGCCATGCAAAGAATTGGATACATGGAAGTCAATGGAGGATAATTTCTAAAAATGTGATTTTAGTAGTTTTAAGAGTGTTTTAGAGTGAATTAAATTTTAGCTAAATAGTGGCGAGTAATAAAGTCTAGGTAAACTACAGGACTGTACAAAATTATTCAAGTATGTTTCCATCTATTAGTATAAATTTCTCAAAGAGAAATTTCAACCTGTTATGCATTTTCTTACTAAACTAATTTTCCTGTTATATAGTATATATATATATATATATATAATATATATATATATATATATATATATATATATATATATATATATATATATATCAACCTACAGATCAAATACAGGGCTGTTCAAAAGAATTGGAATACATATTTGGCTATGGATAGTAACTGCTGAAATCAGTTTTCAAATGTTTTCTAAAATGTTTAATTAGTTATCTTATTTCACTAAATAACGAAGTTTTGTTAAAGCATTCAGGAAGTGTTGGAAAGTGTTTAATAATCTATGCTTAACGCATGATTTTTCTTTCTTGTTTATTTTATAAATAACTAGCAGTACTACCCAGCACCATTCAGGTTTCTTGAGATAATGTATGGGAAAATGTAAGCAGATGATTACCCATTTCGCCATACGTTAATCTGAAATTTTGCTTTGTGAGAAGGTACAACTTGTTTTACTGAATCATTTCTTTAATGGGTTCTAAAAATAAGATGCAAAAGGATAAAGAAAGAATGAAAAATGAAAACATCCATTTTTTTCTTTCTTTTCACTTTAGCACTTATTCATACATTATACATGCCAAGGGATCAGACTCTGCCTTCTTGGGTTACAGAAGATACTGCCTGGTGTTACAGTGTTGAGTGAACATAATTTTTAATTGAAAGCTGTGATAATTTGTGTACATTAATGACATTTTTTAGATTGCCCACAAAGAACAGCAGCCTTTTTAGCAACAAAATACTATTTCTTTCACTGTGGACTTTTCTGTTATCTGCAAAAAATCATAGTTCACGTTTGTGCTACTGCCACAAACTAGTAGATTTTTTTTATGTATAACAATAGTGGCTTGACTTTCTGTTTTTTTTGCTCTTATGTCACTTCTAAACATTGCATAATTTCAAACTTTACATTATTGTATAAGGGGGGGGGGGGGGGATGTGCATTTTAATGGCATTTGTTAAAAAACTGTAGCTTGTTTTTAAGGCATTTGTTTGCTACACTAATGTAAAGTAGCTAGTGAGAGAGATGAGTTCCTCATATTTGCAATTGATTGCCCAAAGCAAATTAAAAAATGTTTTGTTTTATAAACATTAATCTTCTGTAATTGGGAATATTTACAAGGATTGCCATCATGGCTACATTGTCATATAAAATTAATGTGAATACCTCTAGAGATTTCAACAATACTTTTGTGGTAAATCCCATTTGTTCAAATACACCTTTTGGGTAAGGATCCAATTGTGAAGGATAATTGATTAATCATGAGATTGGATAAATTATAAAATACAGCACTTTGTCTCTAAACTGAAATCTGTAACAAAACACATATTTCAGTTTTCTAGTTACTTACCCATCATACATAGTATAGGGTAAGTCTTGTAATCGTTTTAAAAATCAAAAAAATTTTTTTGACGGATTTACACGTTTCAGACACTGGAGATTCCGAAAAACATATTTTTAGAAAAAAAATTTTGGTGTCCGTCTGTATGTGTGTCAGTGTGTGTGTCAGTGTGTGTGTCTGTAATCGCTTTATCTCCCGAACAAACTGAGATAGACTTGAAATTTGGTGTGTACTTAGGGAGTAATAATGGGAAGAAGCTTATTGAATAACATAAATTTTGCATCATGAATGAACTCGATCGAATAATTAGTTGCCAAGATATTTGTAATCCTATTTTTCACACTCTTCGATTTTTCATGACTGTATTTCATTCAAATTTCAATTCAAAGATATATTTTAATTGGAAATACCTTTAGAAAGCTGTTGCATAGAAAGTGACGTCACATTTAGTAAATATTGTTTTTATTTTTTTTACTGCATTTTTTTTCCTTGAAATAAAATATGGTTCTTAAACAGTTTCTCTTTGTAACAACAGGAAAGAAAAAATTGTATAAGAAAATAGATTTAGGTAATGATAAACTTTTGCAGATGAAAAAAAAAAAGTGGTATAGAGTGGTCTGGAAAATTTTTTAAGTAAATGGTAATTTTACTCTTGTACTAAAATGTGTGTAAATTAAGTTTTGTGCAAATGGATAAAAAACTATATATTTGTACAGTGAACACACACAAAAAAAATAATGTTCATATATGCATGTAGTTTTTTTGTTGTTGTTGTTCATTGGTTAAATCATCATTATTATTGTTTTGCATTTTTTTTTTCTCTCTTTTTTGCAAATTTTATTTTTATTAGTTGTAAAAGTCTTAAATTGCTCATGCAATCGGTCGCTTCTTATTACACATGCAAACAAACATGTATGTATTATGTTTACAGTAAAGATTTTTTCTGTTCAGTTTAGCTGATGTATCATTATCTACTGCTGTGGATCAACCAACTGATTATGGTCGAGCATTAGCTGTGGAACAGTGTAGATGCCCTATTGGTTACACTGGCTTATCTTGTGAAGATTGTGATGCAGGATATACTAGGTCAGGTGCTGGTTTATACCTTGGTTTGTGTGAGCCCTGCTTTTGCAATAGCCATTCAAGTGATTGTGATCCTGAAACAGGAATATGTAAAGTAAGTCTTACTTTAATATTTCTTCCTTTTTTTTTCTACTTTTCAACTACATAAACTAACCTGTCTAAAAATGCACTCTAGTTTTTACATTTAACAAAAGGCTACTCATTCTTTTCTAAAAATTCTGAAGGGAGTATCTTAATTACCTTAATTCAAAGTTTTTATTGTTTATGTGAAAGTTATTATGTTTTAAGATTATTTTTTTCTGTATATTTTTTAAGCCTTTTTTTCTTAATTCAAGAAACTTTAAAATATAGATTGTATATAAAGCTCTTTTTAATCATGTAAAGGTGTGTTATAATCGTTTGCAGGTTTCTTATATTCAATCGTAGCATTCACATAAACAGCATTAGTGAATCACATGAGAGCAAGCAAAATGTAAGTGATATTTTCAACTATATTAAAAAGGGATAAAACAGGGGTTTATTAAACAACAACAAAAATCCAATCTAGTGTGTGGATATTTTGATGGAAGTTTCAAATTTATCTGAGGCTAGTAGAAGTACAAATGTTACATTTTAATGTTAAGTGCTGCCCTGAAAGTCTGCATCAAAACCTTTCAAAGCTGACAATTCTTGATAAACTGTTAAGGTTAGATTGATTCTTGAATTGATAATAAAAATTGGCTGTATAAAAATCTTATGAAGTGTTTCTTTTTTCTATTTCTTTAGAAATATTTCTCTGTTATATATGTTACGAAACAATTTAATGGGTGTAGTTGAAATATCACATTGTGCTTATTACGTATTACTGGAGTCATACCACATTTTAATCAGCCCTTGGTGATGTTGTAAGCAATCCTACCACTTAGCACAAGCATTGCTAGCGGAGGTATCAACTCTGTGAAAATATAGCAGCTGTAGAGCGATGATAATATTGGTATAGTCCAATCAAACATTATTTCATTATGAAAACAAGGCAGTGTGAGTGGCGAAAAAAGGCATATGAAGAAATATGGGGTTTTCCCAATTAAACACATGGAAACATAGTCATAGAACAACTGTTTATTCCATCAGAACATACCAACACTAAACAATTCCCGCAGATGAGAAATCAGAGCATTCCACTCAAGCATAAACTAGTTACTCATGCTAAATAGAGGTTAATTTACGAAATGAATATTCTACATGGCTAAGGACACCGGGTAACAGGTTATATAAACAATCACAGCACAAAAATCTCTCGTTCTGAGCTCATGCTCTCGCTATTTATGAGAATGCGCGGAGGAATTCCGATTGAAATGAAAACTTCAAGCTAAACCAACGAAAATCACGAATGAGCGTCGAAGTGAAACTGGGATCTGACACTCAGCCAATGGAGAGCGATCAAGAAACGTCACAGGAAAGAATCCCAGCGCCGATAATGGAATGATTTCTATGTGAAAAGGCTGACGTCTCGCGGGCGGGAAAATGAGATGAAATAGAATAAAAAAATAAAAATGGTTTTGATAAATATTCGAAAAATAAGTAACTGCGTTCATAACTTTACAGTTTGGTAGATGATAAAAATTAATGAAGGAATTAAAAGTTTAGATTACGTTTTGGAATAAATCTATTATTAAGATACGTGTTTTTAAAAATATAGGAATTTAGCTAGAAAAAAATAATAGAGCGTATTAAAAAAAAAGGAAATAATGAATAGGCTGGCAATTTAGAATAATTTAAATGAATAGTAAAAGTAAAAATTTTTATATAACACACACATATATATATATATATATTCTTTTTCAGAATTGTCAGCATAATACAGGAGGAGACTTCTGTGAAGAATGTCTATCAGGATTTGTTGGAGATGCTAGTGGTGGAACTCCTAATGATTGTCAGCCTGCCATTGGTAAGAAAAATTGCATAGTTATATGCAATGTAGAAATACATTATTAAATCAAAAGTGAACTGAATATTCTTCATCTCTTATACAGTCTGTGGGGTGGGGGGAGAGTCTACTACTGTTTTAATAAAGTTATTTCTCTATTTCTCAATTGTGCAACAAAAAATAATTTTAATGATGGAAGCAGAAGCTCTATAAAAGAAGTAAAAATCAAAAGTATCCAATTTGAACATTTTTGCTCTTAATTTTAGCAACTCTCACCTTTTAGGTACTTTGTTAAACTTGTGCCATTTTAATATCTTCAGTCTGTATGTAACCTTTCATATGTATTATTATATGTATTATTGTTCTCTTTCCAAAGTCAATTATTCTTTTTTTGAGATGGTGGTGTAAGTATTATTGTCCTTTGTGTTGAATTATATCTAAGCTAATTATTTCAGTTTCTTTGAAAAAAGAGTGTTCATTCATGAATATCTTAAGGAATCTCATGAATAAGGAGACAGATTTTAATTCATAAAATATATAAATTGCATTTGATTCTGTTATAGAGGTAATGACATTTTACTTGATGAAAATGTATGATGAAACTTAAATATATACATTTTAATGGTATTTGTTTATTTTTAATGGAGAATGAGAACCAAACTATAATGAATATGTGCTAACACATTAATTTTTATAATATTAGTTTTAAAGGCTTTCATAAACAATTAAATACTACCTAATGAAAGGTATTATGCTTCTAATGCATTAAAAAAAAAATTAATACAAATTTTGAATACCCAAATGATAATGTTAACTTCATTGCAAATTTCTATTAATTGTGAAATATATTCTCAGATTTTACCCTCTGAGCTAGTCAACATTACTCTAGTAGGGCTCCCAGGGATCTAGCGATATGGAAAGTTTAGAAAGTTGAGGAATTTCGAAATAGTCAGGGAAATTAAAAAATATATGGGAAAAGTCAGGGAATTTACAAATATTTTCTAAAAAGTCTGGGAAAAAGATAAAATTGTGAAATTCGTCAGACGACTGGGGGGGGGGGGGGGGGACAGAGAGATTCGAAGAGCAATCTCTGAAAAATATCTCTAATTTTATCAAAGATTGTGGAAAAAAATATCGAATTTCATTGTATGCCCATTTAATTATGAAATTTTTCGAGCTTTAGTTTGGGAAAATGCTAGATATATTTTGCAGGGAATCCTGTCTAGATATATAAATTAAGTTTTTAAATACCAAATATATTTTTTAGATTTTTGTCTTTATTCTCTGAATAATGTGGTTTCAATATTAATTAAAAAAGTGAAGTAGAAAAATTAAAAACTTGTAGAATCCCCTAAGAATAATTATTAAGGGAGCAAGAGGTTTATATTTTGTGTAATAAATGAAATAAAACTTTCTAGTTGTATTATAAAGTTATTTTAGTGTTATAATTACAGTAAAACCTCTAAATAACGTACACCTCAGAAGAGTGGAAACTGTCTGCTATTCGGAGGTTCCACTGTTGGAAAAACCTCAGATTCAAAAATTGCTAAGAAATGCTTAATATTTCGTTAATTGACTTTTAAGTGTCTCAAAACCTCTAATATATAATTAATCAGAAATTAAAATTATTTTTTTAAGCAATAAAACTGAAATAAAATTGTTCATATCTTTATCTACTGTTTATTACATTCTTACGAAAAAAAAATCTGTTACAAAAGTTTACTTTTGCTTGCGATTACATGTAATTTGTTTCAATGTGAAGTTTTAACTCTGTCAGTAGTTTTAATCCTTCTGAATCATCCCCTTTTTTACAAAAAATTTGTGTAACTGCTCACTTTTTCTGCTGCTTCTTGGAAATTCTCGATATTGCAGGAACCATCTCTAGTTTCAGTGTCTGTTTCATCATCACTAATAGAGTCAGCTTTTGTCGAAAATTCTGAAGGAATATAATCGCATACATCAACTGATTCTTCTTCAGTAGGTGACTCATCATCAATATTAATGAAATTTTTGACAGTTTCTACAACATTCCATTAATTCACTTATTTTGCTTAATTCTTCATTTGAGTTGGAAATATGTGTTTCATTTTCTTTTAATAGAAAACCTGCTTTTCTGAAACATCGTTGTAAGCTTTCCAGTTTTATGTTTTTTTTACAGCTGAGGAAATCCAAATTCTAGCATCGAGAGCATTAACTAATTTTAGTGTATTCATAGAATCTAACTTTTAAAGAATGTGGCATAATAAAAGTTTTCTGTAGATGGTTTAAAATTGTGTATTACGCCTTGATAAAAGTGGCTGGCATACTGAAGTTGTGTTTGGGAGAAAACACATAATTTTAACATTGTCGAATTTCAAATGTTTGGGATGAGAACTTGCATTGTCCAAAAACAAGAGAACTTTTCTTTGTTGTTTTCTCATCCTGTTATCAAAGGAAATTAACTATTTGATCATTAAAGGACTGGTCATCCACACTTTCTTATTCGTTCTCCACACAATACCAAATTTATTAAATTGAATGTTCTTTGGGAAACACCTGGGTTTCAGAGATTTTCCATTAATAAGAGGGATTTCAAATTCTATTAACACATTTCAACTTAATAAAATAGTGAGTCGTCCTTTTGACATTTTTCCGCCAATACAGTCAACCTTTTTAAAACACAGTCTTATTCGGAAAAATTTTGAAAAAGTGTCCGATTTCACCGGTATTAAAAATGTAACTTTCCTCATAACCTTCACAAATTGGCCAATCCTCAATTTCTTTAAGATCTACAGATTTTGCTTCTCCACATATTATTTTGAAAGTTATGTTGTGCTGAGATCCGAACTTTTTCAGCCACCCACTCTGGAAGCCTTAAAATCGTCTAATTCAAGTTCTTGCGACTTCTAAAGCCTTTTCCTGAATCAAAGGCTCACTGATAGGAATGTTTTTTTGAACAAACTGAAGTAAAACAATTCAGAATTATAGAATCAATTTCAATGAGATTAGTTTCCTCAATTCCACATTTTTGGTGTTCTCGTTAAAGTTAGTAATCCACAAACTTCTTACTTCTTCTTTATTTTGTAAAATCTCTCCCACCCGTGTTTTACCTATTTTAAAATGTTCAGCAAGTGTAAGTAAACTCCAGACCTGCCAACTGCTACAAAAAAATCGTAGTTGCTATGATTTGGACCTATAAACTACTATGTTACAAAAATCAGTCTTAAACTATGATTTTTTGAAAAAAACACAAACTCATTTTTTGTTTCTAGTTGCAATTTTTATCCCGCACAACATATTTTTCAAACGTGATTTTGTTCCAAAATTTCAAAGTATTCATTTCTGAAAGTTTTAAAAAATTGGTCATTAGTCCGAAAATTCAGACATAAAAAAATCTGAGTTGCAAAACAAACTTCTTAACATAACACCCTCTTTATGTATATTAACCACGAGTGAATCATGTTTCTGTAAATATTTATACAGAAATTCCCTTCCTTAGAAACAGGGATGCCACTTTAAGAATTTCTGGAAGGAGGTGAGGGAGAGACTGTTCTTTAAGAGGCAAGGTTTCAAATAAGGTGTGCAAAATCGCACGGTTTGCACACGGAAAAAGAAAGTCCTGCATAATGAAAAATGCTGTGCAGTATTTCCCCTTTCAAATTCTTCCACAGTCCTATGATTCTTTTGCGAGTATATTTTGAAATTTCTTAGAAGTCCGCAAATTTTTTTCTTTTATGGAATTTCCCTAAATTAATTCGTGAATCGATCGCGGAAAAAAATTAGGATTTCTTCAAATGATCGTGTAGATATATCTAGTATTTTGTCAAAGATCTCAGAAACAAATAGCGATTTTCTTCAATGGTCGATGAATAACATCACTAATTTCATTTAGAGTTCAGAAAGAAATTCCGAATTCCGTCAAAAGAGTGTGCAAATAATCACGAATTTCGATAAACTATCGAGGGAAAAATATTGCAAATTTCGTCAAAAGGTCAGGGAAACGAGTAGTGAATTTTGTTAATTGTTCGCGAAAAGATATCGAAAATTTTGCCGATCAGTTGCGATAAATTATCGCGAATTTCGACAAATGACCATGTAAAAAATCAATTTCGTCAATTGGTCGCAGAAGAAAATAAATTTCGTCAAAGGATCATGGTAAAAACATGAATTTTGTCAAAATATCATAGAAAGAAAATGCGAATTTCGTCAAAAGATCAGTAAGATAAGGCAAGTTTCATTGAAAGATCAGTAAGAAAACGCAAATTTCACCAAAAGAAAACCCTAATATCGTCAAAGAATCATTGCAAAAAATGCAAAATTCGTCAAAGGATCGTGGTAAAAAATATGAATTTCGTCAAAAGTTCTTGGTAAAAAGTGCGGATTTCAACAAAGAATCGTGATAGAAAAATGAATTATGATTGTGGGAAAAAAATTGTGAATATCATCCTGAAATGATCGCGGGGCTAGCACTGGGCTAGAAAACTGGAACTAGGCTCCTTTTACAAATGTAAAAAAAAAAAACGCTTGAAATCGAAAAGAAACTAAAAATTGTATAAAACTTTTCAGAGGAAGAAATTTACTGTATTGAGTTAAAAGACTGAAACCTTATTCTTTTTACGAATGTCAAAAGATGGCTGTGAAATATGAAAACCAACCAACCAACAAACTTCCAGATTAATTTTAATTTTGCGTGCTACAATTTCTCATTTTCAAAGGTTGGCAGGTCTGAAACTCAATTACTCTTTTCGCTTACAATTTTAAATTTTCCTTTTAAAGTTAATCGTTTTCTTTTCGAGGCCATTCTTGGAACATTAATCACAAACAAGTATCAAACAGTAATCGACATTGCAAAATAGTTTTTTTTCGCTGCTCTCATCGCATTCTTGACGCATTTAATTCTCACTTTCAGCGCTCCGTGAAGAATGTCCCTCCCAGGCCACCCCCTGAATTCAACACTAGACGTGGGAGAGGGGCTTTCCCCAGCCCACTGCCTACATTTATCTGTGATTGCAAAATTTGTGACACATTGCCCTGATAAATTTAGAGGATTTTTACTGTTTTTTTCCTTCATCCTTTATCACCAAAATTACTGTTCGCTATTTGGAATGTCCATTATTCAGAGGTTAAACACACAAAAAGTTTGGTTTTGGGAGTGGGAATTGGAAAACTGTCTGTTAAATAGGTGTCTGCTATTCGGGAGTGCCCGTTATGGAGGTTTTACTGTATTTAAGCTTTAAGAAAAATTATTTCAATTTATCAGTTTGATAGCATTTGTATTTTGTAAAAATCCTGTTATTATTGTTTTTTTGTTTTTTTTTTCAAATTTTTTTTAGTGTTAATCATGTATTGTTCATTGCATGTTTTCATTGTAATATGATTATACTTAATTGTAAATGTTAATTTTAGAACCTGCTTGCCAGTGTGATTCACGGGGTAGTCTGGGCTTGGAATGTGATTATAGAAAGAATTGTCCATGCAAGGTAACTTTTGTGTTCTGAAAAAAATTATTTTTTTCATTAGATAAATAATAGTAACTTTTTAAAACTTTTAAATGGCGATCTGCATCAATAAAAAAGAGCTTGTCAGCTAAATTAATAAATCCCACGATATCCGTTGCTATAATACATAGTTAATGAAGATGTAGCCTGACATTAATAAACGTGAATATATCATAGTTTTATAAAAATTGTTTATTTTTCATTAAACTTTTGAATCAGAGTTAAAATTATAAATTCTGTACTATAGCTAGTATAACATATTATTATAATGACAATCTGTTGTAAATTTGTATTGTATAAATTTAAGAAAATCAAATATTGTCACAAACGTAATTTATCTAGTTTCTAAAACTTATACAGCTCGTTTTTGTAAATAAAACAGTTATGTTCATAAAAATAATTATTGTTAAAAAATATCAAGTATTAATGTTATAAAATTTTTGCTTTTGAATATGTTGTACTATTTCCTTTCAAGTAAAATACTCATTTTCTGAACTTTCCTGATCAGGATCATGAACTTTATATTATCTTCTAGAAAAAAATACATTATCGTTGTTTGCAATTACGTAAAGCATTTCTACTTTCATTCTATTAAACTAGACCTGTTCTTTGTCTAAATTTGCACATTTTCAATGCTAACTATCATTTTACTATAAAATATTAAGAAACTGTTATGAAATGCAGTTTTAATTAGCAGTTAAATATTTTGATAGTTTTAATATATTCTTCGTTGTTATTTAATTTTGCTTATAAATCTACCATGTATGTTTGGGGGAAAAAAAAAAAAACTTTTGCAGAAACAATATTTTGGCCAAAGTACGTTGTGCCTACTAGTAATTAAAACATTAGCATGTATAAACAAGTTGGAAATTGCTCGTCAAACGTGGCAAATGAGGTGCGTTCGTGCTATAACTAGTTTTATAATTATTTTTTGCACCCCATATTGTACTGAATGTATAATTTTTTGCACTTCATAAAGCGCATAGTCTGATACATCATTAAAATGCACTTCCAATATTTTTTTCCCATTCCCCGTAATGTAACGGAACACTTTTGACTGTCCCTGTAATTAAACTATGCATCCGATTTTCCTAAAATTTGAAAGGGCTCGACAAAATTTTGCAACAGTTATATCTTTAAAATTTCAGATCATTCGGAAGGCTCTAATATCATTAAAATCCACTTGCAATAATTTTTCCCATTGGCCGTAATGTAAAGAAAAACTTTTGACTGTCCCTGTAATTAAACTATACATCCGATTTTTCTAAAATTTGAAAGGGCTCGACAAAATTTTGCAACAGTTATATCTTTAAAATTTCAGATCATTCGGAAGGCTCTCATATCATTAAAATGCACTTGCAGTAATTTTTCCCATTGGCCGTAATGTAAAGAAAAACTTTTGACTGTCCCTGTAATTAAACTATACATCCGATTTTCCCAAAATTTGAAAGGGCTCGACAAAATTTTGCAACAGTTATATCTTTAAAATTTCAGATCATTCGGAAGGCTCTAATATCATTAAAATGCACTTGGAATAATTTTTCCCATTAGCCGTAATGTAAGTAAAAACTTTTGACTGTCCCTGTAATTAAACTATACATCCGATTTTCCTAAAATTTGAAAGGGCTCGACAAAATTTTGCAGCAGTTATATCTTTAAAATTTCAGATCATTCGGATCTCTGTAATATCATTAAAATGCACTTGCAATAATTTTTCCCATTGGCCGTAATGTAAAGAAAAACTTTTGACTGTCCCTGTAATTAAACTATGCATCCGATTTTCATAAAATTTGAAATGGCTCGACAAAATTTTGCAACAATCATATATTTGAAATTTCAGACCATACGGTTGGGTAGTTTTTGCTCTGTTACATGCGGACAGACAGACGGACGGACTGAACGACGACTATAGGTGCTACGTATTTATATAATTACGAACGCACCTAAAAAAATAAACTTTTTTCTATAATGTCCTACATCAAACAAAAAAATCACTCCATTAAATAGAATTATACAAAAAAAAAAAAATTGCTGCTTTCAGAAGTTATTATGTTAGAACTCTGTTGAGGGGGAAGGGGGGTGTGGAAACATATAGTGAAATTCCTGTAAATTGAATTAAAAAATACCATAATTTAGCAAAGTTTCCAAAGGATTTAAAATTGTTCACATTTTCCTTTATTTTACAGCCTAATGTTCAAGGTAGGAATTGCAATCGTTGTAAAGAAGGATTTTTCAATTTGGAAGCTAGAAATCCTGAAGGGTGTGCTCCTTGTTTCTGCTTTGGTGTAACACAACAGTGTAGCAGCAGTTCATATTACAGAAGTCAAGTAAGTTTACATCTATTCATAAGTAATATAACAAGTGAATTTAGCAAAACTGTCTTATTTTAGATTTTGTGGATTTTTATTTCCATAAAAGTTTCATTACATATTAATGATCTTTTATTATTATAAATTAAATCTAAATTCAGTAAAACAACCACAAAATCCCATATTAAGATTTTCAAGAGAATTTTTCTGAGCATTTTGGAATATTGCAAATTTTCGTTCCTTGCCTGTGGACAGAATTTGAATTTTCAGTTTTTCTTACTAGCTATAACGTATGATTTTTTATAGCGATAGTATTTTACATCAATATTTGTAATGTAATCTTTATATAGTTCTGATGCTTTTCCTCCATAATAATCATGCTTATGGGCTCATTTATGAATCAAAACATCTTTAAATATTAATTTTCTTAATTCAAAGAATTACTTTTGAATTATTTTCTCTTGTGAGGAAAGTATACGTGGTATCAATCTTAATCAGTATGTTGTTCTTCCACTGCTTTTATGTTCACTCTCCAATTATGTGGCTAATATATTTTCTGAATTCTGAATGATTTGTCACTATTTTGTTACATGCCTAATTATTTATTATATTTAATTTAATCTAAAGATGTATGGAGTCATTTAAGTTCATTCTAACATTTATATATTTTTCTCTCAGATATCTATGAGGTTAGAGGATCTTCCAGATCCTTACAATCATAATTTCCAATTGACCAGTCGATTCAGAACTCGTACTATCACTGAAGGAATTATTGTTAATCCAAGACAGAATGAGGTCAGCTTTTCGTCTTTTCCAAGAGAGCCTGAGCAAACCGAAACATTATTTTGGTCTCTTCCAGCACAGTTTTTAGGCAATAAAGTTAGTAATATTTACTTTAATATATATTTTTCCCATTAAAATTCTAAGTATAGATGATTTATTTTCTGTAATATTCATGATTTAAATTTTTTGTAGCTTGCTTCATATGGTGGTAAATTGCATTATACTCAACAATATCTTGCTGGAGATGGTGGTGATTTATATGCTGATGCTGATGTTGAAATGACTGTATGTATTTTATTATTGATTTTCATCTTATAGATATTAATCTTAAGATTATTATTTATGTACAGTAGAACCTCTTTTATCCAAAACTCTTTTTAACAGAATCTCTTGGCTAACCAAAATCCATTTTTAAAGCTTTTTTTTTTTTTTTTGCTATCACATTTTTTGTGTGCAAAATCCATTTTGAAAGCTTTTAACTAACACATTCCTTGTGTACATGCGGTCCTTTCCGAGCTACGAGTATATATAAATATTTTCGATCCCCTTTCTTAGAGTTCCTTTGAATTTAACTTGAGCTCCCGTAAGCTGAAGACAAACAAATTAGCAATTCTGAAGCTTTTGAATGTTTTGCAAAAGGTTTGGCATGGCTAGAGCAGCAGAAAGACTGTGGTACTGGTGAACTAATACTATTAAAAAACTCTGTGGTAGAGCTTCAAAGCAAAGGCAATCGAAAATGCGACAAACAAAACATTTTTTCAAACTCTTATGATGTATATAAAAGGTACTTAATTTCAATATTAAAATTCAGGTAATTTATTCTTGTTTCTATTTTGCTATTGCTTTATTTTTATTAAGCATTTCTTACCATAATAAGAAATATTGCTATATTCCTAATTAATCTTAAAATTGAAGTATTCTTAATTATCCAAAAATTTAGATTTTCCGAAAGATGATCAGTCCCAATTACTTCAGACAATTGATGTTCTACTTTATTTATTTTGCATACTTTTATTTTAAAAATGTTTTACTCACTTGGGTACTAAAACTTAATTGAAAGATAGTTTATTAAATTATAGTTAGGTATTAATTTGATTTCATTTAATTTTCTTGAAAATCATGTATCTAATTTTCTTGTAATTTTTTCAAATGTTACTCATAAATTGCAAAGCAAAAAGTTGAGAAAATGAACATGAAATAGGGTTTATTTATTAGATTTGTCTCTTAATGTTTTTTATCATCATATTGCATATAATTTGATAATGTATGTTGTGTATTATATGATATTTTGTAAAAAACATTATATATTATGATAATGTTTTGTATGATACTTTTATATTTTGTGTTTGTAATTTTTTTTAATGATATTGAAGATTAATACAATAATCTGACTCATCTTCAGTGCTTTTAAATTGTAATCAGCAGTACTTTTATATTTTATTTTGTTGCTGTTTCTTTATTTTTAAAGCTTGAGTTTGATTTTTAGGGAAATGGAATATCTGTATTTTATGTTAACATTCCAACTTTAAATCCTCAAGAAATACGCACATTTGAAATTGAATTAAGAGAGGTAAAAATTATTTTCCTTTATCCTTCAAATTTATCATTATATAGAACATGTATTTGTTTATATTTAATTTTTTTAATGATATTTAGACTAACTGGCAAAGAGTAGATTCCCGTGGTCCTACTTCTGCTACTCGAGAAGATTTTATGAAAGTATTAGCTAATGTAGAAGCTTTGCTTATTCGGGCTTCATTCCATAACAGAATGCATAATACATTATTACGTGATGTGCAAATGGATACTGCTGTACCTCAGAGTACTGGACAAAGTTTGGCTACTGAAGTGGAACAATGTGTCTGCCCTCCAGGTTATATTGGATTATCTTGTGAGGTAAAATAAATAGCTTATTCTGCTTGCATAAGAAATAGGGATATTTAGAAGCATTATAATTTTCAGTATAAAATTTCAAAGAGTAAAGAAAATGCATAATCTATATCATAAAGCGACAAGATCCAAAATCATACATCAGACATAGATTATGAAACACTTTTTAGCACTATTAAGAAATTTAATTTTTTGATATACAGTCGAACCTCGTTATAACGAACTTCAAGGGACCGAAGGTTTTGTTTGCTATATCCGGTGGTTCGCAATATCCGAACCGTCAAGAAAAATGTTAGAGTTCACAAAATGTAAAACTCATTAGTTGCTATGTGTATATTCAATAATGATGTATTAAAAAAAGGTAAAATCTATTAAATATAGCCATTAAAGAATTAAATTGACTAAATTCGATTGCATTAAACTAACACAATACTAATTAAATTAACCAACAATGAAGACAAACATGAATAAATTAATTTTACCTTTAATTGTTGCTCACTGTTTTGATACAGAAATAATCGGTAATTTTCTTCTGACGTGATGCCGATTTCAAAAACATATTATGAATTTCTTTGTCTAGTACATCAAATGACTCCAACACTCTTTCTTCCACTGTTTGTGTTTGTGTAGACAAAAACTTAATTACACGCATCGCTGCTGTAGCATCTGAGATTGTGGGGATTTCGTCATTTATGTGGTCTCTCTTCTGTGGTCACCATCAGATGCAGAATCTTCGATTTCAGAATGATTTATTTTAACTTCTTCCCCAATCTTTTCATCAGTCGGATCTTCACATGTAATAACTTCATCATCACATGTTTCAAACAATTGCATATCACAAACTGAGAAAACAGCTGTGATCAGGAATAAGGGAAAATAACTGACGGGTAGGCGGGATCACACCTGCAGAGTGACTTTCGTAAAAGCGAAAGAATGCAGTTGTTTCTCCCTTAAAAAAAAAAAAAAAAAAAAAAAAAAAAAAGACTTATCGCTGATTTGCCTCATGTTTCACTAGCTGGCATACATTTTCTTATGAAATTGGAGTCGAAGTCCTGTTCTCACAACTTTGGAAAAGTAAAAGAAAAAAAAAAAAAAAAAAAAAAAAAAAAAAAAAAATGGTCGACTGGACAAAAATGTTCTTTATAGCCGATTCTTAAAATTTCGGTGGTTCGTTATACAAGGATAAATTAGCATTAAATAAAATAGGAAAACGAAGGGTCCAAACTTTTCGTTCGTTATATACCGGGTTCGCTATAACGGGGTTCGACTGTATCTAAATAAGCAATTAAAAAAACACATGCCTCAGTAAAAATCCATTTTCAGCAATTGCTGTCCTTATCTGGTAATGTACGTGAATTCTTTTGTGCAGACTTGTATATGATGTGTATAGAATTTACAAGATTATAGAATTATCTAATATTGCATTAAAAATTACATATTTTTAAAAATGCATGCCTTACCAGAAAATGAAATTCCAGCAACTATCGATCATAGTCAGTCCTGTAACAGAATTCTTTTGTGTGTATCTGAAAATAAATGATAAATGCTACACTTTAAATAATCTATACAAAATACATTGTAGTGCACTATAGTGTAGTAAATCTTGAATGTTTTATACCCCTGAGAAAAATATGTTGTAGTCCACCTCAGTGGTTTATATCTACCTCATTATGTTTGAAATATCGTAACATTAATAAAATGCACCACAAATGACTTTTCCCTCTAAACTAGGGACATCAAACTTGGTGTATATGTGCCAAAGGTGGTACATGTCACAATCTCTGTGGAACATGAGAAAATTAGATAAATAATTACAAAATAAAATTAAATTTTCTATTGTTATAATAATTTAAATTTTGTTTAACATATGCAGATTATCACAAATAACGCAGTTATATTTGCATGAATTAACACATTAAAAATTTTTTTCCCCGGTACTATACAGCATTTTTTTGTATGTAACTTTTTGTCTCTCCATGTCTTTATTCTTGATATGAATTTTATAAAACAGTTAATGCAATAAAATGACAATTGACTCTGTTTTGCTTTACATACTACTAAAAATTATAAAATATGAGCCAGCTCTATAAAACATTCTCCACATCTGATGCACAACTGCAAAAAACTGATTAATGAGTTATTAGTATTTTTCCTATGTAACTTAGATTATCATAATTATTAGATGTTGCATTAATGGTATGTTAAAAATTACTTTAAATAGTAAAATCTTATTTTGATTTTTTTTATTATTATTATTATTTAGATATTTAATGCATACAGACAACTGATTCTATTGATCAGTATTTCGTAAAGTAGCATATGCTGCAATATTTCTTTTGTATAAAAGTTCAGCATATTAACAATGTTGGTAGACATTGTTTGTTAATTTTTAGCAAGCATACCTGAAAAGTTTTGCCATGACATCCACACCTGAAAAGTTTTGTCATATCTGCCCTAGATCCATGATGCAGTGGGAAAACTTTAGTGTGTACCTGTAAACAAACTATAAATTCTAAACACTTCATTTTCAATACCAAACTTTCAATAATAATCCTCAATAACATATCACTCACCCGCAAGAAAAGTGACAAAACTCGCAAAAATTTATTTTGCGTTTTATTCAACTAATAGATCTGTCATAGGTATGTCTTGCTACAGGCAAAGTTTCATAAGTATAATTATCCAGAAAATCACTTTTTTACGCTATATATCCATTTATGACCACGAAAGTGGGGAAAATTGTGTGGGGGAGATAAAATTATTTAACCCTCCAAACCTTATCTACATCTTCATTCTTAAGGATTTCATGTATGTTTTTACTGCTGTATGCAGAGCTAAGTGCTATAATTTCATGTTACCATAAAAACATGCAAATCTTATTTTGCCTTTTCTGTGAAATTTACTTTTGTCGAGATGTCATTTTTCTTGCAGGTGAGCGATATATAAGTTACATGGCAATTGGAGTAGATTTACAAAAGTTTGAGCATGGCCATTCATAAACACTTTTGAACTATGTTGGAAAATATTAAAAACATACCCTTGAGTAACGCTGACATCATATTGATGGTGGCAATGACATGAACAATAAATTTTGCTTTTACAAAAAAAAAAAAAAAAAAAAAAAAATCTAAACATTGCGCAATTTCTATTTTTATACCATCCAATAGGGAAAACAAATTTACTTTCCAAAGCAATTTGTTTGAAAACTGTACCTTTACTTACTGATTTCTTTTCAATTTCAAAAATAATTTTCAAGCTTGAATATTATAAATCTGCATGCAATCTAAATATGTAAAATTAAGACCATTTCCATTTAAAGCAATGTAATTAATTCAGTGTTTGTTTGTTTCCATGTAATATTCCATAGCTAAAATCCAAGCAAAATTAAAACTTCACGTGAATTTAAGAGACATGTAATCTAACTATGCACTTAAACACTGAAATAATCAAGTTCACAAAGATCTCTACAAAAATGGTGAAATGTTTTGCAATTGACCTCTGACATGTGGCTAATACGAAAGTACCAAAAATGCTTTCTGGTATTGTTGGTGGGCAATGTAAGAAAAGATACCAAATATAAGATACCTGTTAGTTTTCAATTAAAAACTATTTTCATCAATGTTCTTTACACCACAAAGTATATCAGGCATGTTTAACACTGCTAGTTCATGTCGGATTGCCTGATTTTAATAATAGCAGAGTAGTTCTGGCTCATTACTATTATCTGCAAGAGTCTGGGAAAGATATTCATTCTTTATTTGTTAGGAAATATTTCTTCTAAATTATATGTTGTCTTTTTACTATATAAAGGTGCTTTTATTCTCCAATTTTTGTAGATGTTTACAGAGATTTTATCAATAATTGTTGAATGTATACTTCATCTGGTACTTATTTTTATAGTAGTTTATTAATATTAGCAAATATTTTGTTGGGAAAATATTTAACTTTAAATATAAATTAAGTGGTATTTTCATAACAGAAGGGATATACAGATATTTACAGTAGTTTCAAATAATGAATATTTTTGTGTTATGTTGTTCATTATTATGAAAAACATCTGCAGTTGAAGTGTAATAATTTTTAACTGTTTTTTAGATTATATTTATTGTATAAAAATGAACTTTTAAAAATTATTGAATGTATACACATATGTGCACTTTTTTTTTTATTGTTGATGCAATTGTCACCTTTCAAGAAAGTTTTTGAAAAGTTTTTATTCTAGTATAAAACACAGATAAATTTGATTCCTCCCCCTCCCATTTAAATCACATAAATTTGTAACTCATGCAACCTTTTAGACTAATATGCCTGTAAACCCTGCTTCCAATAAATGAGTTTTTGTGATGTATACATGCATTTGCTAACTTTGCTTATTTTTATATCAGGAATGTGCTCCAGGTTATATACGTGATGCAAGTGGTCCTGGTCTTGGCCGCTGTACAAGATGTAACTGTAATGGACATTCAGAATCTTGCGATGCTACTACTGGCAGCTGTGTGGTACATATTTAACTTTTTTTTTAAAAATAACTTCTATTAACTATTAATTTTCCTGTTAAATGTTTTGAACGCTCTGGTATTTATTAGAAACTATTAATCAGTTAATGCAGATTGAACTTGAATGATGCATTTTTTTATTTTCTATGCCTAATGCACTATTGTTATCATGATGGGTAATGAATTTGATTTTAAAAAAGCTTTAAATCGCAATATACAGAATTGCATGTATATTATAGGAATATAAATGTAAGTAGACTAGTACAAGGGAAAAAAATAATGCAGAAAACAATAAATAGAAATATAGTTTTGAAACAGCATTATTCCCAATAATTATATTAGTTAATTTCTTATATAATTTAGTGTTTTAATATTTTGTACTTTTCTCGGCTATAACTTTTTCTCAATAACTGTTAATTTTGAGTAGGGAGTTATTAGAATTTCCATTTCAAGATTTACTTCAAAAACAACCTTTATATGATTACACTAGAATATGTGTGTTTTAAATTGGAGACACCTGCATGTCATAAGGTCATGGAAATGCTTAGAATAAATATAGTACTAGTCAGCAATACAGGTAAAATAAATTTTCATAGAAAAGTAAATATACAAATAGAGTGACATTGCTTATTCATGTATTGATGTTACAAAACAGAAAATAAGAGGGTCCAAATTGGGAATCCTCCCCCCCCCCCCCCCACACACACACACACCACCACCACCTCCACCACAAAAAAAAAAAAAAAATCTATACCTTTTGTGTAACATAGGACTTAGACAATCACAAGTTTGATGTCAGGAATAAATAAATTAAAATCTCTTCAAGAGGAATGCAAAACTTTTTTAAATCAAATGGTACTTAAATCCAAAACATTAAAATTGCTAATCGAAATATACCATCACCCACAACCTCCTTTTTTTTTTTTTTTTACATGTTGGTATAAGACAGCTTTGCTATATAAATGGAAAGCATGAAAATTTGTCCCATAATGTACTATGATTTCTTATTTACAAATAAACTGAGTTAGTGTACTAGGGAAATTGTTTTATCAGATTTTAAAATGGTTTATAAAAAATATATGATGAAGCAGAACATTTTTTAATGATAGGAAAACAAAATTCGACTAAACTTGATCTAAACTTTGGAAGACAAATATAGAAATTTAAATTTTATTATATACATTAGTGTTAATTTATATAATAAACTAAGGACCATATAAATATATATACTAGGATGTATATACATCCTTAAGGTCAACGTAAGGACTTTTAAAAGATTTTCTTTGTGAATTGCAACTTTTATGCATCCTTTTAAAACTTCACTTTTGTATTTTTATCTGAAAATTGATTGCCTTATTATTGAGAATAATTTTAAAAAATCACAAAAATACTAAAAACTGTTTGGAACTGCAAATACAAAAACTAACATTGCTTCAACGTCAAAATGACAAACGTGGGTGTTCTAGTGTTAAGAATGAAATTATATTATTGATTTACTTTCACCAATAATAATTTGATATGAAGATTTTTAAATAAACTTACTTATCAAAATTTAATATTCTTTTAGCGTTGCAGGCATAATACTGTTGGAGAAAGTTGTGAAAGATGTGCTGATGGCTATTATGGTGATGCAGCCAGGGGTACTCCTGAAGACTGTAAAGCATGTCCGTGTCCATTGACATCGCCGCCAAATCAGTAATTTGCTTTTATTGAAAATTTTTGTTTCAGTTCATAAATAGAAACTAAAGTTTAATTTTTCAGTATTTATTCTTTGTGTTATATTGCAACAAAAGCTTTAAAAATTTTTTTTTATAATTAAGTCTCATATTATGGCCTTTCTGCTACAAAAAAAAAAAAAAAAAAAAAAAAAAAAAATCTTTATAAAAGAATTTCCACACTGATGTGATATCACCTAATTACAAAGTTATATTTTTCAGTAATCTTAATATTCCATTACCAAGACATAAATAAAACACTGATAAAAAAAAAAAAAAAATGAATAAGAATGCAAGACTTACCTTTAATTTACATTTGACTTTCATTTGTTTTTAATTAATTTAAATTTCAAATTGCTGACTGTTGCTCTTTTCTTTTTAGTCAAAGAAAGTTTTAAAAAATTGTCAGGAAGGAATCTTTAAAGGGGAAAATATCTGTAATTTCTTGCTGAATATCTTACAAAACAAAAGAAATTTGTAATAGAAACATAGATCAAAATGTTTCTTAAAACCCGTTGACAAATTATACATACATACATTTTTTTTTTTTTTAATACAAAGTATAACCTTCTGAGACCCAAGCAAAATATAACGCATATATTTTTTTTAATGTGAGTTTTCAACAAATAGGCATCAAAAATGATGTTTTTAAAGAAATTAATAAATTTTGATTTTTTTATTTAGTTTTACTGCACATCCATCTAAATGGATGTTCAGGCCATAACTCGCTTTAAAATAATTAAAAGAATGCTAAAAGTATGGGAAAGAATAGAATTTATTATAAAGAACATAAGGCAAGTATTAACATCTGTTATTAAAATTGCAAAAAAAAAAAAAAAAAAAAATAGTTTAAACAAATTAAAATAACATAAAAACGAAACTTACCAGCAGAACGTAGAATTCCAACTTGACTCATTTATTACGCCATTTTGTAAACAAAGTATTTACTGCTGCCAAAATCCCAAAGCTGAATGTTGATTTTTGATTTATACATTACCATGCAAAACTTGTTTTAGATTGCTACAATGAAATTTGACGCAATAGAAGGAGAAAGCAAAACATCCATTTAAATGGATGCCAGGTCTCAAGAGGATAAATGATAGATCTAACTTATTAAATGTGCAAAATTCTTGTCTTATTGGCCCCTCTCTTTGAATAAACAATTTTATATCCTGTTAATAATTTCATTATACATTCAGATCCAAAGGAAAAATAGATTCAGATTGCTTAATACCTGAATAGTTAAAAACTTCAGAAAGTCAAGATATAATTTTGTGTAAAATTTTTGCACAAATTGTGATTTCAGGTATAAGTTAATCTGTGAAGCTTTTTTTACTCTTTAGATTTTAATTCTTTTTTTTTTTTTTTCAAATAGTTTTCTGACTTTTTTTAAAAAATTATTGTATTTTGAAAGTTTTTAATGAAAAGTATCTATTTTTTTATTTTTTTTTCTAAATTAATAATTTTACAACTTTCCAATAACTTTTAATTTAAAATATAATTTTTCTTTTTCTTTTAGGTTTTCATCTACATGTTTCCTTGATAATGATGGTCAACCTACATGCAATGCATGCCCACCTGGGTACATTGGTCGAAACTGTGAAAAGTATGATTTAAAACTTTACAGTATTTTTATTTATTATAATTTTACTATGTGTTGATTGCCACTTTTTCACCTTCAAAGCTGGTAATTTAACTTTGCATTTATAGATCATTTATAGATTAATTTTAAATTGGTAAATCAAAACAAATCAGAGTCAGCATATGGATTTTCCGTTGTTTGCAAGAAAAATTGTAGCATGATTTCAAAAAAAAAAAAAAAAAAAAAAAAGAAGGAATTCACATTACAGATGGATTATGGAATATTTTCTTATCATATGTGCTTATATTATACTACTCTGTTTTTCACCCAAATACATTATTTTTCCATCTATCGCAACAATCCACCAAATCTCATTAAAATTGTCATCTCATCATCAAAATTTTGTTAGATATTACTCTATTTCCTTGTTCCAAAGATTTTGAAAGTTGTTAAATAGTTCAAAATGTTTGCCATTGAAAGAATTATTATTAATAATTACATATAAAAAAAATTGTAATTACACTTTTTAAAATCATGTTATTCAAGAAACCATTGGAAATTATTCACATATTTTAGACAATATTTTCTACTTCAGAAATAAAACTGTGTGCCAAAAGCTTCATTCATTGCAAACATCCATGCATTTCATTTTAATATTAAAATATTTTTCTTAAAGGAAATTTCCAATATAGTATTGTCATTAAAAATTCTATTGCTTTCTCACCAAAGCCGATATAGGTTTCATATTTGAAAATTTCTAATTATAAGAATTTCTTGATGAATTTTCTCTCATCAATCTTTCATGCAGAGTGCCTTGTTTGGAAATGAATTTAGAATTATTCAATATTAGAAGTCCAATCCTATAAAAGTTTACTTTACTAATACATATTATTTCATATAGAATCAACATTCATTCCCCTGAAAGAATATAAGAATCTCCTGGAAAGATAGAATCAACATTTATTCTGGTTGCTTACATTGAATCAATTTCCAGATCAGAGGAATCATTCAGTACTTCCTTTATTTATGCTACTTTGAACTCTAACATGTACCCCACATAATTTATTTCATTCTTTAGTAAACTAAAATTTTTACTTTTTAATAAGAGAGAAAATAATATATTGCAATAGCTCCTTAAACTTTCAACATAACCAGATATATTGGCTAGTAAAATTTAAAAATTATGCTCAAACATTTTGAATTATTTTTCTAGCATTATGCAATTTTGTTTCCTTTTAAAAAGATCAGAAAGGCACCTATGTTCATTGCACACGTTACATGCCAGTCCTGAATATAGTTATTGTTCTTCCAAGTATGAAACTTTTCAACTGGCCTTGCAAGTGGCCTTGGTCAATGATACCTTGCACAGGACTAATTGCTGGGCCAGAGCTTAGGCTCAACACATCCTCACAGCATGTATATTAGGGTGGGTCGAAAAAAACCAAAATTTTTATAATCGAAATGTAATAGCGCGGAAAAGTTGCCTTTTGTAATACAGAATAAATTTCTAAAATATTACATCGATTGGTTAATATCTTTTACCGCCGCAAGGGGGCCAAAGTTTCAAAAAATCGCAAAAAAATATATTTTTTTTTTATAATTTTTTTTTAATTATCCAAACATACCAATACAATATTTAATAGAACGCAACAGCTACATGAAGATATGAGAAATGTCCCGGTAAATGTTCATTATGATGAAATCATATCTTTATTTGCCGCAAAAAGACCATATTTTTTGTAAAAATTTCAAAAATTTTAATTTTTTTTTTTTTTTCTAAATTTTTATAATTTCTATAATATGTCTAGAAATAAATAATTTTACTTTATATCTATTATTATATCATAATTTTTTATAACTATTTGTAATAGACTTGAAAATAAAATTAATTGTTAATCATTCATTTTTCTTGACGATCGCTTCATCTACTGATGTTTTACTTCATAACAGCCAATTCATGCCACAAAAATTATATAAAATGAGCAAAATGTTTTAGTATTTTATTAATTAAAATATAGAGATGTTTAACCAAAACGGGTTAAATAAACTTAAAATGAAGAAGAATTTAATGTAAATGAGTTTTATAATATAACTTGCTTTCAGATGAAGCCATTATTTCTCGAGAGGCCAAAACTGATCAGATGTGATCCTCCCTCTGTTCTAGTAAACAAACTTTATCAGTGCTTCAATGAATAATTTCATGCATCTTTCTAGTAATTGTGTGGGACAAGGAAAGTTATAATAGCTTGTATCTTTAATCAAACATTTTAAAATCACCAGCGTTTTTAGTCGATAAAGAAACCATAACGGGTGGTTCCGTTAGTTTTCAGTTTTGCCAGTAGACTAAAGCCATACAATTTTAAGCTTCAGTGTTGAAGTCTGCTATGATAAAGTGATGGACTGCACTATTCTAGCCCACAGAACTTCGTGCTTTTGCAATTTTCTTCATGGCTGGGGCCCTGATGCTCTCCTCTTCATATGCTATCATTCCAAAGAGGCTATTTGTATGATTTGCGAAATAGTCATTTAGTGAAAATACAGGAACTATAATCTTTCGTAGATTATCTGTCAAGTAACGTAAGTTACTAACTATAGTGCACAGATTCTGGAAAACATGAGTGATTCATTTTAATTGTGAACCAACTGAATCAGTACATTTTCAGGATGTACTCAAAGATTATGACAAATTAAGAAGAGGGTTTCTTTGTTTCAATGTAGAGTCTCAAAATTCGAATAGGGACTCAGCAAAAAAGGTCAATTGTATACACGCGTGTTGAAAGAGCTTGCAATATTTCAGACATATACTTCTGGTCAGTTGACAAATCATCTTTATCAACAGCTAGGTGATCAGATTAAATTGGCTTAAATTTTGCAATTGGTAATAATTGGCAAATCACAAGAGATCAATCAATTGGGCCACAATATGATAGAGAACCTGTTTTTTTGTCATCAAGATGTTTGAAAAGATGTCTCAGTGGAAGTTCATTGAAGTGAGGTCAAGGAAGCCAATAAAGTGGTTTTTTAAAAGTTGTTCTCAACTAATCCTACTATAACACCACCTTTGCATCCTGTTTTGAAGACAGTTCCGCGAAATTCAACTGCAATTATTATTCCAGGCCAAACGATGGGGTCAAATGACGAAAATAATTCAGACCTGGTTCTAGTACAAAGACATATGTTCCTCCTTGACTTCGCAAAGATGAAATTTTGCCACCTCTTTAACCTGGCAGATATTTCTATCTTTAGGGCCATCAAAGTATAGAGTAAAAGGAGTACATTACAAAAAAAAAAAAAAAAAATGAACAAAGTGAAACGTGGCCCTCTAGCAGCGAGAAATTAATTTTATGTGCAGGCAGCTGCAGGTGTTTCTATCATTGAGCAATTTTTTTTTTATAGAATTACAGTGATCATGGTTAACAATGTGCATGAAATTAACAACATAAAATGCCTTTCCCAGCCTATTAGAAATGTAAAAAATCTGAAAACATTATAAAAGTTATGAAAATTGAAAAAATGAAAAACTTTAATTTTTAACATTTTTTAGAAATTTTGGCCCTGTTGTGGCGGTAAAAGCAACGATGTCACAAAAATGAAATGTTAATGTTACATTACTAATATCTTGGCGTGGCTATTGCGTTCTATTAGAAATTGAATAAGTATGTCTGGATAATTTTTAAAAAAAATTGCTAAAAGTATGTTTTTTGCGATTTTTTCGAAATTTGGACCCCTTGCGGCAGTAAAAGATATTAACCAATCGGTGTAATATTTTACGTATTTTATCTCTTTTTACAAAAGGCAACTCTTCCGCACTATTACGTTTCGATTATAAATATTTTGGTTTTTTCGACCCACCCTAATGTATATGAACTTTTAACATTACTTTGAATGATCAGTTTGAATAGTTCTTTTTTTATCTAAATTATTTAAATCTACCAAACTAGATTGTTGTTCCTTAAGAGACTTCTTGACTGATAAAATTCGATGGGTAGTCAATTTGGATATATTTTATTCTAATTTAGAAGATAAAGCAATCTTTGTGCTAATTTCCTGTGACTGTGTTGATTGTAAGTATTTGAAGACTTATTATTATGTAGATAGACTATTTGCTAAATGTGGAGCAATCATTCATTAGAACTTTCTTTCTTTTTTTTTTTTTACTTTCTTTTGCTTTTAAGATTTTTTAATTGACTCAACTGTTGAGTCAGAGTTAAAATTTGGACAAACTTATAATTTATTATTATTATTTTTTTTTTTTACTTGTAAGATAAGAATTTCACAGAGCAAATTCTATTAGGTTAATTGGCCAAAGCTGTTCTTGCATTTTTCCCATTGAAATGGAAAATAATATATAAAAAAAAATTCATACTTCATTGCAGAACATAAAGTATTAATATACTTAAAAAAAATTCTTTCACCTTCTCTACAAATATATTCATAGTAATTAGTGACATAACAAAAATCTTGCATATTATTTTTTAATTAGTAAATTCATTTTTCTTACATATGGTAAAAACAAACAAAAGTATTTCTGTAATCATGAGTAATAATTTTGCTTAAGGCTTTTCCCAAATCCAAACTGGCTCCTTTCTGACACATTTGTCCGACACAAGTATATTAAATTGGCTGGTGTTTTTAATAAAAGAATGTGTACTTGAACTATTTTTTCCATTTTTGGTTAAAGGCAGAAGAATTTTCAGAAAATGCTGTCAAAGTCAAAGTTGGTGTTTTGAACTGAATAACCGGGTGTGACAGTGCAGAGAAAAAAAAAAAACTGCTGCACTGAGGAAAATATCACTTATAACTCAATGTGTAATTTATTTATTAGAAAATGAAAAAACTTTTCAATTTAGTAAGCACTTGATGCCTGCAAGTATCATACTTTTATGTTTAAAAATTTCTCTTAACGTTTTACATTGTTGAGAGCAAAAAAAATATTTTTTTGAGAATCTCCTTAAAATAAATAGACTTTAGATATTTTAAATTCTACGAAGAAATGTTAGTTAATGCATTAAACTTCAAAACATCCATTTTAAAAAAATTAACCAGTCCGTTGTTAGGCATATTCATAAAATGATCATAATATTTTAACCTATCTTTTTATGTATCTTGAAAATTTTAGGCAAATGCAACAGAGTAACCTTTTTTGCTCATCTTGATTTATTTTACCATTTGGTTCTGAGTTATATTCAGAAAATTATAATCATCATTTGAATTTAATTACTTTTTAAATTTATATATATATTAAGGAAAATTCTGGAATATAAATCTTTAAAAAATAGTTCGCTTAAGATTATTATGTGAATTCCTTTAAAAATCATTTTATTGTATAAAAAAAGTTTAAAAAACTTCTAAGTTTACAATTTGTATATATTTTGAGACATCCTTTGTTCTTTCTTAAGTTAAATGAGTTTAAATTGTATGTTTATCTGATTCAATTAACAAATTACTTATTTATTTTTAATCATTTGTTTTAGATGTGCAACTGGGTATCGTGGTACTCCTGTGCAACCTGGTGGAAGATGTGAACCTACAGGAGGTATATAATATAAAAAAAAATAATTTAAATAATAACAATTTTGCTGATTTTTATATATATAAAAAATTTCTTTCTCTCTAGAATCGATAAAAATGTAACAGTGTTTGGTATTAACATATTCACTTCTGATGACTTAACTGTTGAATCAAGTCACCTCAAACTTTTCACTAGTGAACTTTATACTATTTCATATTCTCCATCTTTATGAAATGGCTGTATTCATCCTGTGAAATAAGTGATATTTCTGATATGACTGATGATGCAAGTTTATTTGATTAATGATATCTGTGAAATTAAGCATTTGATTTAATAGCATAATTTACATTCAAGTTTCAGTTTTTGCATTTTTTTTTTATGATTTTGCATGCAGATTCATTCCATATTTTGTATTTAATGATTTAAAGGGTTTTTTTTAACCAAAATCTGCCTAAAAAATTGCATATTTTTATAATTGCTAATTAGGTAGAATTTTATAAATCTTTTCTTCCTTATTTTCAAAATAAATTTAATTTAATTTTTATTTTATTTATTTATTTTTTTTTTCATCATTTTTTGTTATAAATGATTTATTTATAATATGAAAATACTACTCATTGTTAATAAAAATTACATTGCTATATTTGTAGTATTTTATGCTAAAGAAGTATTTTTATGTTACTGTGCAAATTTTTTTAACCCGGTAGAACTTGTATCATTAACTTTTGCCAAATGAGAAAACAGTTATAAAAACTTAAAATATAATTTGTAAATCTGCAATATCAGTTTTTCAGTACTGCCAGAGAAAATTTCTTGGTATGAGTTCTTATGGGTTAATGTATTAGTCACATAAGTTTTTGTTTATGCAACATAAATTTTATTAGTGTATATATTTTTTATTTTTTCTTAGACTTTCAATTTTCAACTGTTATTCTATTTTTCCTTAAAATAGGACATATTTTACTTTTAATTTGTTATTTGAATTAAGAGATTAATTCTACAGGCTCTGTTCTGGAGATTAGCATTGAACCTTCTTATCTTGTGCGACACATTGGTGAGAGAGTTGAGATAAATTGCCAAATCACAAGTGATAGGCCTTTTAGAGTTGTTTGGCTGCATAATAATGATACTGTGCAGGCGACTAAATCAGGAATATCTCTGAACAACACTTCTGATGGGAGCATCCTTGTTATTTCTAAAGTCTCTAAAAGACATCAGGGACTTTACACTTGTAGAGCTGTTTCAAAAAATAGAAGTATCCAGAAAGTTGCCAAGCTTGCTGTTTTGGGTAAAGTGAGATCAATTGAGGGCTTTGGCACATGTGTCATGGAGCTCATGTAGAGGAATGTGGCTTTCTAACAAAGTGCTTTTTGTGTTGGCACCTGAAGTTTTAATATGACCATTATATCTATATTAAATAAACATATTATTTAATTTAATCAGGAGGAAATGAAAATTGTCCACCATGAAATTTCAGTTTCAAAATTCGTTATTTTAACTGAAAACTTCTATTTTTATTAACTTTTTCTAATCCTATCTTAGTTTATTTTGATTTACTTAATTTATATAAAAAAAGAAAAAAGGCATAGTTCTGGGGCCTTTTCCACCTTCCTTACTTCCCTGGCTTGCTATTCTACCATTCCAATGCTCAGGAATTCGTAAGGAATTCCACTATTGCTAAACATCTAAGCAATAAGGAAACTTGATCACTTTCTATGGAAGGCAAACTAGAGCATTACGACTCTAGTAGGTACTTCAAAACATCTTTCATTGGTCATGTTTCAATTATTTGTTGCTGCTTTATCTATGATGACTTCTTTTTTCGTAGATTTTTTAATTTTCTGTTCTATTATGAAGCAAATTATTCGCTGCCAATTGTACCTTCTTGAAGGATAATATTTTAATGTATAAAATTGTACTCAAGCCTAAAAAAAAATCTTGATTCACTTAGCATTTGAAATGTATTTAAAAAATACATATATTTAACTAAGCAGATGTGTAGAATTAACTTAAAAGCTTAAATTTTAAAATTTTAATTGAAATTTTGATTTGAGTTGTGAGGATTTATATGATTTTGAGGTGTCTAATGATGTGCCATCTAGCCAAGAAGAGTAGGAGGCGATCAAAATTAATTCTGATTTATTTGTTAAATTTAATTAACAAACTTTGAAGATGGTCATATTAATTAACTTATCCAGTGCCTTTATGTGTTATACTGTTGTGATACTTCATTATTAAAATAGATTGTGGCTAAGTAGTTATCTATAGAATCTGCAAGTTTTTTTCAGTTATCTTTTGATCATGTCTTGATATCTGTGCTGTGTGTTGATACACCAGTCCATGACTGTTATAGATGTTTCTTTCTCTTTCTTCTTCTGTTTGTTCCTTAAATCTACTTCTGTTATTATTTATTTTAATCTCAATTCAATATAATATAAGACAATTTCTTTTAGAATGCTATGTTAGGTCTTTCCTCGCCAATTATACAAAATGAACACTTTGGGACATTTAGACTTGAATTTTTTTCTCTGAATATTCACAGAACAATCTATTATATAGCTTTAGCTCATTTCAATTTTATGTTTCTATGTTGTGCATTTCTAAACAAAATTATATGTGAATGCTGTTTAAATTACTTTTGAGAAGCAAGATTTAGTTTGTATGAATCAATTAATATTAGGATTTCCCCTTGTCCCAAATCAGTATTAATAGCTTGCTTTTTTTTTTTTTTTTTTTTTTTTTTTTTACACATTATGCTTAAAACTTCAAGCTGAATTTAGTTTGCACAAGAGCTACCAGCTCATAACTAACTAAAATAATGTTGTATGTATATGTCAAATAAGTCTATCATTTTATTATATTAGTTCAAAACCCAACTTACATGCGTTGCTTTAATTATAACAATTACACGCACTGATCATTAATACTTTATTTGGTATCTGCAGTTTCCAGATTCAATAATAATTCATTAAAAAATTAAAAGAAAAAAGCTAATTTATTTCTTATTCTAAAATTTTTAAAAATGAGCTCTTTTCATCACTTTTCATTGATTTACTCTTTAGTAATTCTGTTATATATTTGAAATATTAGAAAGTTATTGCAAAATAATAATAACAAAAACTAGTTTTTCTTATTTAAAGAAAACTATTTTGCTTAATAGAAGTACCATTATAATTTGAAATCAAAGCCCACCTGAGCCCAAAACATTTTGTGTCATCCAAGCTTGATACTGAAAGTATGGAGTAGAAATTTGTTAATAATGTTTCAAAATTGTTTCAAGATTAATTTTCTCATTTAAAAACCTCTTCTTACATATAAATAATTATTAATCTTAAATAGTCCCTCATGACAATGTTTCACAATTTTCATCTTATTGAAAATCTGTAATACATTCTTGTTTCATAAATAGTAAGTTTTTTGTAATTTGGGAATAAATAAACTTTTTACTTTGAGCCTGAACCTGGCTTTGCTAAGCCCATCTCATCTTTAGCATATATTGATATAATATTTTTCTTGAGTCTTAAAAGAACAGAAAAACTATTTAATACATATTTTTTTTTTTTACAAAAGAGTTCATTTTTATATTTACATACTACTTAAAAAAAAAAAAAAAAAAAAAAAACGTAATAAGATATCATAGGTTTTAGACTATGCTCTCCTTTTAGTACTTTTACTTTGTCATATCTGTCTTGATTTTTAATATTTGCATTTCTTTTTCAACTTTCCTATCCTATGTTACTAACTTATTCTCAATTGTTATTTGTGGTTTTTTTCTTTGTGCCAAAGTTGATAATTTTGTTTTAGATTTTAATTTAATTTCATGTATAGTATGAATATTCTTATTAAAATGAAAAAATTTTTATGAAGGTGTTAGCCCAACAATACGTGTAAGAGTAGAAGAACCGAGAACACAGCGTGTACCTGTTGGTGCTACTGTAACCTTTAGATGTACTGGTGTGAGTCAAGTTAGTGATGTAAGCATATTGTTTTGTTTGCAGTTTTTTAAATAATTAAAATTATGCTGGTTTGATAAAGCATATTAATTTGTAATTATTATTTTAAATAATTTTAATGAGCTTCATTTTTTTTATTTTAAAACATAATCTTAAGCAAATGTTACCTGCTATGGCTATCTATCCTGTTAAAATATGAGAATGTCCGTCTACGTCAAATGTCCTTTCTAAACCATTGGGAGAACAAGTTCCAAACTGGTACCATTTTGCACAAAAAAATCCAGGAGAGACATATCGCCCATTCATCAATGAATCCAACTGTAAATAGTCAAGATATTATTAAAAAACACAGAAAGCCACCACAGTAAGCCTCATCTGATGTTTCGGCAATAGTCCATCACTTGTGTCTGCTTGTACTGAATTCTTAAATCAATGATATAAAAGAAATAAACACTTAATAACCACTTAACCTGTGTTTCATAAAATTTCATAATGATAAGTTAAAGACAAATTTTTACAATTAAATACCAGGGCTTTGAGCCAAAAACTGGATATATTAAATTTTCTTTTTAATGGTACAGTCGGACCTCTATTTAACGAAGTCGCTAAATCCCGAAAAAAAGTTCGTTATATGGAAAATGCGTTAAATAGAGAATCACCCTTTAAAATACTTTAAACTAAGTAAAACACATTTTAAGTCCATAAACACTAAATATAATTAAAAAAGTAATTAGTCACACTTTGTTTATAAATTATATCTATTTGTTTTACTTATTTTACCAATCAAAATGAAATCTGCAAGGGAAATACAAATGAAACAAAACATTGTCTGGAAATACATTGTATTTTCAGTTAAAAAAATAATTTTACATTAAAATCACGATTTTTTAGTATGGTTGATAAGCTGTTTGGAGGAATACCAAATTTTAAAGCGGTATTATTTTTCTTCATGCCTTTATCCACCTCATCAAGACTAATTTTTCTTTTCTTTGATGCTCAAGCACTTTTGCTTTGACATTTTTGAGCTACAAGAACCGAAATTACCAACACGATTGATCATGATCAACAATCTAGAAAACGGGAAACTTATAGTTTAAGGACACGGGGCAGCTCCATTGATGGTTAAAAGGGGATATTGAAAGTTTGGTCTTCTTGGATGGAAAGCAAAGAATCACAACGAATTTACTGCTTTCGGTGAGTTAGGTGCCTGGATCAAACCTTTTCATGGTCATTGATCATCATAAAATGTGTTAAAAGAAAGAATAAGTTTGACATGTCCAGTAATATTTTAAGAAATAGGGAGAAAAAAAAATTAGATCCCAAGGAAAAGTTCGTTAAATAGAGAATACACTTCGCTATTTGGAGGTTATTTTACGAAGAAATTTGCAAAAGGTTCTTGGTTCCAAGTAAAAGTTCGTAAAATAGAGAAATTCGCAAAATAGAGGTTCGTTAAATAGAGGTCCGACTGTATATTAAAAAAAATCTGAGACTAATTTTTTTTTTTTTCAAGCTAAAATTTAAATTATTGAAAAGATAAATTAGAATGCATGCCAATTACATATTTACTTCTGGTTCTTGTATGTAAAGATGGAATTTTATAATTGATTTTTAACTTTCTGATAGCTAGAAATTTAAAAATTGTATATTCAAGTTTGTTTTTTATGTTAATACAACATTTTAATATTTTTTAAACTTAATTTTAAGTCTTTTTCTGTTATCTGTATGCAGGTGATAATTCGCCTAATATTCTTTATGATTGCAACTGTGTAAGAATTATAAGAACAATTACACACCAAAGCACACTCTTTCTTAAATATGCTAATTAGCTCTGAAATTGCAACAATAAAATATTTTAAATACTAAAAAATAAAAAACGAAATATAAATAAAAAATAAAAAGTGTAATGTATTAAATTATGATTATTTGCTGAGAAAACAATTTACAAATTAGGAAAAGATAGTTTAAATAATACCTTTTCTTATTTCCTGTTGCCATGTTTAAACAAAGAAACAGAGCAAAAATTATATTTTTTAGTATTTTTATTTTAGCCAGATCCAAGTGATAAATCACCAAATATTATTTCCATTATTATCATCCATATTAGGTTAATTTCACTTAAAATATAAACCTTTCGCTCATTTAATTTAAAACACACAACTTTCTCTTAAAGTACATAAATTTAAAGTACATATTTTATATACATTTAAAATACATGCTTTTTGGCCATTTCATAATGCAAAAAAAAAAAAAAAAAATTAATTAAAAAATAAAATAAAATAACAAAAATAAAATAATAACAGCCATAAGCTAAAACATTTTATTTCAACATTTAAGTATTGTTTCTCATTTACACATGCAAAATTTAAAAGCGATGAAAAAAATGCTATTGGAGAGATTTGTTCCCAACTAACATAAAAGTACTTTAAAATATATATAAATTCATTTTTTCTCATTTATTTCAAAGTTTAATTCAAAGTGGTGAATTTTCCATTATCAGGGCCTGTGCCAAATTAACGTATTGTAGCTGAAATTTTTTGAAAAAATGTGAATTACAGTCATGAAATGAGGCATGATTTTTAAGATGAGATTTGAATGTTTATAAAAGAGTGGCATTTTTTGTTTACTTTTTTTGCTTCATACTTATTTTATATTAGTCATGTTAAAATTAAATCAGAAATTGTATGTAGGTGAACTGAAACTGATTAAACTGTCAAAAATAAAAATATTAACTAAAGTATAAAGATGAAGTGCATGTGCTCAAATACCAAATTGAAGAACAAACCTTATATCAATAGATTACCCCCTGCTTTCCCTCTAACTTCAAAACTAGAGATGTTTCGGAAAAATAAGAAATTTATTAAATGAGCTGAATCTTCTGTATTAAAACATGAATTTTGTAAAATTGTGGAAAGCATAGGGAGGAAGAAAATAGTTTGATAATATCTTTTTTTTAGATTGATATCCTTTACCAATTTATGGAAATTCTTTTCTCTCTCTCTTCTTTTGTGCTTTTAATGTTAATCGAAAAACAGAATGAAATTTTTCTGATAATTTCGGTAATAATTATCCTTTTTTATTTGTTGATTTTATTTTTTAAATCTTACTCAGTATCAGTCAGTTTCGTGTTACAACTAAATGAAAATAAAAAAGTTGAGTAAATAATAATGGAAATTGCAGGCATCTTCAAATAATTATAAAAGTTAGTTCAGTCATGAATAACTGAGCAAAAAATATTTATTTTTTTAGGTAATGAAAATTGGGACCAAATCAAAATATTTTTAGCTTAACCAGGTCAAAAAATATTATTAGAAGTACTGCTATATATTCTTAATTCTGATATAATATTTAAAACATGTAAAGATGAGTTAAATTTTTAAAATTGCTTTAAAATTTTTGTATTTAGGTAACATATACATTAGTATGGACAAAAGAAGGTGCTGCTATGCCTGTTCAAGCTACCGAAGCTAGTGGGGTGCTTGCAATACCTAATGTTAGACCAGAAGATACAGGAACTTATATTTGCACTGGTTCTGACCTTACTAGTGTTGCACAAGACAGGGCAACTCTTTTAGTTGAAGGTATTTTAAAAGAAATTTAATTTAACTTTTGGCTGTTTTATTTGTTATATCAGTGTATTTTTAATTCTAATTTCATCATAAAAGAGAAAAAAAAAAGTTGATTTCCATCAATAAATGTCATAAATTTATCTTAAGTGTAATGAAAATTCATGAAAATCTACTGACTTTTAGTAAAATCAGAAAATGGACTCTATAAATATTTAATAAATAATATCTGAATTTTATTCAGGTATTTAAAAAAAGGCAAATTTACATGCTATTGTTTTACTTAGTTTCAATTTAAAATCCTAACTTGTATCTTTAAAATATAGCTTGTTATCTATTTTAAATCATTTAATACTTGGTCCTTCAGGTTTTTAAATGCAAACTTCTTTTTAGTAGAGAATTTTAAAAGTGTCATCCAATTTGGTAATAATATGAATGGAGGCATCATTTGTTCATTATAGCAATGTTTTCACAATAACAAAGTTTAAGTTCTCATATTATGTAAAAAAAAAAAAAAAAAAAAAAAAAAAAATAGTAAAAAATTTAATTTATTAAGAATTTTATAAGTCTGTCATAATTTTGTGTTTATGAAGCAACAGTATGAAATAACAACAACATTTATCTTCACAAACTTTTATCCCAAATTTATACATAAAAAATGATACAGAAATAATTGATGAAAACATGCGCAGTACTTATTTACAGTTTTGAGCTAGTTTTAAAAAGTAATGTTTTTCTTTTAAATAAATTTAATGATCTCTCTGTTTAAATGTGTGCTTATTTTATTTCAAAGGAACTAACAAAGTGAATTAAGATGAGTAATTACAGAAAAAAAAATAACATATTAGATCGACCTTTTTCTTTATTTTTACTCATTCAAACTACTTTATTTTTTATGTTAAAGAAATACAGCAGAGGACCCAAAATTCACAAGGTTCTAAAATCTGTTGAATCTCTCCAGTGTAAACAATGAAATCCACCACCCATGATTTTGCAGAACTGCACTTAAAACAAGCTGTTTTCACAAAATCTGTGATAACATCATGCTCAAAAGAGTAGTTTGAAGTGTAGGTGCTCAGTTAGCAGACTTGCCAAACCTGTAATTTAATTACCATGAAATATCTCCAGTTTTGTTCAATTTTGAACACTGCATGAGTTTCATTTTCAATTTGAGGCATATTACTGCAGCTGTAGCAGCCAAGTCACTGATGCAAGTCACATAATTGTTGATTCCTTTCTTTTTGCAGTGCTCACAAATATTCTTTTGTAGTGGTGCTCACAAAATGAAATGCTGAATTAAAGATGGAGCAACCCTATGATTTTTAGCTCTGGTTGGCTTAAGAAATTTAAGAAAAGGCTTGGCATACGTTACATAAAAACTTATGGTGAAAACTTTCAGCAGATGTTAAAGCTGCTGAAGATTTTGACAAATTTTCCTCACTGGTGGCTGAATAAAATTTAACTCCAGAACAAATATTCAATATGGATGAAACTGGCCTTTTCTGGAGGTGTTTTGCCACGAAGAATTTTTGTGCCATTTGAAGAAAGTGCTCCATCAGGAGTAAAGGAAGCTAAAGAAAGAGTAACAGTGTTTGTTGATGTACAGTAATGCAACTAGGATATGTAAATATAAATTGCTTGTGGTTGCTAAAAGCAGACAACCTCGTGCTTTGATTTTGAAGGGAATAAGGCCCTTACCCATCTTTTATAAAAGCAATAAACAGGCCTGGATTACTGAAGAAATGACAGATTGGTTCATGAACTATTTTGTAAAAGAACACCAAAATTACTGTGCAAGTTTTGATTTGCCTACCAATTTGCCTTTCAACAGATGGAAAAGCTGCTGAAGATTTAGACAAATTTTCCTCACTGGTGGCTGAAGAAAATTTAACTCCAGAACAAATATTCAATATGGATGAAACTCCTTTTCTGGAGATGTTTTGCCACGAAGAATTTTCTTGACATGTGAAGAAAGGGCTCCATCAAGAGTAAAGGAAGCTAAAGAAAGAGTAACAGTGTTGATGTACAGTAATGCTACTAGGACATGTAAATATAAATTACTTGTGGTTGCTAAAAGCAAACAACCTCGTGCTTTGATTTTGAAGGGAATAAGGCCCTTACCCATCTTCTATAAAAGCAATAAACAGGCCCAGATTACGAAGAAATGACAGATTGGTTCATGAACTATTTTGTAAAAGAACACCGAAATTACTGTACAAGTCTTGATTTGTCTACCAGTTGTAAAATTTTACTGCTTCTTGATAAATGCACTCAGCTCCCATCCTGATCTATTGGCTTTGTCTTCCAACTATGTGGTTGCACATTTCCTACCTCCTAACACAACTTCCTTAATTCAACCAATGGACCAGGGTATCATTCAAACCCTTAAATGTCGCTACAAATTTCGAATTTTTGAAGAAGGTTCTTAATTTTGAGTCTTTTTTCAAACTTCGGGAATACAAAAAATATTTACTATCAAAATTTGTGCTTATTTGTTATCAGAATCCTGGAATTCCATTTCCAAATCTACACTAATGAACAAATGGCTTAATGTATGGCCATTGTCTCTCTTTATAGGAACAGATAATAAACATACTGAATTTTCTGGTTTTAAAGACAACCGAATTTAGGCTAAAGCTAAAGATATTAAATTAAGTTTGAAATAAAGCTAAAGAGTTGTTACTTTATGCTAAGCTAGTGACTGGAAATGAAGAGTTAATTGAAGAAAATGATATTGCGGATCATATAAACTCAGATGATGTTGCTCATAACTACCAACTGACTGATAATGAAATTATTGATGCTGTTTTACAGTATGCAAGATGTCGATTCTGATGTTATGATGCACTGGATAGTGACAAAATATTTTTTTTTATGAAGGTTTGACTCCAGGAGAAAAATATCTGAAGTTTTTAGATCAGCAAAGCTGTATTAGTGACCAAAAAATAATGACAGTGTATATATGGGGGGGGGGGGGGAACTCAAATTTTAACATCCTGAAATGTTATACCAAGTTACTGTACAGCAAATGTTTGCAAAATTAAAAAAATAATTTGTATATTCTTCAATTTCCTATCTTCCTCATAATAGTGCATATTCAATTCCTCTGTTTCTTTATGAGTTAAAAATTAAATGTTATATGATTTCTTTCATGTATTTTCATCAAGTATTTTAACCATGTTCACATTACTTTCATGTGTTTTTTAACTTATTTCTTTTATCTGGAGGGATGGAGTAATTTTCTTTTTTATGATCTGAAATCCACAAAATGCCAAAATCCATACAAGGTCTAGTCCTAAGCTGTGTGGATTTTGGGTCTTCTACTGTATATATACATTTTTTTTTTTTTAAATCTTTATTGACTTTATTTTGAATCATTATATATATTTTTTCTTTCTATGGAAAAATACAACTGTTTTGACAATTTGTTATTCCAAGAGAATTTAGTGTTCAAAGTAAATTGTCTGTTTTATTCATAGAAAAATATGTTCGTTTTTTATATTACCGTAGCTCCAAAGAATGCACATATTTGTAGTCAAGAATCAGATATCACTGCAATCAAAAAGATTACTTTGATTTCTCAAGCTCAGTGTTTTGCATGTTTCTTTTTTAATTGTTGAGTTGCAGTTAAAATGCTATAATTAACTACTTTTTTGCCATTGACAAAATCTCATTTGCTTTCAGCTGTCCAAAAATTGTTGAAGATGAGTAATCAATTTCCTGTTTAAAATTTCCAGATATTGTTTCGCATGGAAGAAATGAACTGTCCCATTTTCAAAAAGTGTTTATTTTTTTTTTCAGCTGCATAGTGCTGCTTTTTAATTACTTTGTAAAATATATCAGTGCCAAAAATCCACATCTTAAATCTACATGAATTGCAAACAAATATGAGTTGTGGATTATAATCATTTAGAATATTATTTTGAATTGCCATACCATGGTTCATATAAACTTCTAGTCTAACAACTCTGTGAAAGTGGCTCAAGGCAATCATAAGTCAAATGTTCCATATTTTGAGTTTGTGGACTACTAACCTCCACCAAAGACCTTTTGGGTGCATTTAAAAATTGACAAAAGTCTTAATTTCATGTTTCATAATCTCACTATCTTAAGATCTCTGAGATATCTATGGTCTGTAATGAAACTTCTGGAATAGTATCTAAGTACTCTTTTTCTGTAGGTACAGGCCGGCCAACTCCTCCTAGAGTAACAATTGAGCCTCATTACCAAGAAGTTAAAGTTGGCGATCCCATTGAATTCAGATGCATTGCAGAAGGTTTTCCTGAGCCCGTTCTTAGATGGACTGGAGGTCGCAATAATCAACTCAATCCTCAGGCCACATTCATTGGTGGGTTTTTCCGTATACCTGCTGCTAGGAAAAGTGATGAGTCTGAATACTTCTGCTCTGCAACGAATTCTGCTGGATCAGAATCTAGGAGAACAATATTGTTAGTAACAGGAGGTATGGTCATTTATTTTTTAACATTCAGTATAGTATTTAACATTAGATTTTTAGATGCCTTTGAAGCTGATCTTTAAATACAACAAACAGAAAAATAATCAATTTTAATATTTTGTAATTTAGATTAAATAGTATTAACTATGTACCTATAAGCTAAAAATTAGCAAGAAAAGCACACTATATGTCATTCTAGCTAGATGAAGCAGTGTTATATTAATACCTAAGTAGACCTTTAAATTGTTAGAAATAAAATTTAAGAAGCTTAAGTGTTAGTGTCATAATGGATTTACTCGGCCAAGATTTGCCAAAAATATCTGTTTCAAATGTTTTTTTCCAGAGTAAAAATAGTAAAAATATTTTAAATGCTATTTTTACAAATCGATGTTTTTTTTAATCATAATGTTGTATTTAATAAGCGAAATATATATTTTGGTCTAAATATCAATTTTTCAATTCTGCCAAATTAATTAAATCAGATCTTTTATATTTCTAAAACTATTTTAATTTCTTTTGTTTCATGTAGAAATAAATGGATAGTTTTTAAAATTTTTGTTGTCAGTTCATTTAATTTCTGTTATCAACATTAGTTTTAGTATTTTCTGGAAAAAAAAGTTTTTTAACTTATTGTGAAATATCATAACAAAATGTATTTATTTTTATGATATAAGAATCAGCATGAATTTTGAATATTGCGTAATTATTATGAAAAGGAATAGACTCATTAAAATAGATGGGTCAATATCTAAAAACAGGACAATTTCATTCCAAAATTTTTATTTTGTAAAGTTAATGTACCAACTACCACATTCAATTATATACTATGATTTATGTTTTGTCATTTAAATACTGTAGTGTTTTGAGATCAAGGATGTATATTTTGTGGGGTTTTTTTTAAACTTTTATGAAGAAAGTGTTTTTTACATCATAATCAGCATCTAATAATTGGAATGAGGTGATGTTTTTGTCTTAATGGCTGTATAGCCATTTTGTTGAATCATTTTGCACACATGTAAATTATTAAATATGCCATGTGACATTTGTATGTTACATAAATAAAGTTGCAATAAGGTTTTTTTATATATATATATAAATAAAAAAGATAAATATGGGGACATGAAGGATGCTATAAAAAAAATACTCATCCGTATTCAGAAAAAAAAAACTAAATATTTCTAAATATGAAACTAAGACAAAAACAACTTTCCTTCATCCGTGGTGGCTAGTTGAACTTTAGTTGTTGTTGCAATAGAGATAATTCTGCCAGCGCCGCCTAGTATCTGTTAACCTAAATGTGTGTTTAGAAGAACTGAAATGGTTAACCTCAGGAACAAATATATTTACTTCAATATTTCACTATACAATCTATACTAATAAAGGAGAATTATACAGGGCCATCGAAAAATAATGCCTAGATTTTAAAAAATCATAACATCGAAACCTTTTATGTTAAATGAGTAATTCTTTCACTACACGATAACTGGTGAACACAAGTTTGATTTTAGTTCACCAGAATTCATTTGCGTGTCTGTGTTATGCGCAGATTAGTTGCGCAGTCATCAAGGTCAGCCGATGTGCCAGACTGCAGCTGCTCAGTACGATGTTGACCATTCAACAAAAAGCACAGTGTGTGATTTGGTATGTGGAGTCAATAGTCAGTGTACAGCGGCTTTTTCGAAGAACTTATCCAGGTCAAACTGCTCCTGGTGCTCACATTGCACACATTTGCTCCTAGTGCACACCGAACGGTGCTCACATTGAAATACTAAGGTATGAAAAAAAATATATATTTTGCCGCACATTATAAAATTAAAACCAATAAATTACCTTTCATAGTTTTTTTGTGACAGTTATTTAAAATCTAGGCATTATTTTTTGATGGCACTGTATTTTCCAATACTGTATATATATATATATATAGGTATAAATATATAATAGCAAAAGTTAATAATATTCATAGAAATTTTTACAGCACTAGGGGGCTCGGCCCCCTACGAGCTACGCTCGCCAACCCCCGTCCAGACACCGCAGACTCTAAATGCACGCTAATGTGATCGGCTTTAAAAAGATTTTGAAAGATTGAATTATAATTTTAAAAACAGTGGCGATCTCCCTATAAACGGATTTCTATTCATTTCTCTTTGATTGGGGAAATTTTAATGCCAAATCCGCTACGGTACTACTTGATTATCCCGTCGACTAATTTCGCCAAATTATATAAATCGCCAAACCACTCTCCAAATTATACAAATTGACATAATTTTTATTTTAAATAACGAAAGAACAAATAAATTAGTACAACATTAATAAAAATACAAATAAAACGTCGAAATAAAAATAACTTGATGACATAGACACGTGTAACAACATTTCAAAATAAGCTAATATAAAAGGAATTAAGTAAACAGAATCTTTGTCTCCCAGTATTTTTTAACAAAGCGAAAAGAAAGTTCTTTTAAATGAGATATTTTAAATTAATCGTTTTTAATCTGACGTAATTTTGACCAAACTATTCTTTCTCTTTTTAATATTCACGTGAAAATACTTGTGTTAGAAATGAAATATTATTTGCGCTTTCCTAAGAAAAATAGTTGAAAAGTATCCTCTCAAAATATCAAATAAATGTCTAGCGCAATTTCTAAATTTAAACCGTTTTGCAATATTATTTTGTGTTCATTTTATGTAATAACTGTAATGTGACATAAATATGACGTAATTTCTCCTATTTAAGACTTCTAACGCTTGTTAATAAATTTATTATTTTACAAATTCCTTTCTCTCTTAAAATTCACGTGTAATTATAGTTTTTATGACGTAATTTTTAATAAGTTCCTGCTTTTTGTACATAATTATTTAATTCTAATTCCAAATGTTTTTTTCTGTTTATAATAGTCACGTGTAAATAAATTTTTAATTTATTACACGTATAAATATTTTTTTTTAAGCAAACATTATTGTTTCCGCTGTTTATACAGTTGGCAACGGTTTAAATTAATATCACTTTCTAAAATCTGTAAAAAATATTTCTAGAAATGCTGAAAATTTGAATTTAAAATAGAAATAAAACCTCAAACAATTAGCCAAATTAAAAAAGGAAATACAATCTGCACACCGGGAACTTCAAACGTATAAAATGATCTAAAAATGATTAAATTCTCATGAATAGTTTTTGCTCCTATAAAACTTTTTTAGTGGAACGATTTTGTCCAACTTTAGCATTAAATATTTCTTAAAATAATTCTTCGATTTGAAAATTGTCTGCATCAGTGTGTTTATCAAACATTTCTGTATAATACTACCGATTTTCATATTTTTGTATGCATTATTTTTCTTAATATTAACGAAGAAAGACCTCCGGTCGCAAAAAATTCAAAACCGGCGGCGGCAGCGGCGGTGACAGCGGTAGTTACTTTTTTTTAGAATAGAGAGATACATTTAATATTGAATATTTGTACCTGGGGGCAGGCTGAAATGATGATTTTGTTTGTTTAAAGCTTAAAATTAATTATTTATACATCATTATATGTCCATTTATCATTGGTAATTGTTACAACATATGTTAAAATATATTACATTTTTCAGTTTTTGGTTTTAGTATAATTAATGAAATATTATTGGCAGTGGATGCAAATTGTCCAGTTTTCAGATATTGACCCATATATATAGTATTTATTTATGGTTGTTTGTTCAGTTATTACAGAATGTTTAATTTTTTTCCATAAACAAATTTTTGTACTAGTACAGTTTCTGATTTTTTTTCTTGAATTTTTGTATGACAGTATTTAGACATCTTTTGTTTTGTTTTTTTATACTCTTTTAAGATATTCTCATTTTTATCTGAAAATTAATTTTTTTAATGTAGTTTTAATAAGTAAATTGCAAAAAAAAAAAAAAAAAATATATATATATATATATATATATATAATAAAATTAAGTCTCTACAGGTATATAGGTACTTAAAACACATATGTGTGATATCAAATGTTTAAATATATGTGAATCGGATGTGGTTAAGAGATTCCCATAACATACACGGCTGCAAACAAGAATGGTAGATCACATTCCCATGAGAATTAACAAGGCTAGCAAAACTCGGCACACAATAAACCTGAGAACTTGGTGATTTTGCATCTCTAGCCTGGGAACAATCGAATAAGATCAGATCAGATTCATTTTGACGTTCGTTGAGGATAGATACCTCTTTTGAATCCCAAAAGATGCAGAATCTGGGCAAGGAAGCCGGAATCTTCAGACCATGTTGTATCGATTCAGACGCAAATCTCCCTTTTCCCCCTTTAAAACCTGTATATAATTTGTATATGTCCTGTAAACAGAATTTATGCCTTAATCCAGATATTAAAAACATATTATTTCTATGTAAGCGAGTCATCAATTAACAGCACCAATTACTTAAGATTTTACATATATGTTATATATTTTTATTTTGTGTTGTTTTCATATGAATTACAAAAACTTTTTGTTCAAAGATATTAAGAACATTATCCTAAAGAATATATATATATATATATATATATATATATATATATATATATAATTTTTTTCATTCTCTTAATTACAGATGACCATAGCGTTGGAGAAGAGCCACAACTCACCATATCTCCTTCAAGTTATGAAGCACAGAGATTAGAAACTGTTAAATTTGAGTGTCGAGTAACTGCTACACCCACTCCAACAATTACATGGTCTTTCTCTGGTGGTGTGCTTCCAGAAGATAGCAGCCAAGTAGGTGGTGTACTAACATTACCACGTATCACAGAAGCTCATCAAGGTGTTTATGTATGTACAGCAAGCAATATTCATGGAACTGCTCAAGCACAAGCTCGTTTACTTATATCATCACGTAAGAGTTTCATAAATTTTGTCATGCATGAGATAAAGTACTTAATTTTAATTTTTTGATCTGAAAATGTTTCGTTGTAGATTTGTTTTTCTTTTTCTTTTCTTTCTTTTTTATTTTTCTTTTATTTATTTATTTATTTTTTTTTGACAATTACTAAAAGTATTAAGGTATTTGTTTTAATCTGAAAAAGTTGATTTTTTTTAAATTATTAATTTTTGTGCAAAATTATTTTTTATAAATTACATTTGCAAACATATTACTGTTCCAGTGGGTTTCAGTTGTGAATCTATCTGGAACCTTAGCCTAAAACTCCCTTTCAACATGTTTTTCTTGACTAAATTATTTCTAAATCTGTAAAAAATTTTCTTTTATTATTCATTATTTATATTTATTATTTATTATATTTATCTTCCCATAGTTTTAAAGAGTTTCATAAGTTCTAGGTGTCCAAAAGATACTTGATACTTTTGGAAATACTGTTTATGTTTTTAAACATAAATTTAAAATATGAATAGTAACAAAAAGTACTTGTGCTACAAAATTACTTTGTTTTCATGCAAAATAAAAATTTGAAGTATAATCTTGAAAATGATTTGATGTTTGATTGACATAAAATGATTTACTTAAACAATATTTATTGCCAATCCAGGTCGAAGTCCACCCAATGCAAGAGTTGAACCTGAAAGACAAACTCTCATGCAAGGAACATCTGGAGAATTAAGATGTATAGTCAGTGGAATTCCAAAACCAACTGTTACCTGGAGTAAAGTTGGAGCAGATTTATCCAATCGTCACACGGTACTAATTCTATTTATCTACTGTTTGATTAATTGCAATTTTCTTTTTATGTACTCATTTTTGTATGGGCAAAATATAAACTATTGATATGCAGAATTTAAATATTCTCTTTACTTTTTTATTTGCTGGATGAATTTATGCTATGAGAGTTTATCATTATCTGCCCAGATAGCTATTTTATTCATTTAGAATTGATTTCACTTATTGATAAAATGTCAGAGTGAGATATTACACTTTGATATTTTTGGAATATTTTAAATTATTTCATCGCTTTAATGCCAGAAACAGAAACTTTCATAAACTACTTCCACAAATTTAAAATTAAGGATTTTTGAAGTGAAAACTTCTTTAGGCGCATTGAGCTTTTTTTGAGATGGGGAAAAACCACTGATTTCGAGACACTGTAACGTAACCGACATGCTAGCATTTTGACACATAGACACTAGCGCGCCAAGCGGTGAATGACAGGAACTTTTCCCTCTTCAGCTCAATCCACAAAAGAAGAAGGAAGCTAAAACTCACTTTTTCTCCCGGCGTATTGCTAAAACAAATTATTATTTTGTTTTTCGTCAGTTAAAATGAATTATACCGTATTCGTGACCTACCTATTTCATGTAACTAAAAACCGATAACGCTGTATTTTATCGTGTTGATGGTTTGGTCAATAACCAACAGTATTGGCGGGAATTTCGATTACGGAAGATAAAATACGGGGCACAGATGTCAAATATGCACTTGGGTACCTAATTGACAGCAAAATGGCGTTACTTTATTTTACAAGGTAACCCGGCTACTGTTGCTTATTTATTAATAAATTGTTCATTTACTTTTATTTTATTTTTTTAAATTGTACAATTGTTTTGTTCTATAGTTATTAATGAAATTACCGTTTATTTATTGTTGTTTACTTTTTAAAACAATAGAAAATAATTTAAAAATATATATTGTAACTGGTATTGGAAAACCGGCTTTTGCCAAATTGACGTTAAAAAATCGAGTCAAACCTGGTTCGTGTATCACATCTCTGCCAAATTCTTGGTTTTTTGATTTTTCGACTTTTTATCCAAATTTTCCGGATTTTTTTAAATTTTCCCTTTCATTGTATCCCAAACACTACCTTCATACCAAATTTCAAGATTCTAGAGATACAGGACGTACCTCTGAGTTTTGATGATCGGTGAATCAGTGTCGAAAAGGCGAAAGTTTAAGTTCATATATCTTCTGAAATAAAAAAGATAGAAACGTGAAATTTCAGCATTTAGTTCCATTTCCACATTACTTTAGATTTACGAAGTTTCAAGTTTCTGGGAATCACCAACACAAAGATAAGGGGGGGGGGGGGTCAAAAGTACCCTGAGTTGCTTCTAGAAAAAGATGCTTATGGCTGTGCTTTCAAGACTTGGCAGGGGCACTGCCGTGTCCCCAGATGCTTTCATTAGTGCTGCTACACAATTCAACGCATAAAACATTTCCTGACGATTAAAAAAACACACACGTAATTGTTGAAGTTTTCACTTCTATTGGCACTCCCGGAGTGCCACTGTTTTTTTTTCCAAAAAATATCTTACTTAAAACAAAGTAAAAATTAATCATGCAAGAACAGAATCAAAAGTAACTTTTAAGAATAATGGGTGAGGGGAGGGGGAAAGGGGAAATATACAAAACATAAGTGAATGGAAGATAATAAAATGAATTCAAATTAATAATGTCAAAAATTATTAAGAATTTTTAGAATATCGAGAATGTTAGGTATATGAAGAGAATCAAGAATGTATTCTTTTTATTAAACAAACAATGGATCCATTCAATTTAAAATGCTTACTTGTTGAAAACATCTTTCAGAATAAATCTTGTAGAATAAACACACATATCCTAGAATTTTCTTAGGACATTAACGAAGTAATTTGTAGAACTTTACAACTTGAAAAAAATAAGAACACATATCACATGGTGTAAAGGCGACGTATGAAAATGGCAAAGGTAACAAAACATTGCAGAACATATTTTAGACGCAGATGACGAATTATTCTGTAGAATTATAGGAACATATTTCACTCGCACACGACGATCGAATCTGTAGAATATTAGGAACATATTTCACTTGCACACGACGACTTAATCTGTAGAATTTTAGGAACATATTTCACACACTGACAACGATCGAATCCGTAGAATATTAGGAACATATTTCACTCGCACACGACGATCGTGCCATTTTTTTTCCAGTATGCTAGTTGAAACAACACTTCTTGAATAAAAATATATCATTGTTTTGTAGAATTAGGATGAGAACACTTTCCTTCGAAATCGGAGCCCGACGTTGGGAAGCCAATTGTCAGGCTAGCTCAGATTAAAATCACACAGAAATTTCACATAATTTCAAGATAACACTTTCTCGGGGTATAACTTTAAATATTTTTTTAATCTTGGTAAGACGGCACATCACAAATAGCACGCCACATAACACATATATAACACGGATATAACTTTTTACATGTTACCACAGCTCAAAAAACAGAACAGAACTCTAACGAACTTACAGCATTTCTCATTCGGCAAAGCCACAGAGTAAAAGAGGTGGAGGGGAAACTTAATAGGCATTACTCGCCGAAAACGCAAGTTGCATTTTGGTAAATAATGAGGGCACTACAATTAGCATGTTGGCCATTCTTTTAGCAGAATATCATATGATTGTATGTATAAGAGCCGTACGTTAGAATTAAAAAATATTTTATGTTATTCATTTATTTTTTATTATTGATATTACAAAGCATAAATTAAGATGGGGTATAAGTGCTTTGTTCCTGGATGCAAAACAGGTTATACCAATGACATAAAAAAAAAGAAAAAACGAAGGGAAAAATAAATTGAACTTGTTCCATGCTCCACAGGTGAGAGATTTTTTTAGGCTTTAATATAAAGTTATTTGCTGGTAATTATGTTTTAATTGAGAAATTTTTATTTTAAATCAATCTTAGTGTATATGTTTTTGAAATGTTATACTTAATGAACACTAAAAATTGCTGTGGGTAATTGACATGTACCTATCTGTCAAATACCATTTAAATTGAGATTAAACCATTTAAATTGCAGAATTTTGTCATGTCAAATTCTATGAAAATGGAATCAAACTTAAAAAGATATTAACAAAAGTTTCCTTCATTCTATTAAATCCTATCATACGTAATTAATTCAATGATATCCCATGATAGGTAATGATTCTAAGTTGCCATGGTGATTATTCTATTAAATCCTACCGCATGAAATTAATTCAATGATATCCCATGATAGGTAATGATTCTAGGTTGCCATGGTTATTATTCCATTAAATCTTATCACGCATAATTAATTCAATGATATCCCATGATAGGTAATGAAACTAGGTTGCCATGGTGATTATTCTATTAAATCCTATTGCACGAAATTATTTCAATGATATCCTATGATAGGTAATGATTCTAGGTTGCCATGGTGATTATTCTATTAAATCCTATCACACGTAATTAATTCAATGATATCCCATGATAGGTAATGATTCTAGGTTGCCATGGTGATTATTCTATTAAATCCTGTCACACGTAATTAATTCAATGATACCCCGTGATAGGTAATGATTATAGGTTGCCATGATGATTACGTTCTATTTAAGATGGAGCCCTATTATTTTCGTATTACTGAATTTAATGTATATAATCGTAATAAATTTTGTATTCATGCATTTTTGCATAAGAGTGAGTCTAAAGGGTTATTAAAATTTGATATTTTGTATGCTCTGACTTGAAAACATATAGTAATCTAAAATATACTGTTACATTTTTCCATAAATATTTATGAAGTATTCTGGAAAATAATCTTAATTGTTTGTTAAGAAAAATCGGAATTTTTTGTAGAAATTGAGTCGGGTTCTAATTTTTTTTTTTTTTTTTTTTTGCAAGGGCCGAGGCGTGAACTCTGAAAATACAAACGGGCCAGGCCGGGCCGAACTTTTAGTTTTTCCACCCGCCCGGGCCGGACCTAATTATTTCTCTTTCAGGACGGGGTGGGGCGGGCCCAGGTGTGGAAATTCCGGTCCTCTACCCCCCCCTACCCCTTCCTTCTTATAAGTAAGATTATATTAAAATCAAACCTTACGACTTTTGTAAAAATTAGTTCCTGAACAATGACCTATAATTTACACGTTTTCTTTCCCAAATAATTAAGGTAAAAATTTGTTTTAATTCTACATTTATTAATTGCATAGATATCAAAAGTTATGAATTATTAAATTAGTCAAAGGTTATAAAATATACGCGACATTAAAATTTACTCCAAAAAATATTAAATAATACTTTTAATTTTTAAAAGTCATAAGTCCATTTATTTCTTCACGGCAGAATTATCCCCAATATTCAATGTTTTTAAATGGCCTGTGGCCTGCCTTCGCTTTTTTCTCAGAATGATCTCTGATTTTAAATGTCTTATAAGAAGCAATCGAAAAGCCAAGTGCCTTTGAAAAAATATGTATCTTATGAAGAAAACTGTAATTAATCAGATTTCTACTTGTACAACTTTCTTAAAATTCAAATTTTCTATTAAAAAATTTTTAAAAATCAGTGCTTTTCCCATTGAAAAGCATTGTAGAACCATCGATCGATAGCCTACATTCTACGGTATCGCCATCTAATGGGAGAAAAACTGCATAGCAAAATTTCAACACTAGTTTCGCCTCCACCTTTTTTACTCCGTGGCAAAGCTCACGGAAAAACGGTCACGTGACTGCCGGTAGAGTCTATTTGTTTTAAAACGGGTAGCGCGCGTTACAACAGTAAATAAATTTTAAAATTTTATGGTCTATAAAAGTTCCAATTGACTTTTTTTTTTAATGTAAGCTTTTGTAAATTTGCATTTGCATATCACCATCTTAAAAATGGGTGCAGCATGTTTGTTTCCAAAATATCTTATCTTCAGATTCTCTTATTACATCACATATCCTCTTCCTACAGCATTCTGTGAGAGGAATATTTTCAAACTCAAAATGAAGTAATAAAAAAGGTCTAGTGATGATTATATGTACATACTAGACTTTCTTATAGAGGACTGTGTTTTTCTTAATGATGATGTAAATTGTACTATGGATTCTAGTGATGATTATATGTACATACTTGACTTTCTTATAGAGGACTGTGCTTTTCTTAATGATAATGTAAATTGTACTATGGATTATAGCATCCACAAAAATATAGAAAAAGAGAAATAATTACTTTTGCTTTTAAATTTGGCCTCTTGATGCAGTTAATATCTGTTTTTATATATTATAGGTAAAATTTCAAAAGAGAAAATGAATTTTTTAAACTACTAAAATTTATAACATGATCTTAAGAATTTTGAAAGAAAGTGAAATCACTTTCTGAATTTTTGGGTAATGTTGTATTTCATGTGTTAAACAGGTTTTCATTATCATTAAATAGGTTCAAGATGATAACTTATACATTTCTGATGTTACTGTTGAAGATAGAGGATTGTATGTTTGCAGAGCTGAAAACAGAGATGGTACAGCTCAAGCATCTGCAATTATAGAAGTTGAAAGTAAGTACTTATTATCTGGAATTTTTTTTTATTTCTGTGATTATTTTATGAAAATTTATTTTTATATTTTTTATATTTGTAAATTTAGGAAGAGAAGTTCCTGCTATAGAACTGTATCCAGAAGCCACTCAGACTGTAATTCGAGGTGGTAGTGCTTTGTTCCAATGTAGAGTCACTGCTGGCATTCCAACACCTACAGTAGAATGGATAAGAGCTGATGGAAGTCCTTTTACAAGCAGTACAGAAATAGTCAACAGTGGTGTTATTAGGTATATTCTGTTCCATTTATCAATAAAAGAACCAAGTTTTGTTTTTTGGTAATTTAATGTAATGTTATGTTGTGAATTTGAACTGATAGAGAATTTTTTTTTCAATATTTTCATTTGATGTTTTTAAATTCTTTTCTCCCTTTAAGTAAGCAATAATCAGATAATTGGCAACTTATTTACAACAGCCAACTTACAAATGATTTTGTAATTATTAACATTTCTTCAGATGCACTTATGATAAAGTTTTTATTTTTTACTGCAGTTTTCTATGAAGTCTTGTAACCTGTACTTCATTTAATAGACCAAAATACTATATTTGAGATCAGTTTCATAGCCATTTTATAGTTACAAATTTAGATACATTTGCATCTAGCAAGTTAGCTGTAACCAACCATGTTTAAAATTAAGCTATATTTGATGGAAATGGAAAATTTATTGAATAATACATAAACTTGTTGAAGTCCTAGTAGAATTTTGAAAAAAAAAAAAAAAAAAAAGAATCATAGAACTACCATTGTCTTTAATTGTTCGTTATTTAACGGAAGTGGAAAGATAAAATTATCCCTTATTTTTTTCCTTTTTCATGAAACAAATTGTAAAATTCTGATAAATTGTGTGTTGTATTTTATTTATTGAATATTTTGGAGAGAGGGGCTGGAATTATTTATTACTTTATTGAATATTCCATTTACTATCTATGGAACTGTTACTTTAAGTATTTGTTCATAATCATCTTTTTCTTTTCTAAATGCAGATTCAACAGAGTCACTGGAGATGAAGAAGGAACATACATATGTACAGCAGAAAATTCAGGTGGCAGAGTTACAGCTAAAGCTGTCCTTCAAATACAGGGTAAATTCTAAATTTTTAAAGAAATTTTATGGGCAATTTACATTTTATGCATTGTGATTTTGACAAATTTTATTTTATTAAGTTTCAAAAATAAAATAATTATGCTTTTTCAAATTATGAGTTTTAAGAAAACAAAATGTTTGTTCTAAATTCAAAAGTTTACTTGAAAAGCAGGGCTGCAGAGTCTGACCCATTTTTGGACAAAAGAGTTAGTTGCTAAAGAATAAGCCAACTCCAGCTCCAGATTTTTTGTTAGACATTTTAAAGTGAAATTGAAGTACTTTTATATAATTTTAAATCTATAAAATAAATTATTATAGTTATTTATGAACTATATCAGACTACTCAAGTTAAAGATGACCGATTTACTGTGGTATACAAAATAGATACAGGAGTAGGTACAAGTTACTACCCATGTACAGAGTAGATGAAAACTGTTTTAATTCATAACTGCAGTAGATATTTTGCATTTAGTATTAAGTACTCCCCCTCATATTTTTGGGGTTTGGGGATAGAACCCAAGGTACAAAGGTCTGGAAAGACCCAATGCTTGGAAAATGAAGGCAATTTTAAAAACAGGCCATGTAGTATTAAGACAATTTGTGTTAATGGGTCAGATCAGACTGATAAAATAAATTGAGCAGGCTGACAAGCCCAATATAACAAATTTGAAAGAATCAAACTACGGCGATAAAATAGGAGCAATTTACAATAGGCATGATTGGAGTAAGAATAAATATAAAAGCATGGCGGAATGTTTTAGAGTATGGGCCTTAAAATTTCAATTCATGTTGATCTCTTATCGGAGATAATGCAAAAAATATAAATCTGTGCTATTTTTGGAGACAAAAGAACTAAGAACCAGGTATAGCATTGTAACAGAAACCTTTTTCTGTTTCCCCCCCTCAACTTTTTCCAGTCTATATATGAACAAAAGTCAAAATTCTAAAATACCCTTCCTTTACTTATTTATTTTTGTGTACAGGAGTCAAAATAAGATGAAATCGTAATTTTTTACTTTCTTCTATCTTCAATAGAAGAAAGTATTGTAATCGAAATTTTTTTCGACTTCCGGTTTTCGACGGATTTACACGTTTTAGGGGTCAGAGATCCCAAAAAACATGTTTATAGAAAATGTCTGTCTGTCTGTGTGTCCGTCCGTCCGTCTGTCTGTCGCCATTGTACCATCAAAAAGTGTATGAAGTTATGCATAGAATTGAAGAAAATTTTTATTTTAAGTTTTTGGGTATGAATAGCAGATCCTCCCTGAATTTGGACAAATTTTGCCGGTAGGGGGTGCTATAATAGCGATTTTTGTGCGATTTTGAATATTGTACCATCCAAAAGTGTATGAGATTATGTATCGAATTGAACCAAATTTTTATTTTAAGTTTTCAGATATGGCAAGTAGGTCCTCCCTGCATTTGGAAAGAAGTTCGCCGGTAGGGGGCGCTGTAACAGCAGTTTTTGTGCGATTTTGAATATTGTACCATCCAAAAGTCTATTAAGTTATGCATCGGAATGAACCAAATTTTTATTTTAAGTTTTCGGATATGGCAAGTAAGTCCTCCCTGCATTTGAAAAAAATTCGCCGGTAGGGGGCACTCTAACAGCGATTTTTGTGCGATTTTGAATATTGTACCATCCAAAAGTGTATGAAGTTATGCATAGAATTGAACCAAATTTTTTATTTTAAATTCTTGGCTATGGCAAGCAGGTCCTTCCTTAATTTGGAAAAAAATCGCCGGTAGTGGGCGCTGTAATAGTGATTTTTGTGCCATTTTGAATATTGTACCATCGAAAAGTGTATGAAGTTATGCATAGAATTGAGCCAAATTTTTGTGTTTGTTCTTGGTCATGGCATGAAAGTCCTCCCTGAATTTGGAAAAATTCCGCCTGAAGAGGGTGCTATAATTGCAATGTCTGTACCATTTTCATTATTGTACCATCGAAAAGTGTATGAAGTTATGTATATAATTGAATCAAATTTTTTGTGTATGTTTCTGGCTATGGCAAGCAAGTCATCCCTGAACTTAAAAAAATTCTGCCAGAACGGGGCGCTATAATTGCGATCTCTGTGCCATTTTCATTATTGTACAATCGAAAAGTGTATGAAGTTATGCATACAATTGAACCTAATTTTTTGTGCATGTTTTTGGCTTTGGACAACAGGTTCTCCTTGAATTTGGAAATATTCGGCAGTAAAGGGGCTCTGTGATAGCAATTTGTGTATACTTTTCTTGATTTTTCGTAGTTCTATTGTCCATCGGTGGCTCGTGCAAAGGCGGAAACTCGCTTCCTGCTAAGCCGGCTTATCGCAAACATCTGATAACAACAGAATAAGCAAAAACTATTAATTTTAACAAATATCATGATATAGATTAACTCGTTTTTAGTTCGTTTAATTGACTGAAGCAGAAATTTAAGATGAAAATCAAAGTTGGTATAGTATTGAACTAATAATATTGAAATACAGTAGAAGATCTTTATAACGCAAACCTAAAAACACAAGGTTGTGCGTTATATAGAATTTTGCGTTATATGGATCACATCATTAAATTCACCTTGTAAACACGGCCAAATATGTCTGAAACATATCAAAATACATTAGAATATCTTTATACTGCATTCCTTGTTAACAAGAATTATCCAAATTATAAATTTTTGCATAATATAGGTCAAACATTGTTAAATTTACTTTATAAACATAATCCACACAACCATCCCTTATATTAGACATTTTCAAAAATGTTTATTGTAATAATAGTATTTTTTTCAGTAAAAAGGTCTTAAATTAGAAGATAAAGTTGAACTAATGTATCAAATTTAGTCCTCTAGAGAGTAGCAATATTTTACAATGTGAAAATGCAGGTGCTTTTTAACTGCAAAAATCATTGTTTACATCTGAGGAGTTGTGCGTTATATGGAGAATTGCGTAATATAGAATTGCGTTATAAAGATCTTCTACTGTATTAACATGTGTAACTAGTTTTTGAAATATTAAGATGTGTAAGATAGAAGAAAGTTTTGGGATTGGCACATCCAACTAGTTTCTTCTGAATCGGCAGTACCCAAGGATAATAAAATAATGAAATTTCGTTATATTTCACCTTTTGAATTTCAGGTCAGCAGAACCCGAAATAAAGCCAAAATTGTAAACTTAATTTTTAAAAATGCAATTTTGTTTATTATTTCATTAGAGTCCACAGGATCCGAATTATTTCCAAAATAATAAAATTTTCATCTTTATTTTTCTTCCTTTCCATATAAGTTTTTAGAGTCTGGAGGAGAAAAATAACAACGAAATTCTAACGATTTCACTTTTTCTTCTCAGTCCGCAGATCCAAAATAGTAAAATTTCCATTTTGTGTTCTTTAGGCTTGGATTTTTCGGGTTTGCGGAGTCGAAATTGTAAAATTAATAAAGTGGAAAATATAATTTTTTTCTGTTTATTTTTGAAACCCTAAAAAAGATAATCAATGCCAAAATAGTGAGATTTTAGCTTTATTTTTTTTATCTTCCATAATTATTTTAATGAACAGGCAACACTAGTACCCCAGCCCGAGTACTAGTGTTGCCAGCCCAAAGGTGGAGTCGTTAAAATTTCCAGGAGTAGGAATCCCCCATTTTTCCCATCAACTTCACAGCCCTGTTAAAAAGCATTAAACTCTCAAGTAATACCACTTCTGAAAAGCTTTTCCTTCTTCAAAGAAGAAAAGTTTTATGGACTACTGTAACATTTTTAAAAATATATTCCAGAAAAATAAAATAAATTTGAAAATTCCATAAATATAAAATATAATAAAATGGAACAATGTCTTTTTAATTTAATAGCATATTGCCTAAAAGCTTAACAATATTTACTGAACCAGAGTTTACTTTCTTCTGCAAATTTCTCTATAATTCATAAAGCATCTTTTATGTTTTAATGTGTCTACTGAATGTAATTTTTGAGAACTAAATATTGTCTTCTTTTTGTTATTTATAGGTGCTCCAACAGTAAGAATTATTCAAGCAAATCCATACAGAGTGAGACCTGGTGAGACAGTGCGTTTTGAATGTATGGCTGAAGGAGATCCACGACCTAATGTTGTCTGGAGAAAACTTAGACATCCTCTTGTTTCTTATTCCGCAACTGAAAATGTTGAGGATGGACGAGCCCTTCTGGAGATTCGCCGTGTTTCCCAAAGTGATTCTGGTGTTTATATCTGCTCTGCCCGTAATTCAGCAGGAGTCACTGAAGAACGTATTCAACTTATTGGTGAGTTAGAATTTATATGTATTTTAACAATATATTTTACCTGATAAGTGCATTTACCGTTGTACAATATACTCATCTTTATCAATATTTTAAAATCTTTTATTTGCAATTTTTTTTAGCTCAATCATTTATCTTATCATTTTCTCCTTGTTCTTCATCTTTAGAAATCAAACAGGGATTTATAACAAAAAAAAAATATTTTTAGTTGATTACTTTTTCCTTTGATTTAGAGATCTATTTAAAATTTTTGTTTTATATAATAATAATAATGAGTTTCCATTTAAAGCAATACAAAATTAAAAATAACAAATGAAAACATCTTAAAGTTAAGTAAATTATAGACTGTTTGAAGGATTTATAAAATATTAGTTATCTTCTAATTTGCTGCATAGTTTTTCAGTTTAGTTTAGTAATAATTGTGCTTTTCACTCTGAAATGGTTAATACAAAAAATATCTTGGTAATCAGTATAGATTTTCATCTTTTCGTCCAGAAAGGGAACAGGGCAAAAATTAGATTTGAAAAAAAGGCTGTATATCATTGCACTCATATGTATATTCTTTTTATCATATGTAGAAGCTGTCACATGGGAATGTGGCATTATCTCGATCATGTGTTTTCCTTTACTCTAAGAATCTATATTTTGAATATTTTCAATAGTTTCCCTTTCTTATTTATTTAATAACCATTTCCATAGTTCAGCATATCTAATGACCTTCAATTTTGATATTCCACTCATCTTTTTCCATAGCTTCCTCAGTACTTTGTCATTCTGATAGCATTTTAAAATAATTTTATTAGCAAACAAGGTAAAGCTATCTTGTTGTCTAGATGTTACTTTTTGACTGAAATCGGTTGAATTTTTTGGAAGATACAGAAACATGTGCTGGATCATCAGAGATTGCCCTCCTAATTTGTATTTAATGTTTAATTAAAATGTTTTTCTTTATTTAACTAGGGGGCTCTGCCCCCTACGAGCTATGTTCGTCAACCCCCATTCAGACACCGCAGACTCTAACAGCACGCTAATCTGATCGGCTTTAAAAAGATTTCGGAAGATTGAATTATAATTTGAATCTTACAATTATAATCTGACATAATTTTCACCAAACTTTTCTTTCTCTTTGTAATATTCACGCAAAAATACTTTTGTTAGAAATGAAATATTATGATCATCTTAAAATATCAAATAAATGTCTCGTGCAATTTTTAAATTTAAACTGTTTTGCAATACTATTTTTTGTTCATTTTACGTAATAAGTGTAATGTGATGTAAATGTGACATAAATTCTCCTATTTCAGACTTCTAACACATGTTAATGAATTTATTATTTTGCAATATTCTTTCTCTTTTAAAATTCACGTGTAAGTATAGTTTTTATGACGTAATTTTTAATGAGTTCCGGCTTTTTATATTTTCTGTTTATAATAGTCACGTGTAAAATAAATTTTTAATTTGAAGCAAACATTATTGTTTGCACTGTTTATACAGTTGGCAACAGTTTAAATTAATACAATTTTCTAAATTTTGTAAAAAATATCTCTCGAAATGCTGAAAATTTGAATTTAAAATAGAAATAAAACCTCAAAAAATGAGTCAAATTAAAATACTAAATGCAGTCAGCACACCGGGAAATTCTGATGCATAAAATGATCTAAAAATGATTAAAATCCTATGTACAGTTTTTACTCCTATAAAACTTTTTTAATGGAACGATTTTGTCCAACTTTGGCATTAAATATCTCTTAAAATAATTCTTCGATTTGAAAACTGTCTGCATCAGCGTGTTTATCAAACATTTCTCTATAATACTACCGATTTTCATATTTTTGTATGCAACAGTTTTTTTAATATTAACGAAGAAAGGCCATGATTAAGCATTCAAATTGGATGCCGATCTACCGGGAATATCTACTCAGATTTTCATTGGTCCATTTCCAAATCAAAACTTTTTTTTATATATAGAAGGACTAAATTGGTCCAGTTTCTTCCATTTATATTTTGTTGGGTGAGTGTCATTTTTAATGAAAATATTTCAATTAAGTCTTCAATTGATTCTTATGGCACATTGATGGTGAGTATTTATTCACCTTGCCTCTACACAGGACCAAAGTATTAGCCTTATAAATGTAAGTTTTTATAGAATACATCTTATTTTCCATTAACAAAAGATTTAATAATGATTTTACAATCCTGAGTGCCATAAATTATTTGCTATACATCCTCATGTCACATGCTTTTCATGTGTTACCATAATATATAATTTATTTATCAAATAGTACTTTTTAGTGGGACAGAAGTTGAAAAAACAATTCTACCATTTAATTTAATACAGTAGAGCGCCGATTATCTGAACTTCAATTAACCAAACTTCCAATTATCTGAACAGCCTATTTCTCCCAAAAATTTTTTGTAGCCGAACTCCCAATTATCCATTGGTTTGGAATAAAATTTTAAATTAAAAAAAAAAAAAAAAAAAAAAACTGATAGGGGATTGAAAAATGAGGAATGTAAAACAATAAAGGAGATGGAAAGAATCATAAGCTATGAAGAAAATGAAATTAATGAGTGGTTAAATAGTGAAGTAGATGATATACTACACCATGGATATTAAATTTTAAATAATGATGAGATTGTGGATGAGATTCATGATGAAAAAGAAATTGAAGAAAATGAAAACGAATGCTCTGAAAATAACCCAGATCCATCACATAATGAAACGTTTGAATGTTTGGAAGTAGCTATGAAATAGCTCGAATAGCAGAAGAACATTGATCCTATTCAACTAACGTATTAAGAAGAATTAGAGATATTGCAGCATTGAAAAGAATATCTTCGTTGAAGCAAGCAATAATCAAATGTTTTTTTTTTGCTTAAATTATAATGACTGGAGTTGAGAAAAAGATAAAAAAAGACAAAAAAAATTAATGATAAAAATTTAAACAAAAATAAAATTAAAAAAATAAAATAAAACGTTTTTTAAACATGCCAGCACTAACTGGTGCTGCGAGTCTTAAGCTTAGATAATGTGTGAAGGTTTTATTATAGTCAGACACATCCCTTAAATTGTCTGTCCATTTATCCAAACTTTTGCTTATCCGAACTAGAGACGGTCCCGT